>VWZN01008381.1:1755-43046 GCA_013396955.1 Regulus satrapa | reverse complement strand
CAAAAAAAAAAAAACAAAAAACCCCCAACCTTTACAGAGTTTTTCTCTGCTTAAAGCCCAAAGTGAGAGAGAGAGAAAAAAAAAAGTATTAGCAGTGTTTCATTTTTACACTTGTCCTTTGGAAATCTCCAATTACAACTTGCAATTCCATAGCATGTTTAAGGAGCACTGAGTCTTTTTGTTGTAGCCTTCAGGGAGCAAGCCAGCCACTGAGAGAATACGAAATTAATCCACTACAGCTATAGAGACAGAGGATTATGTTTTAATCCCCTTTGGGATAGTCTCTGGATTTTAAGGATCCGATATTAAAATGTTTACATAGAGCATAATCAAAATAGCGCAGATTTTCCGTATGGCACCGAGCTATCGGGAAGCTCTGGGTCTCCTTCCCAGCCCCAATTGATAATCTAATGAAACAAAAGCTGAGCACACCTGAGCCAAGAGCCGCGGGACGGGCTCATTCGCATTCGGGAAGGATAACGAGCTTCGTTTCCAGCCTCCGCCCGGCCCCCTCGGCGGTGGCGAGCTGCGCTTTTCCAGGGGGTGTAAATATTTATTTCCAGCGCGGCTGCGGCCCTGGAGAAGGGGCTGTGCTGCCCAGGGGAGAGGCGCCCGGAACAGCGGCACCCGCAGCAGCGGCACCCGGGGATGCTGCCGGGCGCTCCCCGCGCAGCGCAGGATCCGCAGGCGGCACCCGGGGCGCTTCCCTTCCCGCTCCGGAGGAAAAGCCAACCTGTGTCTGCCTCGCTTCGCCCAGCAAGCTGGCGTTTGTCGGAGGGGGCCCGTGTCCAGGGCGCTTGTCAGGTCTTGGGACTCTAAGCAAAAACATCTCTCTTTAAGTATAGCTTCGTTGCCCCTTTCCACACCCCTCGGAAGCGATCGGGGCGCCCGCAGCAGAAAGGCAGTGACCGACCAGAGAAATTCTGGCCTTGAAACGAGCCCAGAAATCACTTCAGACCCACACATCTAGCAATCTGTTCAAATGGTGAATTCTCCCTTTTGCCTGATCCCTGTGGCCAGAACATGTGATTTACATTTCTAAAATAAACTCTACCACACATCTACCTTTTAAAATAATATTTTCTTTCCAAAAGTAAATGATTGTGAAATTAGAAGGTCCCAGTGAATAAAAGCAGAACGTAACTTCCCTGCTCCCCTGTGTAATTTTTTGTTAAACAGAGACTTCATTCCCTGTCCCAGTAACTTAGCTCTTGTATTTTTCAACTTCAAGTGAAGCAAATCAAGCCAACTGAAAAGTTCTAATAGGTTTAAAAGTTTGCTCCCTCCTAATGCAATATCGGTAATATTACACCTCTTAAGGAAAGCTGCTAAATAGTGGTATTTTGAACTTATTATTTAAAATATTTTCATTTTGATAAACTGCTGTTTTTAGCTGTAAGAGCTAAATATGTGTGCTCTTGCACAGGCTCATGTACATTCATGAGCCTGAAAATTACACTGGTGGTCTATCTGCTGAGAAGATTGGGCACAAGTACTCCTACAGAGGATAAGGTGTATGTAAAAGCATATGCTTTTACATACTGAATTATGAAAAAAAGATAAATGTACCTGCAGGCCTAAAAGTCTAACTTTTAAAATAAATTTTTAATGATTACCCATTAAAAAAAAAACACAAAAAAAATGAAAAACAAAAACCAAAACAAACTAAAAATCTGGGACAAGTACTTTCAAAACATATCCAAGCAGCTCAACCAATTTAATTTTACAATCTACTGGTAATTACTCTGAGGAAAAAAAAAAAAAAGGAAAGAAAAAGAAAAAAAGGTGGATGTTGGCATATTTTATTTTTAACTGATGCTGCCTTAAAATAAAAATAAAAAAATAGATATTTTCATATATATATATATATATATATATATATATATATTCAACATAGTTTAACTGAAACCAATGCTTTTACTATATAAAATAGTTTGCATGAATGACATGTTGTAATTTGATATGACACTCAAACAAGAACTTTGGATAATAAGAATAATAACTAAAAATCACTCACAAGATACCTGAAATTATACAACTGAAATTTCCTCAGCACTTTAACTGTAAAGCTAGGTGGATCTAGCACTGAATTGTATTTGAAATGTATAAAATCTTAATACTTAAAAAACAACTTAGATGTAACACATACACAAGCAAATAAAGANCATGTACATTCATGAGCCTGAAAATTACACTGGTGGTCTATCTGCTGAGAAGATTGGGCACAAGTACTCCTACAGAGGATAAGGTGTATGTAAAAGCATATGCTTTTACATACTGAATTATGAAAAAAAGAAAAATGTACCTGCAGGCCTAAAAGTCTAACTTTTAAAATAAATTTTTAATGATTACCCATAAAAAAAAAAAAACACAAAAAAATGAAAAACAAAAACCAAAACAAACTAAAAATCTGGGACAAGTACTTTCAAAACATATCCAAGCAGCTCAACCAATTTAATTTTACAATCTACTGGTCATTACTCTGAGGAAAAAAAAAAAAAAGGAAAGAAAAAGAAAAAAAGGTGGATGTTGGCATATTTTATTTTTAACTGATGCTGCCTTAAAATAAAAATAAAAAAATAGATATTTTCATATATATATATATATATATATATATATATATATTCAACATAGTTTAACTGAAACCAATGCTTTTACTATATAAAATAGTTTGCATGAATGACATGTTGTAATTTGATATGACACTCAAACAAGAACTTTGGATAATAAGAATAATAACTAAAAATCACTCACAAGATACCTGAAATTATACAAATGAAATTTCCTCAGCACTTTAACTGTAAAGCTAGGTGGATCTAGCACTGAATTGTATTTGAAATGTATAAAATCTTAATACTTAAAAAACAACTTAGATGTAACACATACACAAGCAAATAAAGACTTCAATTTCTTGAAATGAAAATCACATAGCATGGAAGTAGAAAGAGGTCTAAGTACCAGAATCCTTTGGGAAAAGCTCTTTAGTCTGAAAAATATTTCAACCAATTAACATCTAATATAACAAATGCAGTGCCAAGTTTAAAAAAAAAAAAAAAAAACCAAAAAAAACCAGAACAACAACAACAAAAAAACCCCAAAAAAACCAAGCAAACAAGGTAAGATTCCTAAACAATTCACAGAATTTAGTTTATTTTTGTTCCCATTGTCATCATAAATCTGATCCAAACTACCATTTAAAAAGAGTCCTGCAGTAAATATATTGAACTTACATGAGGATGGTTGCCTCCAATTTGTTCTCCTCTATAGCAAATACTTGAGGCAGTGACTTCACTCAGGCCAAGGCCCTTATAAGAACATACGTATACAGCTCCCTTTACACTTCACTTTCAACAGTTTCACTAAACAGTTGCACAACTTTTTAAATGCAAAACCCAAAATCTAAGTTTAAATATGACTATTATCTTGGTTTTCTCTTCCACCACTGAATAATATCCCAAATTAATTTCTCCTGGTTTCAGAGATATCCAAGCTTATTTTGTTGGCTTTTTACTCCTGCACAATCATATGTTTCATATTGTGAGAAAGGGATTGATTTTTTTTGTTGTTTGTTTAAATGTCATAGCCAGTGTGGATAGCCCCTGATATTCAAGATTTTCCCCACTTTTCCCCCCTTTCCTCCATAAAGCATGTAGCACTACTAACATCAAAGATCAACTTAAATGGTCTTTTTCAACAACAATGACTAAACAATTACAGCAATTCAATTCTCTTAAGTGGTTGCCATAACAGCAAGCAAATGTGTTTGATTAAAAAGAAAATGTAAATAAAAACGATCTTACATATTGTAACTGTGAATAAAATAGTAAGAAAGAATCACATGGTTTTGATGAGACTGTGAAAATAGTTAGTGTTGCTTGAGAAGAAAAAAAGTAATTTTATCTCAAACATAAATACTCGCCTATATATTTGAATTAAGTGACATACACACTTTCACAGGCAAATTATTATTTTAATTCTATACCTTCCTGGTCTCATTCAAAGAAAAATAAAAAATAGTACTTCTTTCAGAGAGAAAACATGCCTTCCCAATATTCCTAGAAATAACAATTTCTTGATATTGTTCCAAATGTGATAGAAAGCAACCCCTTAATAGAACAGTTGGAGAATATGCAAAGACAAACTCAACATGAAACCAAAGTCAGTTTTACTGAACTACTGAAGTTCCTGTGGATCAATTAGTTGTGTCTAGCAGCCAAAAGTAACTCAGAAGAGCAACGTTACCCCCCTTTTGCAGGTAAAGTCAGATTTACTCTGTGGCATGCATGACAACTTTTGAACTGCACTGACGTTCCGAATGGCTTACATGGCTTTAGCATTTTTCCAGGACGTGTCCAAGCGCCAACCTGCCAGATGATCAGGTATTAATAATAGTCAAGATTCCCCTTAATGATTTACACCTGGCCAGAAATGTAAATAATTGGGACCTCACTACTGCAATGCACACATTTGCCACTTCAAAATTAGATACATATAGTGTGCTCTGCCTGAAGCTATACCTTGGAAGGACTGAGTAAATTAAGATGGTTTAGAAACTTAAGAACTTGATTGTTAAGCATGCATCCAGATGTGAGTATTCTAAAATGATGCAGTAGGACCTGCACTAGCTCCCTCCTTATTCTCAGGTAAAACTTAAGATACTTTTCAACCTAGAAAACCTTAAGTGACGCTGAACACACCCATATAAGTAACGATTTTTCTCTCTGAGAGAATAATTATAGTTAGCTATTTAATCAAAAAGTAACAGAAAAAAAATACACCTTAGAAAAGCATATTTACTGTTCAAAAGAAGAACATGTTTAATGTCCATTTAAAAAATAAAGGAGAAAGCAGAGAGACCAGTCCACTCTAATGAAACCACTGAGACAGGAACTCAAGTTAACAAGTCAGGAACATAAGGGATCAAATCCCAGATGCCAGTCTGAGCAAACCAGATTTGACAGGTCCAGTTTGTGTACCTTGTCATGCCCATAGGGCTCAATTGATTAGAAATTTAAGGAAATAAGCCCTTCAGCTTTCATTCCTTCCAGTCTCCATTATGGAAAAGCTCTTCAGATAAAATGTAAGTCTTGTATTTCTTGAGACCATAGTGAACAGAAATATTATGTTCAGATAGCTCATGATATTTTAAAGTTCACTTATATTGATAGTAACTACTATATCTGTGTGGGAATAAAGACAAACTGTTGAATCAGCTTAACTGGACAGGTATGTTTGGAAAAATCACCTGAGATACAATACTTGTTAACTTAAAATTTTTCTGAAAAGATGAGTATCTGTAGACAACACCTGAACCAATTCTAGTGCAACTAGGTCTACTAGCTGATTGCATGCATTGCATTCCCACAGTTAGGGTAATTCAGAAGATTCTTCCATAAAGATCCTCTGGTACCTACAGAAAGGAGAAGTGATGTTGCAGGCTCTGTCATTCAGGCTTTTCCCCCTAACAACCTGATTTCATTGCTGGAATTTTATTGCTTCTCAAGTTTTACTCTTGTTTAAAAGTTTGTTCAAAATGGCTTGCAGGTTCAGAAGTTACAAAGATAGAGACTAACAGAAAGTGCTTACATAAACCTCATTTCTTTAGAAAGCCAAGCTAAAAGCACAGGATGAAGCTGCCTCTGGTACAATTTCTGGTTAATTAAACTAAGAGTAACCAAAATATCTTGACTGATATTTTAATTTGCTTCTGTAACACCAGAAGAAAAAAAAAAGAAAAGAAAAAAAGTCCTGTCCAAAGGTCAATGCTTAGTTTAAACATAGATACTGTCAATACAGTTCTGGATACATTCCTTCAACTAATCTATGGTGGGTCAGTCCCAATAGGTTCCTATGAAGAATAAATAGATTTTTGCATGGGAAGCAATTTCATAGTGAAGATGAAATAAGATAAAAAATGTTGGAGCTCCCTTATGCCTAGGCCTGTCTTTCTGCAGTCTCCTATATATCAGGTAGCTCATCAGCTTGATGTTTGATGAAGTAACCAGTTCCATCCAGGGTGTGGCATCTCAGGAAAAGGGAGACACTACAGACCAGTGAAGTCATAGGCTCCCACTGTCATCTAATTTTACAACCTTAGAAATTTCAAATAAAAACAGTTTTGCAAGTTATGGAAAAAAAAAATAGACTGGTGTCAGTGGAGAGTAACAGCACATGAAGCACTCTCAGAGCCACTCAAATACAATCCAATGGAGTTTGAACTGGTTTAATTTTAAAGCTTGGAAAGCAGGAAATCTGGCTGCCATTTTAAAAGCTGAAGATGCTTAGACGTAGAGTGGGTGTACTAAGGTACAAAGAGAAGTGTTCTTCAAAGCTGTGCTTAGGAGCACTATCATATGTGACTGACAACCACCTTATAAAATATTAAGCTATTTTGGATAGTAACATGGAACAAATTATTAGAATAAACACTGAGCTGTCTAAAAATAGTATGTTATAGAAACTGTGGGCCTTTTTCTTTTTTAGTGTGAAAGCCAACTACATATCAAAAGTATAGTTTTCAGTTTATGCCTGAACCTATACTTCAAATGAAACTCATACAAATATGTTTTTCTTTTTTATACTTAGATTGAGGATCAAAATCTGAATACATAAAAAAACAGAAACTATGGAAATCTGTCTGAATTAAATTTCCATGTTTGGAAGTAAAAGGCTTATGTGATTACGTATCTATCATAGAATGGGAAACGGAATCACTCTTCTTCCAAATACTTGTCACTTTCCCAGACAAGCAACTGCTCCAATGAAATTCCTATCTTGAATGCTAATTTGCAACAATAATGAAGTTTGAAAGGAAAAAAAATATAAAACTATTTAGAAATGCATGCTGAATTCAGTGAAGAGTTTCCATTGGGAAGCTTGAAAAACTAGGATAAATATTAAGACTTTTTTGTATTTTTTATTGAAACTTTTATATTTGTCATTTAACTGATTTGTGTGTGCACATACACATATATACTTTCTTAAGGAAAAAAAAAGCCAGAAAATATGGCAAAAATTAAGGTACCTTAGCCTCCTCAGACAGAGAGAAAAAGAAAGTGAGAGAGAATGTAGAAGAGAGAAGAAAGAGATAAAAGAAGGAAGGATGGAAGGAAGGAAGGAAGGAAGGAAGGAAGGAAGGAAGCAAATAACATCTACCTCTGGCTCTGGAAGTATCAGAGGTACAAGCTGTTAGAGGCTAAAAGAGAATGATTAGGAAGCACCACTTGGTACTTGCTACAGTCCTTGCTGGGTTTCCCTTATGGTTGCTGCTTTCTACCTTCTGAGCCACTGGTGTGTGGAGGGCAACTGCTGCAGGAGAAGGAGAGAATTTGATGGATAACGGGGCTCTCCCAGCCCCATGGGAGAGGACACACCAGGGCAGGAGGAGAAGGGTTAGAGAAGGAAGATGAGATCACCCTTGGAACTGCTGTTTTGCTTTGTTCTCCAGAAGGGGGAAGGATGAAGATGATTCCTTGCCTCTACTCCTAAACCTTTTGAGTAGACTGTGGAGAAGAAAGGAGACAATAGCAATGCTATTTGGTCCTTTCTTTCAATCTATTACTCGAACAGCAGATAATGCAATAAAAAGTTCTCTGGTTGGCCTCAAATTATTTTTATATGCCTGAAAAAATCTAAAAATTTGAAAATATGCCTTCTAAGTAGAGGCTCAAGTTTTGTTTTTGTTTTTGTTTTTTTATTAAGAAAATATACTGTTAGCCAAACTGTTTTGTCCATTAACAAAAACAATAGAAATAATACTACACATACTATTATTATTTTTAGAAGTGCAATTTTGAGAAGAAAACTCATGAAAATATGGTTCTCCATTTTTCCTTAGGAATAGGTATGAAAAAGTTTCAAACAGATTTGCTTACTGGAGATTGTCTACACTGGTTAACTCTTGCAAAGAAAAATCCATGTCATACTTTGGCCAAAGAAAATGTTACTGTAACTCAAAATGTATGTGTATAAATATGAAATATATACTATAAATCTAAAGATGAATCAAAAATATATAAGTTTTCCATAAAAAAGACTTATTTTGCAAGTTTTTTGTAGCCTTAGATGCAGTTCCTTGATGTGTTACTGTTTTTATTGCTGCATCTGGTCCTATGAAATACTTCAAAATAATTTCAGAAATGTAAATGAGCTGTTTGTTAAAACTTGGAATAGAAAATTTCCCCATGGACTAAATTATTTATCTTTTAAAAAATTTTTCTGTACTGCTATACAACTTTAATTGTAAATCTATGTAGTACAATTTCTGGCACTATTCCAATTTCCTCTAATGACAGCATCAAATATTTTTCACTTGGAAATTGGTCAAAATTATGATGATTTCTGTTAGTTTGTCTGAAATGAGACAAAAGGCTTATATTGCATAGGCCACAAAACAGATGTCGATAATGTTTGGTTACCTCCAGTTCTGTCTGGACTTCAAACAGATGACCTGGAAGTGAAAGGTCTTATATCTCATTAATAATAATACAAGCTGTCAAATCCCTCTGACCCAGTGTGTTCCTTAGCACAGGGCAGTAAGTCAATATACTCAGCACACTCCCAAGAAATCTGGAGAGAAGGCTTTTCACATTTAGTCCTCAGGCCATTGTGGACTTGCTACTTGTATTGGGTCAGATGGAAGCCAGCTCTTGTTTATCAGTAATAGCGCCGCTTTCTAGAAATACTTCTCTGAAGTTCAAAGTTGCTAAAAGTTATGGAAGTGCTGGGATGCTGCATCTGTCTCAAAATTCCTGGCCCATTTGCACTGGTGGGGGGAGGCTCTTTCCACCTCGAGGCAGATGTCCAAGAAGAAGGAAAGATTCCGTAGTGAAGGTTATAGTACAATAGACTGAAAATTCATTAAAGGCACTTAGTGGCTTTCCTTGTGTTAATTTGGATGAGTTGCTCAATCTGCTCATATAACGGAGCAAATAACATGTATTTATTCTTGCAAGAGTGTTGTGAGGCTGTAATTCACCGTGGCTGATGAGGAAGTCAGCTTCTGAGTTGAGCCCATGCAAGTAACCAGATGCCTGCCAAAGCCCTTTGTCTTCCTAAAATAACTCAAAGCATCATATCCTCCTATTTTTTTATTTCCTTTCTTTCTTTCTTTCTAGAAAATACTCTTTTAGAGAATTGCAAAAGATCCCATTAAGGATCCCTTGCTTGGCTGGGACATATTTGTTGCTGTCACCAGCTCTATGACAAAATAGATGAAATGTGCTCCAGTTAGGAACATGTATCTTTCAAAAATGTCATTAAGGCTAAAGTCTGCTATCAAACACACACAAACAAGTCTCAGCAAGTGAAATGAATCTCCACAACAAAGAAAAGAGAAAGTCTTCCTAAAATATAGAATTCATAAAACCTGAGATCAACATTTATTTTATTTTTTTAATGACCTATTTGAATGCAAGATCAGTGCTCTAAAAAAACACCCAAAAAACCCCAACCCAAACAACAACCTTTGTTAAAAGAAAACTGCATATCTACTAGACCGTATTTCCCCTCTAAGAATGCAAGGTTATAATATTAGAACACACCCACATATTTTTTCATTTTGAAACAGTCACCTAGTATGCAGGAGACAAACTGTTAGCAAATTTACATTCTTAGGATCCTAAGAAAAAAGGTAAGTATTTAAGAGCCCTACTGCAGCATTAGGAAATATAAATAGAAAAGGACAAGAGTTAGTAATATCAAGTCACTACAGTGGATTTGATTGTATTACCCAGAGATTCACAATATATTAGGAAACTGTTAAAATTGACTGGGCTATCTCAATCATTAGTTCTAACAGAGATGTGACTTGCCTCTTGAAGTGAACAGTCTGGGAAGAAAAGGAGCTAAAACTGAAACAGAAACATGTAAAATATTTTAATACATAAATGCTAAAACAAGTAAAATGTCTTTTGCTAGCTCATACTGTAAGACAGTTTCAATATTCCTTTTGTTAAAAATTGTGATTCAAACTTATAAGTCATAATCCTAAGACCATAATAACATGGAATCAGATTTTCATATTTTATGAAAAAGTTACTTAATATAATGAAATCTGACCAACTGCAATTGCAACATATGGAATACTAAGATTATATAATAAAAATATTCAGGCTATAATTATTTTAAAATTCTCCATCCCATATGCAATTTATCAAAGCGAAGTTTACATTGATTTGTGCCACATGGTTGATGAAAAACTATAAAGAGTCTCTGGAACAAAAGGTATGTGCAGATAACTTTGTATGAACAATCTCAATCTGTTTTAAACTTTCCTCTTTTTTTCAGTTTAAGTTCACAAATCAAAATATTGTATTATTTATAGCCTCTTAGTTAAAAATTTTCTAAAACTCAAGGCCTCATCTGTTCAAAATGAACCTTAGTTTCATGGAATAAACAATGTTAAATTGTTTTAGTTAAATGTGGTCAATCTTAAATCAATTTTAACCTGGTTTATAAAGATTTTGTTTAATTCCTATCTCTTATGGAGACAAACCAAATCATTGTAAATCAGGTTTGAATTGATTTAAGCTTTAAAGTTAAATTGGAGGCATATCTGAATATAGAAATTCCTATGTGTCATTTCTCTGTGAGCAGTAACAAGATATAAATGATGCTGTGCTATACCATAACCAGATAGATCTCCAAGATTTCCAGATCATGAGTACTAAATGTACATAACTCTTTAGAATGAGACAAGAACAGTGTGGCTTTATTTGGACCCGCTCTTCAGAGCTGTCAGAGATTGTTCAAACCTTAGGCAAAACCTTCTCCTTTGCCTACTGCTTTTCTTGATTTCAGTTATTGGACCCAAGTTTCAGAGCCACATTCTATATACTGAAAACTGGGAAAAACAGTGATATCAATGTATGCAAAATCATGCAAAATCAGCAGCTAAAGAGGGATAGCTAAAGCTATTGTGGGATTCAGGTTTTGTTTTGTTTGTTTTTGGTTTTTTTAACCAATGCAAAATTTACAGAAGACCTGTATGATACTGTGTGTGACCATTAACTCTCAACATCAGCTCCAAAGTTGAGTGAGAGTTGAGTAGCAAAGGCTGCAGTTAATCTAATACTAAAACTGAAAAAGTGAAGTGTGGGTTCTTTTTGGGAAGCTCACAGGCTTTGGTACCATCTGGCACCATTATCACATCACCTCACCACACTTGGAAACAGTTTGCTTGCTCTGTTAGCACTGATAGGGAACACAAGAGCATCCTGTCAATATTTCAAAAGTTGGGTGTTTTTTTGTTTTCGTTTCTTTTTTTTGTTTCACTTTCTATTATTTCTGCTTTTGCAATACTGAAAATATCTCCCAGTTTTATGAATGGTAAAAGCAAAGGACTATAATGACTGTGCAGAGTCCTGAGGGAGCAGCAGATGCCATCCAGCAGCAACCTTGAGTAAAAGGATAAATTGCACATTTATTCTTAAGGACATATTGAAATACTAGGTTTCTGAAGAGGGATGTAGCTATAGTAATAGTATTGCATTGGTGTGTTTGAACAAAATGTCAGTGTTGTGTCATAGAGAAGAATTTAATATCTGACTGAGATTTTCCAGACTGGAGAAGAATTTTTCATGTCCACTTTGCAGTTTTAAACAGTATTTCAATTCAAATGCCAATTTCAGCCTCTAAACAGCCTTTTAAACTACTGTATTCACATTTAGTTTGGAACACTGTTCTTAGATCTAAGAACTTAGCCAAGGCAGTACTGAGTTTTCCTTCTAAAAGAGAAAGGGACATAGATCAAATTATCCCATGCATGGTCCTGCTTGATGCACTGCTTTATTGAGTTTAGGCAACAGTGTCTCAGCAGCAGTTAGCTGCAGATTAAGAAAGCAAGCAGAGTGACATATTAACTGTGATAATCATATACTGATGATCACTCCCAAATAAAAGCATCTATTTCCCCCTCTCTGCTCTGCTCTAGTTCTAAAGTATGAGACTAACTTCCATGTAGATGGTTGTTGAGTTTTTCTTGGCCTTTTTTTTTTAATTATTTATTTATAATCTTATCTTTGCTACAGATTTTCACCATGCTATCAGAAGAAAGTGCAGGAACAAAGACAGCTATTTTAGAATTATTTTGTTTTTTTAGAAGAAATCATGACTTCACAAAACTCCCCTTTAGTGGAGTAGTTTAATAAAGATACTTGTAAGTAAATTAATCTAAAAAATGTCATACTGCCTTTCATACTTGTCAGTTTTATCCCATCTGAAAGGAGAGTGCATTTTCAACTTTCAACATGCCCTTTTTTCCAGACTACTTCCCAGGAAAGGTAGTATCACCTCTAAGACAGGGCCGTAACAAAACCTGCTAAGAAGACAGATGAAACAGATCTCACTGCAATCCTTCACCCAGGGAAGGACCAGAAGGGCTCTCTTGTGCCTATTTATGAAGGGCTCATTCCCAGCTCATATGCTAACTCCCAAAGTTCATAGATTGGTTACAGCTTCATTCTCTCTTAGTCCTTGCTTAACACAGGCAACTTTTTCTCTCACTGTGACAGATGGGTTGAGATACTGCAGATCCCCCTTAACTCCATCACCGAGAGAACTGGGTGCCAGCAGGAGGGCAGGTGTCTCTGCACAAGCTGCGTGGCACTTGGGATCAGGCACAAGCACACTGACTCACAAAACCCTGACTTGTGGAATGAGTCCACATTTACATTTTATCACAAAAAAAGCAAAAAAAGAGAGGTCTCACATTAGTATTTACAGACTTTTCAACAAGTAACCCCCACTAATAAAAGCACTTGAGGTATTATTATTTCTCACATCTCTGCTCAGAGACTCTGGAATGGGCAAATGCTTTATAATCACTGGCCATACCTCAAGGAACTAGAGAGGAAGCAATAACATCTGAAATACAAAGAATCTGTTCATACTGTAATTGTACGCCTAGCTGTCAATATTAAGGCATTAACCAAAACGATTAAGAACTAACAAGCTTAAAAGAGCCTTTTGGTTCTTATCTTAGTTCTAATGAGAAGTATAATTACCTGCAAGGTTATCAATCTCTTTTTCTTGGAGCAGGCTAACAGCATCATCATCTCCTTCCAGCATAAGCTCTGTTTCTGCATTCTGATTTACCACAGCTTGACTTCGGAAAGTTTTCTTTGACTTCACTACATCCTCTTCAGTGCCTAAAAAAAAGTTACAAATGTGGTGAATTTACCTGAATAATATTTTAAATATAAACCAGTGATAGTCAAGTAGCAAAAACATTAAGGTATAAATCATCTTTATAAATAAAAAAAAAAGAAGGAAAATTTTCTAAAACTTTACCAAGATTTACAAAATATGCAGTCCTATTCTGTTTTCTATCCTGTCCCGAATAAAATACAAACTTTTCCACAAAGACTCTCCTGGTTTTAATAATTGCTATTTACTTTGTGTTCAATGTTGTTCCATTAGTTTTCCACCTGCAACAAATTCAGCAGGAATTTCTTTTTGATTCCTGGTGCCCTGACTCTGAATGACCTGAGAGCACAAGCCACCTACTCTAAATGAAGAAACTGCTTCCAGGAATCAAAATCTCTCCGGATTTTTGTGTCTTCAGATAGGAGGGACAGGATGGTGAAACAAGAGTTGGTTTCTCTCTGATACACAGTAACAACAAGGCACGCTATCCAGAGATTTCTGAAACCACTGAAAAAAGGACAAGCCTGGTGAGGGAACTTCAGTGCACATCTGTGTGTGTGTTTTTGAGCAACACAGTAAAAATGGTGGTACATGGATATGTGCCAATTACCTAACGGTTTTCATGGATAATATTAATTTTTCTTAACTCCAGTTGGCTTTTTCTATTCAGCCTGATGGTTCCTTATGGCAGCAGATTTAACTCATTGCATTTTGGGAATATCTTAGTGGAACCTGCCTGATTTTATTTTTATGATGTAAAAAATAAATCCTAGTATGGTCAAATGGCAGAATCATAATTAGGTTTGATATCATAAATACCTTTCATGTTACTGTTGTGACCTCTTCATAGTATTTCTTTCTTAGCTGGGAAGAGGTCATAAGTTTTATTTTCAGTACTATGGACTCACAGTAGCCTCAGGAAAGAAAGTTTTCTTTTTTTTTTTTTAATTTTTTTTTTTCTTAAACAGAAAACCCTGCATCTTCATCTTGGACCATACAAGACCTGGGTATCTCCACTTCTGTCAATCAAGAAATAAACCCCCTAAACTATATATATATATTTTAAGCTTACAGATAATTTGGAAATCTGCTTCCTACTAAGCTACAGAATGAGTATGAAAATAGGCAAATGCGCATGTGAGTTTTGTTTTCCACAATGCCTGAACTTAAACAGGATGAAGATGATTATGTCAGGTGTAAAATGTCGAGGTAAAATCCAGTAAGCCCCCTATTGTGGCCCCCTATTAATACAGGACAACCAAGATGAATATAGTAAGCAGACAGGTTAGTGAAGATAGATACGTGGAATAGAACTGATGTGTCAAGCAGTGTTGTTATTGCAAGCAGTTGGGAAGATGGTATGATTTTACCTCCTACTCTTATAATTAGCTGCAGTCTTTTAATTAGTTTGTGCACAGGAGAGGCACACCACATAAATAAAAGTGCTGGAGGCATCTCATTCTGTGGGTGTGTTTACTCTGAAGATCACTGTTAACATGCCACTTCATCCCAGGCTGAGAACTCATGTTTTACATGGCCTAACATTAACCTATTGTTATTATCTCTATTGCTATTTCTGAAAATACATTCTGAAACTCTGAAAAGGTGAAAAGAAACAAGTAAGCAAAACCCCATTTTTTCACCAAGCTCAGAATTAGGGACTTGTTTGCTGTTGTCCTCATTACGACCATTCTGATAGCGATTAAGACAGTGCTTCTGTACTTATTTATGCTGTGATTTGCTGTATTCAGTTATTAGTCTGTGATCATTACCTCACTTGCATAGGTTTTTGCTTAATTCAACTAACTAGAATTATTTCCCCAATTTAAAACTGGTTCAATTAACTATTTGTTGGGAAAGATTTCAGAATAAGTTTTAGATTTTTTTTTTTATTTTTATTTTTTGGTAGGTTGGTTTGTACTTTTTTTCCTTCCTTATTCACAAAAGGAAGCAAGAATGGTATGAGTTAGAAATAAACACAAGAAAGTAACATGCTGTGGCAGATTTTCAGTTGCATTGCATCAGAATTGTTCTGCATATTAAATCAGTAGGTCAGGATCATGATACACTTTTGTTTACAGCAAGGGAGTTGAGCATCATTTAATAATAACTCCTGTTTTGAAGCATGTGACACCAGAGGAGACCAGGCCTGAGATGAACTAATATGATGGAGGAAGAAAGCATTAAACATCATTCTCTTCCTTTTTGGTAGCTCTAATCAGTTTATGTAAGTTTCTGAGCTTTACAAAATGTGATAATCTTCAAATTAACTAATTGAAAAGTACTAATTTAGAATAAGAGTCAATCATTTCTGCAGTAACTGATTAATGACAATTCTATAAAATTATTTATGCATGAAAATATATTTCTAAAATTGCTAGGAAGAAAGTTCTAAGCTCCAAATCATTACTAAGATTGAAACTACATCCAAAGAACTGGATATTTAGGGTATTTTAAACCCCTTGTGATGACTATACCAGATTACAGAAATATTGTAAGATACAGGTGTAAGAAACATGGTAAAGTAGAAGGCATTAAATTAGTTTGGCAAATTGAGAGCTTAGCAATAAGACAAATACATATAGAATCCATTCTGCTTTATCATAGGTTTATAATATTTAAAATACATTTATTTCTATGAGATATAATAAATAGTTCTTCTTTGTCCTGATGGAAAAAAAAAACCCTCTGGTTTGGCAGTTGTTAAAATTTATCACTCTGTTGAGTGCACCTTAGTTTTGCTGTACAGTACCAAACATCTATCTAAATGAAAGTGTACAGGACCTAGAGTTGCCCTTCAATCACTATATCCTTTATGAATTAGAGTTCCATTTATCAAAATTACAGCAAGAAGAGTAAGGTCTCACAGGGCTGTCTCATTACAAGGCTTGTAAACACTGTCCTTACAAAGAAATGGTTTAACACCTAACAAATCAAAAACTGATTGGGAATATAATTTATTTGAGATCATCTATCTTCGGAAGACGTGCTGTACTGAGTGCACTTCGTGGCCTTTCTACCCATTCATCAAGAAATTAACAAGCTAATACCACAGACCACCAAATCTCCTTGGATCCTGAAATGTGAAATATGTTCAAAACAGATCTGTCACAGATGTTCTATTTTTATATTTCAAGATGACTTCAAAAAGGTTTTAAAACAAGAGAAACTCTCCAAATAAGAGTAAGAAGAAAAACAACTTGTCTCTTTAAAACCAGACAACAAACTGAATAAAAAATTATATGACATAAAACGATGTCTATTATTGTTAACAGTGATATAAAAAGGAGAAATGAATAAATGAATATTTAATATTTCAGTGTGTTGGAAAATAAATCAAAACTCAACTGTTTTTTCAAAGCTTCAGAAAAATTACTATGAAATTAAATCTATGGCCATTTAATTTCAAAACTTTTAGCACACAAGGAGCCTGTGTTTTAAAGACAAAAGAAAAGAAATTTTATTAAGTCTAATTAGAATATGTTTCAAATCCATAAAAAACAAAACAAAAACTAGAAGTCATTTCAAGAAAGCAATGTTGTGACACTGGAGGGCACAGAACTAGAATTGGCAGATGCTATCAGCTCTTGTCCTTATCAAGTTCCTTCTTAAGGGATATTTTAAGAGATAGACTTAAGGGATAGTCTGGGATTTGGAAAGGAGCCTTGAAGCAAGCAGCTAAGTATTTTTTAAAATGACATTTTGCAAAGATTTTGAAGGCAATAAGTCACTCAGATTGCACTCAAGTCCAGCTGAATTTGGTGACTTGCTTTCTTGAAACTAAAAGGCTCTGTCTTAAACATATTTCAAAAGAATGAATGCACAGGACTAGATAAGCTGTTGAAAAAAATCCTTCTTTCATTACATCTGTTTGATTATTTTTGTAAATGTGCATGTTATAAACTGTCTTTCTACAGTAATCTCAGGATAACTGAAAACAGCTCACCTTTAAAAGAAATTAAAGAAACCAACTAATATTCCTCTACAAAACCTCAATATCCATGAGCAGGTGTGTATTTTATATGTTTAAAGATTGCATGAGCTGCACAGCAAACTTGTTCAGTATTGCCAAGAATGTACTGTCTTCTAGTAGCATTACTTTTCCTTAAACTATTAAGCAATCAAAACAAAAACAAAAACAAAACAAAAAACCAAAACCAAACCAAAAAACCACTGAAAGAACCACAAAAACAATTACCAGAACCCCTTGAAACCTACTTATTTTCCTAATAAGAACAGGAGAACCTCATGTTAATTTTCAGCTACCGCCACTAGAATTATTTAATATAGACAATACTTAATGATAAAAGGGTGGGCGGAGTTGGTGCTTTCATTATGTTATCTGAATTTTTGAGTCACAATTTTCAACTAAATCAATTAATTCCCTACTGGTTTCTGTAGGTCACAACAGGTTCTTGGGATGCAATCTACATTTCAAAGACTCTGTAAAGGTCCAGATCCACAAAAACTGTCCCTAAAAAAAATTTTAAAATTACCAGTACAAACACAGTATATTTTTGCTTTAATTTATATTTATGTACTTATTTCATTAAAAATTAAACCAATTACTATGATTTAGTTGAACACAGCAAGGGAGTTTCTAGCTCTCTCTTCAATTCATGTCCTATATATTGAAATATAGTGATTTTTTTTTTCTTTCTTTCTGTATTTAGTAAAAAATGAGGTTAAAAATATCGCTATTTTTAAGAAAAGTTTGCTTGGTAATATTGTAGCCAACAAAAGGAGACTACTGCTTCTTATAAAGTTGTTTCCATAGTTTACTTCAACGAATTACCGATAAGGCAATTTATGTAGTGAGTGCTCTTTGATCTCTGAAGAGAGATGGCAGAATGGAAAGTTAACCTCATTTTAATGTTACCTAAATATACTGACAGGAAATTCTAATGTTTCCAAACATCTGGAAATCTGCTTCATGGGATGGTGTTCTTCTTTTCTATAAGAAACCTTTTTCATATACTGTCTTTTACAGTTTTATGTGGCTTCTAAAGGAGCATTTGACATAAGTAAAGTCTGTTCTCTTTACAGTAAAATGCTGCATTTAATTAAAAAACTCTCTTTTATAGTGGCTAAAGTAGAGTTTCTGTGAAGCTCAGCTCTCCTCAGAAAGTTTTAAGAGTAAACTAACTTTTTACTCCCACAGATCTTACAGTATATACTGCTCTGTAAGAACACTGATTCTCTTGCTGAACTTTCATCACATAAGGTAGTTTTCACTACTTTATTAAAAAAAAGGAGTTCAGAATTGGTTCCTCACAGGAGGATAACTGACAATTCATGATGTGAACTCATGAAATTGTATCACAGGTAAAATATAATTTTTCAACAGAGCTTGGAAGAACAAAGCATTTTCTTGAGAGAGATTTTTTTTTTTGTCTTTATTGCACAAACTAACTCGTAATTAACAGGAAGAACCAAGCTCATATATGGAAAAAAATGAAAATGTACCATTATTATCTACATTTTTTGTTCATTCTAAAATAATAGATAAATTGTAATAAATTCTGTTCATTCAAAAATAATTCAATAATAGTTCAAAATACTTAGAAGAAAAGATTTTCTAGATAATCTATCTCCCTGCTTTATGTATTCCAACATACATAAAGCTTTCATTGCTAATCTTCAGTAACCTGATTAGGCACCGGTACCCTTACAGCGGTCACAGTTATGGAGAGCAGCTGCCTGGGAGTCTGTAAACTGACCTCTACAAAACCCAGTAAGATTAAATCACTGGCATGGTGACTACTCTATCTCAGCCTAGTATCTTTCTGCAGGACTAAGGAGCCAGCTTTCCTGGGGCTGCACTCCCTCCATGGGAATCGAGCGCCGGCTATCCCTAGGCCTGCACAAGAGACTGAATTTCGGGCTTTGCATAGCAGCCCAATGCTGGCAACATCACAGCCAACTCCAATAAGCTGTCCCCACCTGTGCCTGCTGGGGCTGTTATTTAAATTGCAATGTGTTTCTGGAACGGGCAGCTTTGACTGGCATATAATTTAGTTTCCCCAGAGAATCAGAGAAGTGACTGTTGATAAAGGAAGGCTGGTTTTAATAGATTTAATAAAACCCAGAGAAATCTGAATCACATTTTCATTATTAGGGATCTTTGAAGAAATGAGGAAGAAAAACTATGAAAATTACATAGAAATTAAAAATTGCATATATTTGTATTGGAAATTACTTCCACAAAAAGTAAAACCAAATCACATTTTTGTTTTCTGTAATGCACAAATACCTGAAAATTTAATAATAGATATAACATCCATTTTTCTCTAACTTTTATACCTAATATCTGACTGATCTTCTTCATATAAGTAATTTTTGAATAAATATTTAACTGCTTTACATGTTTTCCTTTTTGATATTCTCAGATGTTTTGCACTGTAAAATGAGACAGACTATGCAAATGTGGAGATTGAGAATACAGGCAAGGCCAAAATAAACATGTTTCTAGGATGAGGCCAAGGGCTTTTTGAAAAATAAGTACTTGTAGTCAAAATGTTTGATAATAATAAAAAGGGTCCCTTATAAAAATGAAGGTTAAAGTGCCATTGTTTTTGTTTTTTTCTTTTGGTTCCCAGATAGGAAAATTGAGATTCAGAGTGGTCATGAAATTTGTTTTTAGAAGTTGTCAAGCTTGTCATTATATGTACTGGAGATTTCAGGATTTCTGAGCATATGAGAGTGATCTTGCCCTGATTCAGCACCGACAGTAAACAACCAGCAGGTGACAGAATCAGATATGCTCAGTCCAGCAAATGTTCCAATCACTTCAGGCTCCTGAAAGGCAGTCCCCATTCTGACTGGAACCAGAGAAAGTCCCTCTAAAGGAACAAAAGTCAAATGTTTATATTTGGATTAAGATATAGTTTGCCACTGCAACTTGTACACAGAGGAACAGATTCATATTTCATGACTGACAATGTTTACAAATCCCTGATAGTTTGAAGGGCAGCATTTTGGCATATACTGTAGTTTGATAAATTGCAGAAAGAAATCAAATTCTTCTGTGGATAATTTCAACAGGCAAAGATGATACACAAGAAAAATAATTACGAGCAATAAAATTTTCCTAGGTGTGTTTCTAGCCATTTTAAAAAAGTACAGTAACAGCTGAGAGGAAAATATCTACATCACACCAACAGTTATTGCACAGTGGAAAGGACATCAAGGACACTTGCAAGTAAGAGAATTGGATCAATATTAACGCCATTTTCATTTCATGCTTCCCCAACTCCAGTAAGCTGACAATATACTCTGATTATGTGAACTGCCTCTGAGTAACACAGAAAAGGTTATTAGAGCAAGAGGTGGAAATGGAATGCACTTTTTATATTGACAGGTCTGCTAATAGAGTGTACTGATTTTCAAAGCCATGCAATGTGTTTTCACAATTTGGTTTTGACAGCAAAAAGGAATTTCATTTATTCTTAATTCAAGATATTCACATGTAAGAAAAAGTACCCTAAGATAGGCCACTGAAGAGGGTAACTAAACTATGGCAATAGAAAAAATTAATTAATATGGCAAGAAAGAAAAGGGGATTGAATTTCAATATGTATGACATGATAATGAAACAATGAAATAAATTTGCTAAACGAGGCATTCTATGCTTTTGACATAGCATCTGATAAAACCTTTTTAAGATGACATGAAAGTGAAAAATATGCTTATGTCACATCTTAATGTTGAGGCCTGGATTATGTCTGGAAAGTTTTAGATTAGTTCCTAAGCACACATTCTCCAGGAAAAAAGCATGCTCTGACTCTCTGCTTGCAGACCCAGAAGCCAGGATCAATGCTATCAGACTTCTATATGGGCACACTCCATACTGAGGAACTGCACCCACATATGCTGACCTTAATTTGTTTCCTTTTCACCAAAATAAAACCACCAAAAAACAAAAAATACAACAAAAACCAAAACAAAATAAAACCCAAAAAACCAAACCAAAACAAACAAAACAACAACAACTACAAAAACCCCCTTTAATTGAAAAGTCTAACAATGATAAAGCCTTGGAAAGAAATGAAATGCTCTTTGGAAATATGAACACTTGATAATGCAGTGACATGGAAGAAATGGCATGGCATTTCATGAAATTCCACAAAAAAGAAAATGGCAACCTCTCTCTATGACAGGGCTTTGGAACGACATTTTCTTTAAGATCCCCTTCTACTCAAGACACTCTATTATTCTATGAAATGTGATCTTATCTCTCAAACCAGGGTATTCTACCCCAGCATTTCTAACCTTAACTAATATTTAAAAATTAGAGTCTTCAAACCATATGACTGGTCCAGACCTGAAAATTTTTAAAAAGAAAATTCATACTACACGTCTGCAAGTTCTTAATTCTTCATTTCTATGGCCATGAGTGATTATGTCTTTGCTAAAAGGCAATTTTTTTTTGCCCCTCATCACTTAAGCTTTTGCTCTCAGATCCAAAAAATATTGGCTCTTTGGAAACAGCCACTGTACACAGATGTAATAGGACATCTTAAAAAAGAAAAAAAATATCTCTAGAGTAGGTAATGAATGTGTAGGAAGTAAATTTAACTTTTTTTATAGCAGCTATCATACTTCCAACAGTTATGCAACCACTTCAATTTCTATAAAGACTACTTATTTACAGAAGAAAGCTTCAACTGCTCATGATCAGTGTTTTGAGAGACCCATTTGCCAACATATCTGAAATTACTTTAACTTTCTGGAATAGTAATCTTTGCAAGTGAAACTCTGCTCTTCTGAGGCATGCAGAAAAGCCATCTTATGGAGTCTTTACACAGACAAAATCTCCTAAACATGACATAATGTCACACAACAATGTTTCTTTAAATGACTGTCAATGTTATATATAAATAATAAATCTGTCAATATAAAAATGTCATTAGAACATCTAGATTTATTTTCTAGATTCCCACTAGTTCATGTGTGCTGCATGGCGGTTTCTATCTGGCAGATGCAAGTTTTTCCTCATATAGACCTCCACATCCTCAGAACTGGTTTACATATTTTCACTCAGTAGCTGACATAACTGCTGGGAAGAATTGCTTCTATTTCAGCATAGATCAATGCCTATAGCAACATGAGGCAAAGGGCAGCACCCACAGGATATGCACACTTGTGAGGGGGCTTAAACCTACTTCTTTGGGGCTCTAACACTGGGATATTTGTGTTTAAATCTTAGAGCTGCTAAGGGACTACTCTCTAGAAGCAGCAGACAGCCCTTTTTGACAGCTCCTCCAAGTTAGAATTTATCTAGTAATAGCAGTTATCTATCAAAGTTATGTATCCAGATAGCAATTATTTATCAAATTAAAATCAAAGCTTTGCTGTTTTACTGATTTAGAACAGAATTTGACAGAATTTTATACTTTTCTTTTCTTTTTCTTTTTCTTTTTTTTTTAGATATTATTTTAAGATTTTTTTTTAAGCAAAAATAGCTGCAGTTACAGAACATCTTTGTTTCATGCAGACCAGCAGATGAAGAGTGAAAGACTAGTGGTACACAAGACATGCGAGATAAAGCAGATTCTGAGAGCCTATCATTAAAACAGCTCAATAAGATAATTGAAATGGGTGAACGGTAGGTAGAAGGCTTGAGTGTGTGTCAAGAGCTAACCCACAGAAATCTTAGCAGCAGTCAGAAGTAGAAAAAAGGAGTGCAGTATTTTATTATACTTTCCATTAAGCTGCCATGGGGGGGTCTGTGACATCTTTCATTCTGCTTCACAAATATTACAAGACAGCAAAAACCTTGCAAGCATCTGCAGGAATATGTGCAAAATTTCACTGCTTATGTTAAATTCACAAGCAACGTTATCTTCCATTTAGATGAGGGCTGAGATGCTATTTAGACAATGTGATCAGCTTTTTAAGGGCACAGGATTGCATGATTCATCAAAAGGAATTTGTCAAAATGAACACCAATAAAAGACTTTTTGAGTATTATGCATGGTTCTTTCAGCCCTGTAAGTATATCTACTGTTCAGGGTGTTATGTAAACACACCAGGAGATGTACTCTTTAGGCACAGTGTAAGGATAAGAAAAAAGTCATATAATGCACCTGATATGAAAAAGAAATTGAAACAACTGGAATCATGCATAATATGCTGGCTGCTAAAATTCTTAACAAGGGTTTTTTTTTATCATGCTGGTTAGTACTTTGAAAACTTTTTCATAAAACGTTATTTGGTTTTCTTTCACAAGGTGCATCCTCATCCTTGCCTGTAACGTGCGCCACACTGAAACTCACAAGAAAATCCAGTTTATTTAATTACACTAGTACTTTTTGTGTGCATCTCTAAATTAATACTATAAAATAATGAAACAAAATAAGTGGTACTGAGGAATTCACTCCACTTGAAAGGGTATGGAATAGTCACTGAATATAGATTAAATCTTCATTTCGTGTGTAAAATCTTACTCTATAAATAAAATGTCCACAAGAATTTTCATGTGACATAATAGAAATACTTTTATGTGATAGATGTTAAGTAGTGCAATGTAAAAAGATGAGTAACATTACTTAGGCATCCTAAAATATATATTGTCTCTAAAAATTAATTCCTTTATTTTCAAAAATCTATGTATAGCAGTTTCCCTTTCTTTAGGAGAGACAAGGAATCACCTATACAGAAGAGGTTCCTACACTCTTCTGTTGATTTAACCCTTGCAACTACCCCAGAGGCTCACAAAAACCTGAGCCCATTGCCTAACAGCCCATCACATCAGGAAGAGCGGGATAGTGAAATCTTTTTGGATCTTTTGGATTAGTAGGATCTCCTAATTATCCTTCTGCAAAGGTTGCAGCACTGCTGAAATAACGCGCCTCCATTGCAGCCATGTACTTGACATGCTGTCCTTGCTAGGTCTACAGAAAACACAAGTGATGCATATTCTCACTTATATACGAAGTGGAGAACGGAATCCTGCAGTGATGACATTAATAATAAGAAGAGTGTAGAAAATTTAGAAAAGGAGTATGTTGTGGTTTTTACTATTGCCAAAGGAGATTTTACAAGTGCTGTTACTCCTTAATACAGAATTTAAAAGCATAGAACACAGGATATTAAAAAAGCACATGTTAAAACCTGAGTCCCAAGACCTACATTCACCCAGATTTGAAGAACTCTGAAGGACTATTATTAGACTTTCACTGACAGAATGTTCTTCTGAAATGTTTCTATGAGATTCACTGAATATTCATGGGTCAAGAACTTTTATTTCTTTGTAAAATAGATATAGAAATGAATAAAAAGAACAAATACAATGCTCACATGGGTTTGAAAACGTTTCTCATAATAGTAACTTACTGGGTTTAGCACATAATTCACTTTCATTTGCCAGAACAGAAAAATATTTTGTATTCTTAGTATAAGAAAATTTAACTGTGGCAGGGAGAAAAATGCAGCTAGAATTCTAAGAATGACAATGATTGTGATTTTTAGATCTTAGGAATGGTTTTGCAGGCCAATTTCATTACTTCAAGAACATTCTGGGGTCATATACTTTCAGATGAAGAAAGAGGTAGTTCTTTTAACTGCTGGTAAAAAGCCAGCAAGTTCTGCAGTAAAATCTCTTAGCTCAGACCTATAGCAACAGCTAAAACCCAGGTCATGCCAGATAACCTAAAAATCTCAGAGGAAAGGCATTTGAAACCCAGCAGAGAGGTTTAAGTAAAAAGTTCTCATATCTTATTTAGCTCTGAGAAAAACCTGAATTAGAGTCAATTCAGAACTTCTAACATTCAAGAGTTGAGGAAATAATTAGAAAAAAAAAAAAAGACTGTTTAATAAATCTGTACTTGAAACTTGTTATAAAGCTGCCATAAAAATTCCTATGCTAGAAATAACATAAAACAGGCAGAAGATATTTAGAGACTGCAAAGTACTGATAGGATGTAATTGCAACTTATTTCCATGACCTAGCCACAGAACAGAAGCTCAGACACTGAGCTCTCAGTACAATTCAACACAGTGGTGTTCAGCACTTTACCTAAGCAAATCCCATTACCATTTACATCTTGAAGGTGCCTTTCATTACATTACGGTGGGTTTCAAGGAAAAAAGAATCACTATAACGGTAGATATATTTACTTATATATAAATATAAGTTATATATTTAATGAGAACATATTTATGATTAAGGAAGTAGTGTGGGAAATGTTATAAAGAAGACCAAGTTAAATCTACTATTTTAAATTTAATTATTCTCACTATTAAGATTTTGCTTTGCAGATCCTTTAATTAGTACCCAATGTCAGCTTTTTCCTAGACTTTCTTTAGACAAAACTGCATCCAGCAATTACCACATAAATTTTAAGAGAACAAAACTATCATGTAATATTTTCCCTGAAATCCTGTAAGGATGAAGTATTTGGAAGTTTATTTGGTGAAGCAGTGGATGGCACTGTTGGGCTACAATTATAAGGCTATAGATGAAAATCTTAAATTGCTGTGCTTAAAAAAATGTTTTTTGTGACTCCTTCAGGCACACAATTCAGATATAAACTCATTCAGAGTACACTGGAGAATTCACAATCAATGTGGAAGTTAGTTCATATACTGAAGGAACAGTGAAAGGAAGTTTTGTAACAGGAGAAGTATTATTTTAGGTGCTTCAACTGAAGCAGAAATGTTTACATGCTTGTTTCACATGGCAGCATGATCCTATTTAGGCTAAAGAGCAAAGAGGAATTACTTGGCACTTGGAAGAATTTTTATGTGTCAATTTAAGGACCGTATACATTTTCTTAAAATGTTCACCACTGAATGTCAAGTACATGTGTTTTACTGCCCACAAAGTTGATCTTTTTTTAAAAAACTGCTCACAATTAATGGTCATCTTGTTTTTACTTACAGACTAAAATTGTGTGCCTGAATTGGGTGAGGGAACAAGGTTACTTTTCAGAAAAACGCTTTTGTTCTTCAGTTGCTCTTATGTATTCTTACTTAAGGCATTACTTAAATAAATATCAGTTTGGGAAATTATCTTTGATAAGGATCACCCTGTATTTCCCTAGAACAATGTATTTAATAAAATTGTAGTGGTGTGTGTGTGACTAATTTTTAGGATAGTGCATTAACTGAGAGGGAAAAAAAGGATAATCAAAAATATTGTCTTGGCTTATGCAGTCACAACAAACTAAATTTCAGTAATAATAACTATTACACTGAACATGAGCAAATTGATATGAGAAGCATTTTACACCTGTTCACATCTTCGTTAATGAAGAGGCAGAGAGTTCCCTCAGCAAGTTTGCGCTTGACAAGAAACTGGGAGGAGCGACTGATATGCCAGAGGGGCTCCAGCAGGCTGGTGAAGTGGGATGACAGGAACCTCATGAAGTTCAACAAGAACTGCTAAGTCCTGCATCAGGACAGGAACAAGCCCAGGCTCCAGTACCTGCTGGGAGTCACACAGCTGCAAAGCAGCTCCACAAAAATGGAGCTGGGGGTGCTAAAAGACACCATGTTGAACATAAGCTGGCAATGTGCCCTTGCAGCACTAGG
The DNA here is from genome assembly GCA_013396955.1 of Regulus satrapa. Taxonomy (NCBI): domain Eukaryota; kingdom Metazoa; phylum Chordata; class Aves; order Passeriformes; family Regulidae; genus Regulus; species Regulus satrapa. The sequence continues at coordinate 16,364 of VWZN01008381.1, read as the reverse complement.
AAATGTTATCCCAGGCTGCAATAGGCAAAATATTGCCAAGAGGTTGGGGAATATAATCCTTCTCTGATTAGGCTTGGTGAGGTCACACCTGGATTTCTGCATCCCGTTCTGGTCCCCCCAGTAAAACAGAGATGTAGATACTCTTTTATATTTACTTTTCCTACTAAATTGATCCAGATATTGTGTAGATATCCTTTTTTTTTTGTTTGTTTGTTTTTGTTTTGTTTTGTTTGGTTTTTTTCTTTCCTCTTGAGGAAGGGAGATTTAAGGAGGCCACATAATTGAATATAAATACTTTTTGGTTTTCAGTATTTCCAAGGATGGAGGCCACACAACTTCTCTGGACAACCTGTCCACTCTTTGACCACCATGACAATAAAAAAAAAAAAAAAAAAAAAAAAAAAAAAAAAAAAAAAGTCTTTTCCCATTGCTTTTTATCCTGTTACTGGCAACCAACAGACATCTAGTAGATCTAGATCTTCTAGATCCATAATTAAAAGAAAATGTAAGAAAACCCAACAAAAGGATTGATAAAAATTAACTCTGACAATAAAGTTGTTCATACAGATATAGTATAAGAAAGCAGTATTATATAGACAAACTGAAAGCATAATTTGATCTTTAATTTTTCACATGGTACATATGGGTACATATTCCTACACCTAGTAAAATAACTGAGTTTTATGCATCTACTTGGCCTGCTAGCAAAACTCTGATAAGTAATGATTCAGTTGACTTCAACTTGCTTTCAGTTTTGAACCAGTTACTGAAAAAATACAAATTTTCTTATGGTTGGTTCTGAAACCAATGTTGTTGAAACTGCTCTGGAAATATACTTGGCATTTTTAATATGCACAGAAAAAAATGATAATGTAAAGGATAATTAAGTCTGAGAACCTTATGAAGTGGAGAAAAAAACCAACTTCATTGTTCTAGATATATATGATTATGCAGTAACTTTGACACAGTCTTGAATTTGTTGCAAAAATGATAGTATTTTCACCAACAAAAGACACCTTTATGTTTTTAGCAATGTCATTAGTATCAACAATCTAATATATCAAAGCGTAAAACCTAAAATGCAGGATGGAAATGAAGACTAGCTTTTAGGTGCATGTCCAGACTTCCTAGAATAGGTGACTTAATTTTACAGCAAAGCTTTTGAGCAGAGGTGATGAAATTGAACATCTCCAGTTCATGGGACATTCTGATTTCTTCACGTTTTATACCTTGAAAATGTCAGGTAAGTTTCTAAAACATGGGTTTAGCTTTCTAGAACAACATTTGGTGCACAGTTTATTGCTAGCTTCTCTGGACATTCCTCCCTCTATCTTGTTCTAACACTGCCTGCAGAAAGCAGAGAGCCCAGCAGCTCATGAGCTCAAACTCAGCTCATGAGTGGAAACCGACTGCTTTGGACTCCTCAGCACGGTGGGGTAGCCCTAGAGCTAGAGTTTCTGAAATTTCATCTTGGACTATTTCTCTAGCACTGAGGAACCTGAAAGAATTTAATCTTCCTTTAGGGTCCCTGGGAAACCCAATGCCCAATTCTGAAGACAGTCCCTTATTTAAACTCCTATGAATTTCAGACCCTCAGTTTCATAGCAGGAGTGCACACAACCTTGCTTGCTAAATAATCTGGTCCTTCAGCAGCCTGAAGCAATCCTTCCTGCCATTCTTTGAAGCTTCATAAAAATTCATCTGCTATCATGAAAATAGATTTCAGATTTCAACATTCCAGATTTCCAAACCTGATGCTTTTTAATTGTGTTTGTGTGATAAAAATGTATTTCTAGTGACGAGCAAACATAGTATTTGGTGAAACTTAGAGCACTAACGACAAGTCCCAGAAGGAGCCACAGTCTGCTTCAGCTAGAACTGCCCTTGAAATAAGGTTGCTAATTAGCTATCCAAACACATATGCAAGTTCAAAAGCCATATGTGGCTCTATTGCACATATATCTGAGGCTTTGTTTCAAAGCTGAAAGTATCACACTATGAATGCTTTTATTTTTATTTTCTTTTTCATTCTAAGCATTTAGGACCTGTCACACTAATCAGCTTAACAGGCTAAATATTCTTGAGCACATACCCTAGATATATTTGACCAGCTTAAACATGTATGTTTAGAATGTGGGTACTGAGTTCATGCTCATTTACTTCAGCATAAACTAGCAAATGTAGCCTTTCTTGTACTCCCTCTGTGTACAAATTGTTTGTGGGCCATGATCTTTACAGACTAAAGGACTAAATCTTAATAAAGGAACTGTTCTACTCTTAGGTTTACCTTTGTGGACCAGTATTCTGTCCCACTGGCAGGGTGGTACAGTACTGTCTCCTCTATGCTAATCTCCAATGACTGTAAACTGTTAAGGTGATTAACTAGAAGAGTTCTTACACCACATGTACAGAATCCCTGTGAATTGGGTCATATCTGCATATTTCACATATCCATCATAGTAAAATTTGGGGAAGAAAAGTAGTGTGTCTAATAATTTACATAATTTTTTTCTTTCTTGCTTTTTCAGTTACAATTGATGAATTTACATTGAAATTTAACTTAAACTTAGAATAAGAATTGTTTAAATTATTGACATTACAAAATTAAAACTCTACTGAAAGTTCCAGGTAACTCAAATTCCATTATAGCTTGCACTTTGATACTGCAGTAGGTAGCATCCCTTCAGCCACTCAAAAGAGAAAAATTAATCTATATTTTGATTCAAGTAAGAATTTAACTAAAACAGAAGGGCACAGCAGATACAATGCTAAACTAATTGTGCTTGCATTTTAAATCGGGGTATGAAAGTAATTTAAAAAAGATTACAAACAAATCTAACTCCTAATATTAAAATCTTAGAAATGTAGAAGTCTAATCCAAAAGGAAAAATTATCTAGTCAATCTCCTTTAAATGCTGCTATGACTGAGATGCAAACAGTCTCAAGAGACAACTAAGTATAAAGCTATAGGACTCTGCTATAATTTTTCACAGTTTTATATAGGCATAGAAATATTTTATAATTTCTCACTGCAATGTTTTTTCCTTGTCAGGTACTTTGAACATATACATACATATATGTATGCATATTATATTTTATGAGAAATGGAAATCCAAACATGCATAGAAGAGCTGACTAACAGACTGTAGTTAAACAGAAACTTAATTGTGACAGAATTTTTTTGAGAAAATATTATTTCCTAGTAGTACAACACTGAATATTTCCTACAGGAAGAAGTCACTATCATGTAAAATTAACGCTTCTCTTTTTATGCCTTCAAGGTAGAATTTAATATTTGTTCTACTTCTCTAAAACAAACATATAGATCACAGACATAGTTTTAATTTTCAAGACTCCTTCCTTAATGACTGCAAATATAATATAATTACAGTATCCATACATCCAAAATCAAATATGATTTAATACTAGAATAGCTGTAAAGCACTTTTTTATGTACCAAGGTCATATCTTGATGGCTGCACAAGCTCAGATAAATCAGGTGTTAAGCAGGCACATCTCTAAGGAATCTGATAATTCTCTCATCTGCAATCCTCAGCATATCTTATTATTTACTGCCAAAGAAATGACTGATTAATTTTGTCATCTTTGCTCTGTGATTTTTGCTCAGCTGAAACAGGCTGCCCTCTTCTGCAATGCCTGATCAGACCTATTTAAGTTGATGCCTTTGATCGCAGACACTGAGGAGCTTGCTGACTTAGGCTTTGACTAAACATTCCTCCATTGCAATATTTATGCACAGAATCCTAAATGATAATGGACAGTCAATGTAGATAAAAAAAACTTGTAAGATGTTTCTACTATTTTACTCATGCTCAAAACCTCTTTACTTGTTAGAGGTATCAGTCAAGATGAAAAATTGAAACAAAAGCCCAACAAATTTTGCTTTGATTAATACTTTATTTCTCACAAATGAAGTATCTGAGGTCAGGAAATAGAACCTCTTATTGGAAAACTATGCAGCCGGATTTTTTTTAAAATTCTTTAAATTCTTTCTGTGGGGTGATGTCATGCTCAGTGTTGGAAGCTAGGGGCATTTTACTATCAAACTGTTCCAAACAAAATTATCAAAACAAATCCAATAAAAAAAAAAACCCAAAAAAAAAAAAAACCCTACAATGAATGTTAAGCTCTAGGGAAAAAAAAATCTGCCTCTAGCTCTTTATTAATCACATTCCAGCACCAGAGGCTAGAAGTACATCAAACTGCACCAAATCCTTTTCACATGACAACCTCATAAATTATTCAACTCATTAGTAACACCAAGAGGCATAAAAATAACATCAGTGTTAAGGATGTTTTCTTACAAAGAAAGGTCAGCTAAAAGTTTCAGTATTAAAATACAAAGGCTTAAGCCTCTGAAAAGTAAATACATCTAGATAGAATCTATGAATACTTTAATGCATGCTGATTTAAAATTCCCTATTAATTTTAATGCATATATGAAAAGCTAGAATTATTTTTTAAATTCTGAAAACTTCAGTCTATTGTTAATTTTTAGGTAACCACTGGGTTTGATGTGCACCATCTGTGTACAAACCTGAGTTTTAATATTCCTGTATGGTGAATGCACTAACAGGTGTTATATACATATAAAGTCCATGGTTTTAGTATTAATTTGCCTTTCAAAAGCAACACATCAGTTAGCACAGTTTTGTATCCAACTCTAATAAAATCTCTATCCTGATGTTTTAGAAGAGCATGGAGAAAACAACCCTCTGTCAAATATGAATTATCATGTTCAAACGGGGAAAACGTCTTCTTTAACCCAACTTAAGGAAAGTTTATGACTTAAAGTCCTGCACATGATAGCCTTCACTTTTAAGTAAGGATTAAGTTACACTTGCTAGTATAAATGCACACACATATATTAATTCATATGCCTAACCTTGTTTGGATCCCTGCTATTTGTCCCAACAACTGCAAAGTTGGTGAAAAGTGTAGGTCATACAGAGTTAACGTAATACCTATCATATTCAAAACTTTTGGCAACCTTAGCCTTTGGCTAAACATCAGATAAAAGGTTCAACTTGCTTTGTGAATGATTACTTCAATTTTTTTACTCCTAAATGCTAAAGAATCATAGTATTTTCTTTTCAGCACTAAAACAAACAAAAAAAACCCAAAAACCAAACCAAACCAAACCAACCCCAAAAAAACAAAACAGCAAACCATCAAAATAGTCTTTAAAAAACTCCTGCTTTTGATATGCTAGAGACCAATTCCAGTTCAAAGAAATAAATTTGTTTTAGATTTTTGGAGTATTCAGGTTCAGTCTGCTGTACAGAAGTCACAAACATATGAAATTTTGACATGTTATAGAGGAATTTGTAAGCATGTCTTCATTCCTCTTTTATACTTCAGCTCCATGAAAATCAAAACATTATTTAATTCTTCAGTTTCTAAATCTGAAGCTTCTATGTATTCAGTTCACTATTGAAATCACAAGTTATTCTTAAAAATTATTATTGTTAACAAGTTCTAATGCATTTCATGATCTTCAGAAAAAATACTTTTGGCTGAAATTTGCATGCCAGAATAAAAATTCTGATATTCTTAAATCCTTCATTCACAAAATGTCTCCAATGGAATGATTATGACACATTAGTTTGATGACCTATTTCATTCAGTTACTCCAGAGAGACAAGTTCAGTTGCTTTTACCAGTGTCTCAAAATTAGCGCCTGGGAATGCTTGAGAAGTATAATGTGAATCCCTTGGGGACCAGGGAATTTAGCAGCTCACAAGCTCAAGTCTTCTGATTGATTAAAATGTAAGAACTGAAAGAATTCCTTTTCCAAGGAATTCTTAGAAACATATTCTTCCTTTCTAAGAATATGTTTTCCTAGGAATTCTCAGCCCTGTCCTTGAGAAAGAAGGGGCATGATTCTAAGGCATTCATGGACATCAAGAAAGCTATATCATCATGAGCTATATTTTTAAGGTGAGTTAATACTGACCATATTCCACAGCGGCTTTTAGGAGAGCATCAGCATGAGTAGACCCAAAAGCATTGCGAACAAATCTCCTCCGTCGGCGCAAATCATCTTCCCAGTAATCCAAGCGCCAGAAGTCATGCAGTTGGCTGGAATATAAAGAACACACACATCAGCACCTACCACATCTTGAACTATATTTACATGCATTATAGTATAATTTCACTGCTGCTTTCCCATTTCTGGAATACAATCTTGTAAAAACATGTATTACTAAAACTTACAATATTCTAGCATTTCTTTATGTGTATTTATGTATTATAAACCCCAGCACTGCCTGTCTCAAAATGTTCTGCCTGCTGCTAAAAACATTAATCACACTGAACCCATTAACAAATGCAGCATCAAATTACAAGTATTAATGGCACAGCTTGCTTTCTTTTACAGTGTTTTTAACAAGGCTTGTAAATCATAGAATGGACCTCAGTGCAAATAGTTTGCAATTTAATGACTATGGTCCCTTAGCAGACTGAACTTAAAAGTATAAAATATTGCCCACTTGAATTTTGTGGAACTATGATTAAACTAATGTGCTGAAATATTAATTGAAATAATTCCCCACTGCCCCTAGCAACCTGAGAAAATTGCAATTTTATTCATTATTAATAACACTGAATTAGAGCAGGAAAAAAGTTCCACCATGTGGTAATTGTCTTGGTAAATTATTATTCCATCACTAACAGAGTATTAGGATGATTTTATAGCTCCCAGCTAATACAAGCCATTAAGAACCATGGCCATCTTAGTGTTACATTGCCTTTTTACATTCAGAAGAATATTAAACTCCTGTAGAATTATATAAGCCATTGTTAATCTATATTAAAGCCAAAAAGTACACATATATAATCATCTGGTATTCAACTTTGGTTCTAAAGAACTGATCAGCTCCACTTTCAGACAACTTCTTGACCTTATGAATACAAGCCTCCCACATGTATTTAATAAGATATTTGGGCAAATCTGCATTTTAAGCCAACACTGTAAAAGCTTTTTGGATCACTAGGAAGAATTAAAAATATTTTTAGGATGCATCCTTATCATCATACTCATAATTGAACACATTATACACTTAAAATTATGGAGCAGGCCATTACCTTGCAGACCCTAATTAGGGAAACACTGCTTTAAACCAGTCATTTTCAATCTATCTGTAATGCCGTGGATGTGTACGATATCAAGACAAAGAAAAAAAGATTTTAAAAGATTTTAAAAAACCAACAACAACAAAAAAAAACTACTCATGAGTATGGGCTACGTCTTTGCTGCATTTTTCTAGTTATTAATTCAGCCACTGTTTTCTATATTGCCTTCATTTTGAGAAGCTATGTGCTGGTAGCCATTTCCAGAGGAAAAGTAGAAATATGCTAATGTAGGACAGATGTTTTCATTCTCTACAGTCCACTTAAGCACTTAATTTTTTTTTTTTCATTAGTTATTGTCCAGCTTTACTAACTGTTGTCACAAGACCTGGATCAATTCTGGAAGGCAGGGCATGATGGGGAATGAGTCTAGCTTGCAGGTACTGGAAGTGGGTATCTCAACCCTAAAAAAAAAGGTTTCTAAATTTTAACTAGTTGAGAGAGCATTAATTTTTGACTCTTTGAGCCACATCATTAACAGAAAAGACAAGATACATTTCCTATCCTGTTTTTACAAAGAAAGCAGACACTTCAAAGGATGATGGACCTATACTTACAGAAAGTTTGAGTGACTGAGTTGTATCACTTGAATAATAGGCAGAAAAAAATGGTGTGATTTCCCTTAAAAGTTGTAGTACTAAATCTTTAGGTTAGATTAAAAATACTAGTAAGTAGAAGACTGTGGCACCAGTTCCAGTCTAAAATTAAGTCTAAAATGAACCTGCTTTAAAAGTCCAGCATTATGGATTGAATCAGTGTTAAATTGTCTGGCCCGTAGATTACAGTACTTTAGAAATGCTTGTATTATAATCCTGTGGATATTACTCAGATGTTAAGATTTTCAAGGAATTTAGGTAGGTGTTAGGTATTTCTAAATGATTGCTGTAAATTAAGCAGAACTATATTTTCTAATGCTCTACTAGGCACAAGTAAGTCCAAAAAGAGACCGTGTCTGCAAATCGCCCATATCTCTTTCTGCTGTAATGCTTTTTTTTTCAGAAGTGACTTGACTAAATCAAGTAATTTTAGTAATTTATTTTGTGACAAGTAAAATATTTCAATATGCTTTACTTTTCCTTATAACGTATATTATTAATAATCCTTATTTCCACAGCCGACTAGATTACATGTAATTTCTCATTCCTCCAAATCTTATACCAGTCAAGTGACATTGAATCAGGCTTGTTTGAATGAAGAAGTGCATATTAAGCACAATGTAATGAATTTTCTTTTTTTAGAACTATAAGTTTATAGCATCATTTATGATACTTCTTCTAAAGACTTTCAAGAATAGAGAAATATATCTACATCACTTCAACTGAACAGCTATTTAAAATGTACCCTAAAATATACAACCCAAAGAACTTTGCATGATGAGTTTAAGTGTCAAAGATAATTTCCTTACAAACTACAGTATAAACCAATATAAACCTTTCCCATCATAATGAGAAGTGGCATGACACTAGTAACACTAGGAGGCTACCAACAATGAAAAAAATTATTTGGAATGGTATGATTTTTTAACTTAATGCAAAATTTCAGACGTGCATTGTTTAATACAATTAATACAGACAAAGAAAATACGTGTTTTAATGGAATGACCCCTATTGTACTACAAACTGGAGGATTACAAGTTTTGTTTCACTGCCACTTGACAGCTTGATCTGTATGCTCGCCTTCTTCAAATACATTTTTCTTGGTCAGGAAATTGATATTATGCTGCCCTGAGCAGCCAAGATGGATTTCAATAAGTTGGAGCAAACAACAACTCTGAAGTCTCTCAAATGCAGGTTGCTCTAAAACTCAGATCTGCCCAGAATTCTGCATAATATTCATTACCGCCATACCACACACACCTTTCACTTTTACGGGGACAAAGATTATTGAGACAGACTAAAGTGTTTCAGGTAGCTCAGTTATCCTCTCAGAGAAGAAACTGTGGAGTGCTCTGCCAGCAAAACAATTAATAGGAATGTCAAGTCAGCCTGTGCAACAAAGTCCTTCCTGCATTTTCACATCTCCATAACTGGAATATTTAAAAGACAACTTTTGAAAAGATTTTCCATTAACTCCTATGGCCATAGCGGCAATGAAGAACATGGGAAGAGATTTTCCTTGGAATTATGGATACAAGCTGTCCTTAAAGGCAAATCTTTGCCCATCCCATGCACATTCAGCATCTGTGACAACAGCTGCATGGCTGTGAAACACGGTCCCTGTTCGTGCACAAGGCACAGTTTGCTATGTCACCTACAGCTACAGCAGCTAGTGGCAAAAATAAATAGTGGAGAGCCGCAGTATACTTGTCCATAAAAATCCTCAGACTGCAGCCCAAAGAATGGGCTGCCAGATGGAAGAGATTAAGTTTGAATATATTAATGAAGAGGAACAAGCCTGCAGACATGGGGGAAGGGGGGAAAAGTTGTTTTCAAAAAGAGGTGGGTCACAGAACTGGAAGGATCTCAGAGAATCCATAGCCTTTGTAATACTGGGAAAATACTAGAAAAGAAAAGGAATTTATGATCTATAATTTCAAGAATTAGTCCTGGTTGTTTTTATGTGACATATTTTGAAAAAGAAAAATTATTCTTTTCACAGTGCGTAATTAGGACTGTGTTTTGAGAAATGAAGGAAAAAAGTATATTTGGAAATCATAAAGCATTCCCTAATGTAATATAAAGAACAGAAAATGAATGACAGTAAGAAAAAAAAAGGTTAGAAGACTTGAAATACAAAAAATACACAAATATTCATGCAATATTTGTAATAATTAAAGTCAAAATGTAAATGTAAATCTATTTTCCAAAAGATCCAAGTATCAGAAGTCTTCTGTAACAACAAAGGAACAAAGAATGTTCAGAATTGGTGTTGTGACAGATACAGTAACTGTAAATAATATTAAAACCTGGAAATGTTAGCACAGGGAATAAAGATGTAATGAATCTGAGAAACACCTAATGTCATTAAAATTGGAAAATATAGTAAAAGAGGGACTTCAACTTTGGACTTTGAAATAAGAATTAAATAGAGCAGAGAGAAACTCAAATTAACAGCACACACTACTACTGATCATCAGAACAGGAGCAGAGGAGTCACCTTTGAAAAGCAGAAAGAGAACTGCCAACATTTTCTCTCCTATGATCATGTTACTAATGGTCTTGCATTAATAATGAAGGACAAAGCTGAGACAAAAGAGAATTTGCTACAAATGAAAGAGAAAAAAACTATCAGAAGATGACTAATTATTAAAGATCCACCCAATTTATGGAGAAGTTTCTAAGAACTGTTTTAAAGGGCAACACCCTTTTTGGAAAGGAGAGAGTGATTTATGTGGCTTTTATTTTTTTCTTAAGACACAGGAAAAAGAAGTATTTGATACACTCTTAATGAAGATTTTTATCTCTTGAAACTTCTGTGTCTTGGCTTCAGAGATGAAACTGAGGACATATAAAAAACTGAAAACAGAAATCTCTCAATTTGAAATAATCTTCAGATAGATGAAGATGTTACAAAGGACAGTAATGTCAGTAGATGTGAAAGGGAGGCTGTGACAAAAGAGATGTTAATTTTAGCTATGGTACTACTTAAGGTGGTAAAACCCCAGGATTTTGGTTTTTAGTGTATTGCATAGAATCTGAAGGAAAAAAACTCATAATGAATACACAAACAATCAAGGACTAGCAGTTTACTGATTGCCTAGATTTTTTATAAAGTTTAGTTCTTCAGAATGAGTTGCTCACTCTGGAATGGCTGTCATATTATTAAATAGTAGTAAACTTCTATCAAGAAGTAGCAGTTGTAGTGAAATAAGATGAACCATGCATAAAGCTATAAATGGGGAAAAAAAAACCAGAGAGAAAAAAGCCACATACCCCATAAAAATAGCAATGGAAGTGGCAGTAACTCAAATGTCTACAAAGTAAAACAAAAGAAAAGTAGATATTTTTTAAATTATTGAATTGATTTAACATAAAATATAAATTTAAAATAATGAGAGAGAAGTTTGGCAAATTTATCCAAATACTAGTGGGCAATAGCAGGACACTACATGAAGTACAGCTAAAGGAAACAATACCATTTCCTAAAGTTATATATTTAGTTCCTTTTAGTGAATCCAATGGCACTGAATGAAGAACTGAAGCAACTTACAAAGCAGATACATAACTTGTCAGTGCTTGATTCACCAGAATCACAAAGGGCTTTTTAGTAACAAAATATGAGTAACAACTGAATGCAATTACACCGGATTTGCCTAAAAAGCCTTTTTATAATTTTAGATAAACTAAAATTTGAGTAAAATTCCCTTTTTGAAAATACCTTGAAAGAACTTAAAGGTGGTTTTGGGACATTTTTTATTTTTAATGCATATTTTGTTATATCATGCTATCGTAGTATAATGGGTATTCAGTAAGATTCCACAAGTACTGCCATGATACCACAGTACAACAAACTCCAAGATGGAATGAATTGAGGGTCATCTTTGTCTGTCTTAATTGGCTGCAAAAAAGAGACAGAATAGCTTAGACTGGAAGCATAACTATAGGTGGCTAAAATGAAGTAAAATGTATTCCCTGATAAGGATGCATGATAATTTTCTTATTCAAAATGTAGAAACATATCAAAATTTAATTGCCACAAAACTTGATCTAGCAAATGATCATTGAATTTCAAGAAAAAAAAGTTTCATGTTTTGACTAGTATGTTTGTTATAAATCACATCTGAAACAGGCACCATGACATTTACATATGCTCCCACTTTTAGGAAATACAATATAAAAATTAAAAACGCTTGAAGACTTTTATTAATTTAGAAAAATGAAAAAGAAAAAAAAAAGTCTATTTTCATAGGAATTTATGCCATCACAACTTTTTCCAGAAGCTTTGATCAAAAGAATGTTTTCTAATTTAATAGGGTTTAGAAATGAAATTTCCATTTAATTCTTCCACAGTTTTTATAAGCAAATTATCTACTGTTAGCAAAATCATTTTGCTTGTTTAGAAAACCATCTGTCAAACTATAAGAAAAATAAAAATGGGTATCCTTTAACTACAGAAACAGGAGACCTCATGAAATAATACAACTTTTTGTCACAATTGTCTAGAAAGTACTGTGCTATTTTACAGCTATAATCCATAAGAAATCAGATAAACATCTCAGAAAATAACTTATTTTTCTTAGCAAAGTAAAATGCTGATTTAATAAATTAAAATAAAAAGGTTTAGGACAACTATTATTTTGCTATAAACATGATGTTTTAAAAACAATGTTAACTTTAATAGAGTTTTTATTATATTTAAGACATTTATGATATCTAAGATATTTATAGAATTAAGTTTGGGATTTTCTTTCAAGTGTAGCTTGTCCTCTGAGCTTCAAACATTAAATATTCTTCCAGTAAGAATTCTGTAGAATGGATTCATCTGATAATAGTTACCTATTTCTGTTCAGCTTTTCAGCCAAGAAGATAAAAGTTCCTGCACTGGAGTAGGGAGCATGGTGACTCAATTCTGCCTAGGGAAGGTGAATAATGGTTGCACAAAAACCAGTTAAACTGGAAAGTAAGAGAATTCTTTCTTGTGGTTATGTTTTTTTCCTCTTGTTTTGCACAATTCCTTTTTTGTCCACAGAAATTAATCAATAAAATGCCAAATCTCAACTCTCCCCTGAAACAACCCTTCCCAATCTGGGGTCCTTTAGTATTATTTGCTTGCTTCAGCTGTAGCACTGAAAAGGGAAGACTGAGAGAACAATTTACTCAAATCTCACAGACACCCTCCTCTTTTGCCTTCTTCAGGAGCACTAACTACGCTACTTATGTAGATGATACAATATTTTGTTCTAAGTGCAATGAATAGAGCTAGATTCTTTTGGTTGTTTTTTCTACCTTTTCTGGAGAGAAATTGAGAAAAACCCTAAAACACAATGAACTTTTTTTTCCCATTGAATTCTGAATGACAATAATACCACTGCACTAAGAAACTCCAGTAAAGAAAGCTAGAGGTTGTTTTAAATGTCACCACCATACAGCCTGCATCAGCACAATGCAGAAGTCCTGAGATTTTGCCAAAAAAGAAAAATAAATTACTCTGTATTTCAAGATTTTTATATATCATATTAAACACATATCTCAGGACAGCAGGGTCGTGCTGCTGGGAAAAAACAAACAAACAAACAAACAAAAAACAAAAAAAAAAAACCCAAAAAAACCAAGAGCCTTTATGACTCATCTGCAATTCCAGAAGAGTTAAATAGTAGCTAAAATTTTGTAGTTAGGATTAGTGTGCTCAGAAAAATGAAAAACAGTTCCCATATTTCCAAACGGACATCCAAAGTAAAAGTGCTCGCTGAAGCTCTGGAAAACTTTGGTGCCTCATTGGCTTACTTAAAGGTCAAACACTAAAGGCTCAGACTTGTAAGTAGGGATAACATATGTGACTGCTGATGAGGGTGCTGTCCCAGCTGTCTGCTCCATTCCAGATGCACAGATTAAGGTGTCTGAATCTCTTGTGAAGGAACTACTGAAGAACCTACTAAGCATATAAATTGCAGCCCAGTTTCAAGACAAACCAGCAAGGACTTGTCAAAAAATCTAGAGCTGCACTTCTAACAGAAACAGCATGGTTGAGATAGACAGCTAAGACTTGTTATCTCATTAGTTACTCCTGTCTGTAAGTCACAGTATGAAAGTTACAGAATCCAGGAATAGAATAGTCTCTCAAAGTCTTTAATCAGAAAAGAAGAGAAAATTTTAATCTAAATATTTTAAAAGCATTATTCTAAAAATAAGAGACACAGCTTTATTTTTAATATATAGATACTATTTCTTAAGAACCCATAATGAATTACTGTTTTAGACCTTTATAAATAATTCAAACTGCAACTGTTTAAAGACAGCTAACTTATTAACCTGGCATTGAGATGAAATAATTAGCTTCCTTGAGGCCTAACAACAAACAGCAACACTAATCAAAATCTAATAAATAAATAATAGTTTTACCTAGGCAATCGTTTTAATTTCCATCATGCAAAGCTCTTTATTAAAACACGAGTCCAATAATACGCCATTTTAAAAGAAGAATTATTTCTGCAAAATGCCAATTCAAGATTGGTAATTGGAAGAATTTGAATTCAAAATTTATAGAAGCCTGAAGTTTTACATCTCCTGCAAGTCTTTGGTGCAGATTTGTTTTTTGCCTATCATCCAGAAATGCAGCAAAAATAAAGAAAAAGCACATATCTAGCTTTAACTTCATGCTGTTCTTAAGAACTTAAACAAAGACATGACAGCCCAATCAGTGGATACGTCTTGTCTAGTATATAAACAATTATTCCTATCCCCAAATATAGCTTGTATTGATGAAATAAACATTTGCCAAGGGGCATGGCTATGAATGCTATGGAATTTTTAATAGAGACCATGTTTATAATTCTATCAAATAAATACTGAAGTAATCTT
>VWZN01008380.1:305990-327111 GCA_013396955.1 Regulus satrapa | reverse complement strand
GTACGGCTGGAGAAGTGACGCCATTTAAAAAAAAAAAAAAGAAAAAAAATTTTAAAAAGTGGATGTGTCGAGCCTGTCTTTCAGCACGAGTGTACAGTTGATAGTTTGGTCAAATGATTACTTCATAAGAGCCAAAGGGGTTTTGTAGCGCAGGAAAATTATTCAACGCATTGTATTGTTGACCTCTGCTGCTTTGAGGCTGCTTCATGGAGACTCCTAGGCTCCCCTCCTCACAGCCTCCTGATTTTTATGGGGGTTTCTGTTGTTACATTTTTTTTTAAATTTAATTTTTTTAAATTTTTTTTTTTTTTTAAACCAGAGTGTGTAGATTATCAATTCACAAAAGTAGTTTGCGGGTATCTTTCTCCAGAGACAGCTGAGGTGCACAGGAGGAAAGGGTAAGGGTTTGGTAATCCATATCCTTGTCACATAAAGGAAGGTCAAGAGGTGGTGTCAGCTAGGGTTGCCATAAAGTTGAGCTGAATCTAGAAGACATGGAGTGTGCCTGGCTTGTTATTCAGGGCGAAATTCTTGGGCCCAGTAGTCACTGCATTCCAGCCCTTGCTGGATCTTCTGATTTGAAGTGGGCACACCCAGGTTTGCAAAATTGCCTCCTTACCTGCTTGTGGAAGGAAGGAAGGAAGGAGCCTGTGTGTGGCTTTCCCCCTCCCGCCACTTCCCTGGAAGTATTTAAAAAAAACAGGCGAGGAGATATGCTGATTTTGAAAAAAGAGCCCTGGTCAAGGTTTTCTTGATGGAAGGATGGGGAATTATTTTGGGGGAGGTGCAAAGCATTTAATAAGCTCAGGAGTAGATTCCTGACTTACTATTGAAATCTCAAGGGAATGCCAAAGGAATGCAGCATTTCTGCATTCAGACCCCTTGGTGTGGAAGAAGGCTATTGCAATATTTAAGGGTTTAGGTCACTCAACGCAAAAGTTAGAGGAGGCATTGTGATGATTTTGACCGCGAGTCATGCTCTGCGGGGAGGGAAGGCAGGGCACCGTTAGTCACATCCACGACTTCCATGAGTTCTTCCCCTGACAAAAGCGGCGGTGCGGGAGGAGGAGGAGGACGGTGGCTGTCCCTGGCATACGTGGAACTTGTGGTGCGAGGCTTTGGGTACTACCTCGCCGCAATCCAAGAGCAGCTGGTATCTCACGAGGCGATGTAGGCTGCAATCTGATTATTCAAATGGCCCTGATGTCACTTGTGCGTAATGAGGGGGGAGGGCAGGCGCTAACTCTGGGCACCTGGGGATGTGCCTGGCGCAGCCTCCCGGCCCAGCTTCCATGTCCAGGTGGGCTTCCCACCCAGACCTGGTCCACTCTGCCTGCTCCTGGGGCCTTCAGGTACCTAAAATGCTCGTCAACACCTCAGCTGTGGTAACGATGAGGTGTTTTCCCAGTTGGAAGGTTGCTTATTTTTTTTCCCCTTACCTCGAGGGCTCTTTGTTGAGAAAAGAAATTTGCTGTGTCTCGTCTGGGGGATTTGTTTGGGAAGGGAGCAGGAGAAGAGGGTAACAGAGCTGCACCCTGTAGGTAAGTGCTGCTCTGTGGGGGGAGCAATGGCCTGAGAGCTGGGCTTCACCTCTGACACTGAGGTGTCTAAAGGCTGATTTGAAGAAAACAAACCCCAAGTCCCTCTCATGCAGCCACCTGTGTTCCACGGGTGACCATTAAATGGGAATTAGATTGTGTTGCTAATTTTCGGTATAATGAGGGCTTGTGCCCTGCGTGCACCAGACAGTGGGAAATGGTTTTGTGAGGCTAAAGTACTCATGGTGACTGCAATTTTAATTTTTTTAAATTAAAAAATAAAAAAAATTTTAAAAAAAGAAAAGAAAAAAAGAAAAAAGTGGCATTGATTTTTAGTTTTGCTTCTGTAAATATCAAGTAGGCAGAAATATGTTAGAAGATGTGTTAGAAAATATGCCATCTCTTAGCTCTGTTTGTTCTATTTTCTGCACTCAAACTCAGAGTGGTTTCTGAGAGTAAAGGACCAAAACTTCACATAGTGATCTAAAGTTTTTATTTTGTTCTGTTTCCACTTTTCTTTTTTGCAGATATGCACAGAAGATTTTTTTTTGTTTTAATCTTTGGAATTGTTCAACTAGAGTAGAAACACCAGTTGTGACTATTCCTATACAGACAATGAGTCTCTATGACCAAAGATAATCACCAACCATGTTAACTGTTGTGCAGTGGGAAACTGAATTTTTATAGTTCCTCATACACAGAAGATGTTAACTAACTAAACTAAAAAAAAAACCAAAAACAAAAAAAAAAACCAAACAAAAAAATCCCTTCTTGTTGCAGTTTTAAAAAAATCAGCTGGAACACAAGAAACACAGCTGTAAATGTGTGTCCTGAAAGGTTGGTCCTGTTCTCATTTTGCTAACTTCCCTTTACAGAAGGTACCCTGAGAAATACATTTGTAGTGAACTTTAAATTGTGCATAGATATGGCAAATTTTAAAGGGGTGGAATAAAAAAATAACATTTTGAAAGTGTAATTCAAGGGTAGTAAAAATATGACCAGGAAATGTTTAAGATTTTAAAAAATTTATCCCTTTTTTCCCCTTCAAGCATGGGGTAATAACATTTTCCACATTTTTGAGACCTTGAAGGTGGTATTTTTGTAAAATGGGGCTGTGTTCATTTCAGTGGCTCTTTTAAGTGCAGAGCATAGGACTCTACAGTGCTGGAGTCCTTTTATGGCTTCTAGCTAGCTACTGGGTGGACTTCAAATGCTTAGTTTTGACCTGAAAATTTTTTGAATGGCCTGAGATTTTCCTACCTAACAAAAAATGTGATGCTTCCCACAATGCCTGTGAGAGAGGGACCAAGACAGAATTAAAATACACCTAATACTTAGCCATGGACAAGACCAGTCCTTAAGGGAACCTCACAAAAAAGATTTTCAGTCCTTAAACCTGTTCTTCTCCTTAGAGAGAGGACAATTTTATTGTTCTGGGATTTTGTTAAAAATATATAAAGTGGCATGAACCACAGCTAATGACACTCTTTCTTCTGGTGATTTCACCTTTGTGTGCATCCAGTGCACAGGACAGTATTGATGTCGGACCGTTTTTTGGGGGGTTTAAGAGTAAAATTTGTTATTGGAATCTGATTGTTCAGAATCAGTAAATGGATAGTGAGCATGTGCAAAAATTGAATGCTCTAAAGTCCAAGTATGGTTGACAACTTCATGTAGAGAGGGATGGATTAGAAAGTTTGAAGAGGTTTGATAAATTTAGCAATATCAAGGTGCTTTATGTAGTTCCAGAGTGCTTCAAGATTGTTCTTCTTTAATGCACTTTTATTTTCATATGGAAAATGTCTATCTCCACATCAGTCCATTCTTCATCTCTAATGATGCAGAATATAGAATTATGTAGAGTTTTATGCTGATTACTGTTGAAAGCTGAGATAAAACCATAACTTTCCCTTATTTTATCCAGAAACATCATGGGATCAAATACTTGAGCATTATTTTATAGTTTTAGTCTGAGGCTTCCATGCTTCTTTGCTGGGTGAGTGTTACCTCTGCTGTCCAAAGGAGGAAAATATCTTGAATGTGCCATTCAAAAATCTCCCTGTGTGTCTGCGTTGGGGGTGTGTTGGGGAGACCAGTCAGCCCAGTGCTTACTGGTGCTATTCAGCCTCTCTGGGCATGTCTGTCCATCTGCACACTTCAGTGCCAGTTGTTCCTTGTTATCAACTGGAATATGTAATTTGGCTTTGAAAAAAATTTCTGTGTGGGAGCAAGAGTGCCTGTGTGTTTGTGGTAAGTATCAAAAATATTGTGATTTTGTATTACCTCTTGGTTTTGCTTGTTTCCAGATCTGCAATATTGGTTTGTGAGTGTGTTTTCAAAGATGCATATATTTAACAGAGAGAAAAAAAAAATGATATGTGTCATATGGTACTTTGCAAATGAAGTGCATTACCCTAATATTGACCCTAGTAAATCTTAAAACACTGTGTAATGACAGTAAAAGACTGGTGCCAAAAAAGGTATTTTCCACTTTTTTTTTTGTCCAAACACATTGAAATTTCAAAAAGAAAAATTATCATATTAATTTTCACTTTGCTGACTTGTATTATTGCGACAGCTGGCACAAGAGGAACCTATAGCCATGTGCTTCCCCTATAGCCTGCCTCTTCGT
This sequence comes from Regulus satrapa, assembly GCA_013396955.1. Classification (NCBI taxonomy): domain Eukaryota; kingdom Metazoa; phylum Chordata; class Aves; order Passeriformes; family Regulidae; genus Regulus; species Regulus satrapa. The sequence goes on along the minus strand of VWZN01008380.1, from coordinate 322,941 downwards.
GGTGCAAAGGGATCAGCATCTATTCAAACTGTCCTTTTGCAGATCTCAATGAATGGAAAACTGCCACTAACATGCAAAATGACGTATTCTGTGCTTTTAATTAGGTTAAAATTTGGATTAGAGCACAGATAATGAGTCAAAGAGTGATCCGACTCTTCTTGGGTATGGGGCTAAGTACAGAAATGAAACTGTCTTGAAAGAGAAGATCTTCAGCTGGGAAGGGCTTTACTCCATTTTAAATTTTTTGGTGTCTTGATTATCTTGTGACTGTAGCCTCTGCATTATTTCTCACCAATCAGTAGTTTCAAAGAGAATGTGTATGTGTGTCTCTTGCGTGTGTGTGTATATATATATCCACATATGCATTTTAAAAGATTGTATTATCATAAAATAATTTGCAGTTTAAGAAGGGACCCGCTAAAAATATCTGGAGAATTTATAAAAATAGTAAGGTTGGGGGTTTTTTTGGGTTGGGTTTTTTTCCCCCTAGTACCAATACCCTTGAACACTACTAGAGCTGAATGTTCACTTTTGAAAGATTAACTTTCATGCTCAGCTGAACTTTAGGAATGTTATTTTAAAATATGTAGTCCACACCATGCGTCTAATACATGTTTCCTCTTTGAAAATAGCAGTGTTTAATTGTTTTGGTAAGTTGTTTTTTTAATTTTTAAATGCCAAATGTACAGGTTCCATATGTTTTCCCTCAAAAATGGAGCTGGCTGCACCTTAATGGAGCCTTACAAATTGTAGTGCAGAAATCAAAATTCCCAGTAAAGGGGTCTCTAGTGTGTGTGAACAAAAATTTCTGTTGGAAAAAATTAATAAGCTTAAGTTATTAGTTGGGTTTGCAGTTACTTATTTTCCTGAAATTTCATATTAAAGAGCAGTCAGATATGGAGTAAAAAGCTTGTTGGGCTTGGATTTGGAATTATCCATTAAATATCTAGCATGCATTGGTCAAGGTCAGGCTCTCATTTGCTAGGAATAATCAGGGCAGTAGGGCTGGCTACGAGAAAGAGGAGGGATGGGGAATCCCTGCCCCGGTGAGTTGTGCTGTGCAGGTGCCCCACACAGTTTAATCCTAGGGGCTGATCTTGCAGTGTCTCTGCCCCTTCTCCCCGGCCATCAGAGGGAATCCTGGATCCTGAGCGTGCTGCGGGGACACTCTGGGGAACCAGAGTTGACAAAATGTCTCTAGCTCTGATAGGTATATGCATTTTCCCTAGCAAAGGCAAAACACACCAGTTGTTTATCTGTTTGTTTGTTTGTTTGTTTGGGGTTTTTATATTGTAGTTTTGAAAGAGTTCTGGAACAGATAATCCAGAAATTTATTTTTGGTGATAAGAGTGGATTATTTGATTGACACTCACTGGGGAAATTCTTTGTGATGGTGGCTTCCTGGTTATCATGGAAGAATAGTTCAATTTTTCCTCCTACCATCTAAAGCAAAAGTTTCATAGAAGAGTCTCTTCAGGACAGTGCTTGGAAAACATAATTGATGGGATGCTAGAGCAATTTAGGTAGCAGTTTAATCCATGACAATAGATTATATGTATAATGTAGACCTTATCCTTTTTTAATATGAATTCTGATGCGCATGCTTTAAATGATTTTCTGGTGAAAGTTTGGCAAACTTATGCAGATAACAGCAAGGGGAAAAATATTTTATCTTATACTATTGCTGCTAATTTAGAAATAATTTTTTCAAATGACTTTGCTGACGATACACCAACTTGCACAAGCTCCCCTCACCACTGAGCTACTGGTTTGTTAGAATTATGTACTTCTGTGCTGTAAGGAGCACAAGGGCCTTTCCTACCCAAGGCAACAGGATTCCTGAATGAACCACATCTTTCTTGGTGGAAAACAAGTGCTCTGGTGTACAGAGGGAGCTGTTCACCAGGGTCAAGGCAGAGGGATTTGATGCTAAGTGTCTCTTAGCAGTATCAATCACAGTGGGTGCTGGTGCTGATCAGCAGCAAGAGCTCTCACATGGTGAGGTTTGTGTCAATAGGAGCTCAGTTATTTAAGTGAGTTCTAGGTGGTAGTGGGCAGCAGCATAATTTGGTGTTATGCTAACCAAAAGTGTTAAACTGCCATTGCTAATCAGGAGGCATTACTATTGACCCGAGAGAAGTGCTGCAGTATCTTGATACTTGCCTGTTACCTGATTGTTTGAATTTTCTACCTGAACAGAAACTTTTAACATAGGATGAGAAATAAATGAGAAATGGAGAGTTCTTATTGTTGGGGATTTTTTTTTTCTATGCACTCATTACTAAATTTCTTTTCAGAGTTTAATTCTGGAACTCAGTAGGAGTGGTGTAAAATTGTTCTTGTACTGGTAATACTAGTTCATTTGAAGATGCATCAGAATGCTTATTCTGCTAAAATGTTAAAAAAAAAAATCCACCCCCTAAAGGAACTAAAGACCCCACATTGTTGCAACAGTCAAAAAGTAGAGGATCCTTTTTAAATTAAATACTAAGACCTTTTCCCCAGTGATGATCTGAGTCCTAATAGTAAATGGTGAGATTCTGTTCTATTGGATGTCTTGCTCTGGGCTGCTATTTATTTAGAGTGTATTATATACCTCTATTTAAAAATGTTAATTTTCTTCCTATCATGCCCTTGAGAGAGAATTTTTATAAATAGTGTAATTTCTACCCATTCTTTTGCACTGGCTACTCTTAAACAAGAAGTGATTGTTGACATGTAAATATGTCCCAAATTCTGCCTTTAACATAGAATGGAAAGCTTTAGATAAAAGTGGTGTACATACCCTTTGTACTACTGGGCTTTATGGCAGTTGTTCGATTGAACTCAAAGCATGAGTAGAATTGTGTTTAACTTACTTGCAGTTGAAGCCACCCTTTTTTTTTTTTTTTTTTTTTTGAAAATAATCTCGGGAAAACAGTTGGAAGACTTGTCATTAACTGGAGTCTTGAAATTACAAGGATTGCTCTACCTTTGTGTTTGACTAGCTTCACTAAAATCACAGAATCGCATTCAGTGGCCGCGGCTGGGTTTCGCCTGCCTCTGTGGCAAATAATAAGCTTATGTGTATTGCTTTTCTTCCTGGCCCTTGGGCTCACGTCACCTGACCCACACAGTTCGCCCAGTATGACTGTTACTGGTTTTTTGCACAGGCTGAGCTCGGCATCTTAGCGTGAAACTGAGACTTCTCTTCAGCTCCAGCGCCGCACGTGTGGTTACGCTGAGCTCCCGCTGTATAGCAGGGCTGTGTTTGCTGCTGGAGCACTTTTTTTAAAAAAAAAAAAGGTTTTTTTCAAATAAAATTTGAGGTTAATCTTAACTTTTTAAGCTAGATACTGCTGGTGGAAATTGCATGTGGTTTTGTATTCCAGAAAGCCTCTCTTTGACATAGTTCTCACATCTGTGTCGCCAGATGTATCGTTTTGGGTGGGTACCTTTGGGAGAAAAGGGCAGCAAAAGGCAAAAAAAAAAAGGGGGCAAAGCATGGAAAAGACTGTCCAAAACTTAGTCATGTTTTACCATGATGAAAGCCTGCAAATTCCAAGGGAACAAATGGCATTTTAGCTGTAATAGTTTTCTGGAGGTGGCTGTGGTGTGTCACCTACCTGTTGAGAGAGGGGCAAGATGAGGAGAGCTTGGCTTGTTTGGGGGGGCTGAGGAGGTGTCCTGACCTCTTTTCCCTCTGACATTCAGCCCTGTGAACTTCTCTTGCTCTCTGTCTCTAACGTGTATGTGGTTGTGGAGTATTAAAACATGTCTTTGAGGTTTGGGGGAGGAGAGGGAGGGAGTGATTTCTTTGTTTTGGGGCTTTTGGTTGCTCCAGTTCTGGCTGTGGCTGCTAGTTCTGTCTCACTGAATAGTCCAGCACTAGGCACGAAGCTGGAACCAGCATCATTTGAAATAAGCTGAGTTTTTGGGAGATGATGGCGGGGAGTAAAGAAGACACACAAGCAGTAGTGTTAGCAAAAAGTGGTTAGTAACCCCAAGAAGGATGACTTATATCTGTGGTTAAATATCTTACAACACCACAATCTTCCTTAAGCATTTTTTTTTTTTTTAAATTTGCTCTTTTAACTTTCTCCAGTTCTTTAAAAAAAAAAAGTTCTTAAATCCTTAGTTGTTTGGTATATCCATATGCAGATGGAATGGCTGAATTCAGAAGATTTGAGAGACTTATATAAACTATACTAAACTGTGCTCTCAGGTAAAAGCAATTCAATCTATTTGTGGGGGCAAGTACCACCTGATTTAGGTATCTCTGTTTATAAATCAGTACCATATGATTGTAAAAATAAGATAGTAATTACTGTCTTGGTGTGATAATAAGCTTGCATATCTGTATACAAACTAAATTCAAACTAATTATCTGCTAAATAATTTATTAAATGTGGTAAAAATTATCGTCTTCATTCATATGAACTTTGTTCATAATCTTGATTTAAATACCCAGCAAAATGTCTTTGAAAACTGGAGCTTACTAAATGCAAATAATCTTGACGTTAATGATGATTAACTTATAAATTATGATTTAACTGGTTAGCTGTAGCTTGATACAAGCATTTTCTCTTTTTTAAAAGTAGTCCAAAATTACAATTCTGCTTAGTTTAATATGAAGTGAACTAAAATAAGGTCAATGTTAAATGCTATGTAAAGATTGTTCTTTCCAGTGCAGAAATGTAAACTTTTTTTTTTTGTTCTCTGGTCATAGCAGTGTATACAAATCACAATGGCAGTGAAAAACTCAGTACTGTCTGTGATATTAAACCTCAAAACCTGTGCTATATCCTGTTTTCTGTGAAAAGTAAGTTAAAAATAATTGTATTATTTTGAAGGTGGTAATATTTATCCTATAATTGTTTTATATACCACTGCCTAAAGTCAGGGCATATTTTTAAAATAATACTACTAATGTGAGGGAAATTATTATATATTAACTGTAAAGGTTGCTAAAGAAAATACACTTACACCTCTTATATACAAGCAGTTTATCAGTGTAACTTCCCTTTGGAAAAAAATTGTAGAATTGAAATGTTGCATAATTTAAAGTCAGTGAACAATTGAATTTTAGCTGTTGACTTTTCCAGTTGAACAGAATGAAATGATACTCTAAGGCTTTAATCAAGCCCTGGTATGAAAGCTCAGGGATTGCTTTCATATATTATACTATGTAAGCCTGTGTGCACGAATCAAAGCTGCTATGACAAAAGCACAGAAGATTGTTTTGGTAATTCTTAAAAATGAAGTTTAATTCTAGATATAATTAACAACATTTCTATTAAGTAAATAAAAAAAAATATTGCAAAAGACTCTTTGCACACAATCTGTGGTACTTTAACTATGGCAGTACAAGTTATTTACTGTGCATAGGGATTTACTAGTGTAGATATACATGTGAGGACCAAACTTTTTGCAAAAAAAAAAAAAAAAGGAAAAAAAAAAAATTTGCATGGTTATTATTGCATAAATTCAACTTCTTAAAACATGGCAATTAAAAAGCTTAATTTTTTTTTCAGTTACCAGCCTTTAGATTACACCTTAATGTAAAAAATACTGTGTATGTGTGCTCGGTGTGTCTTTTTAGTTCTACATAACAGCTGAAGGATGGTGCATTCTATACTTCAAGGGTATAAAATTTTTTGAGGGGAGAATGTGCAGGTCTTTTAAATAACATGTTACATTTTTCTGAAAGTACAGCTATGAAATAATTTCATTTTGTACTGCTCTCTCCACAAAATTATTCTTTTTGTAATTGAATATCATTAAACTTGTGAAGGAGAGGTCTTCAGGGAAAATTACTTAAAAAGTGAATATAATGTTTGAGAATCATACACCAAATTTATTTCTCTGTGCAAGTAACAGAAGTAACAAGTAACAGAAAAATAGAAGAAGCAATGGCGTTTAAAAAACTTTCTGCATCTATTGACATTCAGCATAAAAATGACAAGTCAAACAGCAGAGTAGCCACTTTTGATGACTTCTGGGTTTTGATAGGGCAAGAGTAAGGAATGGAAACTGTTTGGTGGTGATAGTACAAACCCTACGGGTTCTAGCACTCCTCTGGTGCAGGTGTTATTATATCTCATCTGATTTAGGTCACTTAATCAGTTTAAGGCCACGTGGAATTGCCATTAGTAAGGGACAGCGTTTGGGTGCTCTTCTTGCTGGTGTTTCATTGGTCCTACAGAGTGTACCAGTGAAACAATGACTAGAGTGACATCCAAGTGAGAGCTGCTAGCTGTGCGCTCCTGCCTACAGCATGCAACAATTTATAGTTTAAAAGTTTGGTTTTGACTCGTGTTTATAAGGGTTACTCTACTGAAATTCTTGAGACAGAAGAACTTTTTTATTATAAAGATAATAGCAAATGTACAGTAAACTTGACATTCCTGATGGAAAGCTGATGGAGTATTCTGTTTTTCCCCAGTTAGTGTTAGTTAGAAGATTTAAAAGGAGTTTGTCTTTTCAGTACTTTTACATTTTTTCTTGATTTGTCTTGAGGTTGAAAGGTAGAATTTTTTTTAATTAAAAAAAATTGTCATGTGAGCAAATTAACTGCAGATCATTGTTAGGCTTTGCTGGAACATCAAATGATGAGCATAGTACCTTTCAAATGCTCAGTGACCATGTCGGTGTAAGCTGTCCTCTTGCAAAGTTGATTAATAGATGTATTTCCAAAAAACAGCAATAAAACTGGAAGTTTCAGTCAGGAGGGAGTGAAAGCCATGTGTGCATGTGCACACACACTCTAAACATTTTAAACGGCTCTAAACACTGGAAAGAGCCTGAAACCTGTGGCTGTACATTTGGACGTGTTGATTTGCTCTGTGCATTTGTTAATTTTACTTTTAGAGGGTTTTTAAAAAGTTTATTTTTAGTTTATCTTTTAAGCACTAGGACTATTAATATTTTTAGATATAATTCTATATACAGTTGCCTAAATGAAGTAGTTTGCCCTTGTTGCTATCCTTTTATACCATAGAAGAGACTTGAAAATGTCAGGGAGCCAGTATGGTAGCTGGATATACTCTTAAAACCAGACTAAGAAGATATTTCACATATTCTAGTTATAGCATATAAGCTTTTTGAAATTAGATGGTGTTTTCAGCATCATGAGTGTTTGTGTTTCCATTTTCTAGACCACACAGGAATCTTCATTTACTGAGATCCTTTTAGGAACTGGACATTAATTTGTGTCAGTTTTTGTCAAGTAGCCTGAGACATGGCTTTTCTTTAAAAATTGCACGTGTGGGGTGAAGCAGTGAGGTGGTGGTGAAGTGGGATGAGTCCCTGAACTACCCTAATGCCACGCTCAATTTAAGCTCTGAAGTAGCTGGTTCTCAACCTGAATGCTTTAAATCTGATATTGGAAAGAAATGGGGGGGAGGGGGGAATAGCAAATGCTGAAATTGTGTAACAGGAGTCTTGCAATCAAAAGCTATAAGTGTATAGAAGGAGCAGTTCTTGCTATTTTGTTTCCCCTCCATTCCCATTTCCCCCCTCCTCCACCAGAACTGAATTTGTTTAATCTGGAACATACAGTGAACTCAAATTGAGTATGAACAACTGTAGTTTCACTTAAGTGTGACCCGAGCGAGACCAAAATAGGTTGGGCTCCCTGTCTATCGCTGTGGTGTAAGGAATCTGGGAAGCATTTCCGATGTTCTCTGCACACACAAGCTCGTGGTTGAGCAGTTGGTCTCAGCAGCATGGTGGCTACTGAATTTGTCTACGAGTGCTGCTAATTTTATTTGGATATTTCAGTCCGAGAAGGGTGAATCACTGAGTTATTGTTAGATGAGATTTAATCTGGTGCCATACCTCCCATACCAAAAAAAGTTGCCAAAATTTTACATAGTACGTGCTATGTGTCACTTATTTCCATTGGATTTCTAACTGGTTTGCAAACTCCTGACGAGTAAGAGATGGTAGTAGGGAAGACGTGTAAAACAAAAAACACTGAAGCTTTTTCCAGCGGCCGCTTAGAACAAAGTATCTTGTTGGCCTTTTAATTATTGCAGTTCTGGTACCTTTTTTTTTTGTTTCAGAAGTGACTCTGAAGTATCATTCACCATTATTTTTTTGCTGCTTGGGCTCTTTGAAGGCAGCTGAATTCATTGGAAAAGAAGGAAAAAAAGAAAAGTGATTTTTTTTTTTTTAAAAATCCACTGCTCCCTAGCCCCTTACATGGCCACATTCTGCAGGGGAACCCTATGCAAATTTCAGTGTAGGGCTAATCTTACAGCTGATGTAGATTTTTCATAGCTAGCTTGTAATGGAAGTAGTGACTGCTTCAAGTAGCAGAGGGCCCTGTGGGCACTAGGAAAACAGGTGATGGGACAGAAGAAACCTTTGGCTGTTTTGTGGCTGAAGAAAGGGAGGGGTGAGGAGAAGAAAGATAAAAACTGAGTACTGTCCTATTAAGGATATGAAGTAAAATATTTTTGCATGCTTAGATGTCCTTTTGCTTTTAAAGGTGATTATTTTCAATCTTTCATGCACCTCTTGAGTGTTCTCAATTTTATGCACATCTCAGTTAGCTGCAAGTTAGTGGTGTGGTGAGAGAATAAATTACAAGTGACCATAGCTTGAAAAAGTTTGGTCAACAAAATCTACTCCATAGTACAGTGCTCTTTAAGGAATAAAGAGCACTGCTCTGAGGAGGAGGGGAAGACAAAATATGGCATTTACACAAAACAACATACACCCTACTCCACCCCAAAAAGATGGGGAGGAACCAAACAGAAAACCAATCCAACCATAAATGTCACAAGCCACAAAGATAGGCCCATTTTTCTAAAGGACACTAAAGCTTCTCATTAGATTTAAAGAAATGTTTAATTCTTTCTTAAAAAAAAAAACTTAACAGCTTTTTCTATTAGCAACACATGACAAACATCTGAAAGTTTTTGTTTGTTTTATTTGTTTTATTTTTTTAATGAGAAATTCAACATTAATATGGCAATGGCAGAATCTTCAGAATTTTCTTTTCAAGATGCCTTTATGCTCCACTCTGGGGAATTCACAAATAATGAATGTAAGCCTTTAGTTTAATTAACGATGTGAAGAATTGTCGGGCTGCGATCCTAAAGCGACCGATAACAGGTGAGAGCCGCTTATCCAGGCAATCCACACAAACCCAAGAACTCCGGCTGGGCTTTACGCTGCTTGGTTTGCCTGTTTTGCACGGGGATGACTTGGATGAGCCCACGCAAATCTTCTGGCCCTCCTGATCAGGCTCTCGGTGCATCCACGAAGGTGCAGAGCGGTGGAGAGCAGCCCTCTGGTGCCCGCTGGCCGGGCAGGTGGCTCCGGCCCCGTGCGCGGCGTTCTCGCTGCTCGCCCCCGGGAGAGGCAGTAAACAAACCCCGCGCTTTGCAGGCAGCGCTAGGAAACTTGATCATCGGCACGGAGGGATCGGTGAGGTAATCCAAGAGTCGTATTTTTTTCATTCTGAATGCTGAGATAATGCACCTCTCCGAAGCGGCTGCTTTGCTGGGTTGTGTGTGCAAGATGAAAGAGGGGAAAAAGTGTAGTTAGGAGCCAACTATTATGCCTCGCATGAGCTTTGAGGAAAAAAAAATTTTTTCTTTGTCTAAATTTTATGGAAAATCCTTATTCTGAGTGGTAATGCAGATTGCTTTTAAATCTGGGTCTGGGATTAAATGAGTCAACACAAAGAGAAGTATTGCTGCAGTTTGCCTGTGGCTTAGCCAAGTTTTGTGTGCTTGAATTGCTGAATTGGGTCTGAAATTGGAGCAATAATATTTCCTCTTCAAGTATTGTGCTGACCAGTTCAGTGTGTAGAAATAAAAAGTGATGTTTCTTAACTAGTCAGTATTTGAAACCCCACTTTTTTCTTCTGCTAGATAAGTCCAAGATGAACTGGGTGCTTCACAAGCTAATGGCTTGATTTGACAACATGTAGTAACTGTGTCATCAGTGTGCCTTGTAATATATACTAGAAATTAAATACCTTTTAATATAACTGATATAAACACCTCTGTTTGTCGGTTAACTGAACCCGAGTTTGTTTTTGAAAGACATTTCAGAGTACCTTCATTTTAGGTAGGCAGTGTGACCCTTTGGTTTTGTATTTATCAGAACTACTTTTTAGGCAAAAGCACATTGAGATATATAATTGCATGAGTACATGCATCCAAAATTTTATATGAAAAGGTGGCTTAGAATGTCCATTCAATAAGCTTTATTTGAATGGACTTACTGCTGTTTGTGAGCTACTTCCAGGAATCGAATGTGAACAATTTAGAGTAAAAAGATTGCTTAAGTCCATGAGATTTCAGTGTGAGGAAGGGGGCAGGTAGAGACTGCAGCACCTCTTGCAGGACTCAAATGGCTCAGTCTGTATCGTTATCTGCATTTACCATGAAGAAAATAATGACAATTCTCTCTCCCTCACCCTGTAACTAGAAAACTACTGCTTTTCCCCCAAACCACACTGGTCTGAATTGAGAGTTAAGGATTTGTTTTTTTTTCTTCCCACCAGAAGAGTATTTAAAACACCGGTTTACTCTGTTGTGCCCAAGCATCAGCTACTTGAAGCAACTCAAGGGGGAGAAACTAATGAATGCTCGCTCTGGGGGCAGCTTTTGTGTGGGATTTTCCTTGCCTGCTTTTATTTTGCTGGCTGCAGAGTAAACAATAAGACACCTCTTTCCCTTCCCCTATAAATTCAGTTGATTACCAGCAGTTTTCCATTTGGTTATAAGAGTCGCTAACTTTGTTTCTACCGCTGTTCCTGTCAGGGCTTTTTATACAGAACCCATTTCTTACCGTATGGCATTACCCACACTCCATAGAAGATTTTTTGCTGTGTGGTGGTTTTTTTTTAACATTTCATCTCCAGCTGTCTATGTTCAGTTTGGGTTGTCAGTGAAGTAAGCCTGAGAGCTGACGATTGGTGTCTTCGTGCTGTTCCTTGGAGCTCAGGGAGGAAGGCTTGTTTCGCTGAGTGGGTTTGCGGTGGTGTCACGTGTAGCTGTCAGAGCTGGGGCACCACAAGCTGGGAGGCAGCACTGGAGGTACCAGCACTCAGTGTTGGGTACTGGCGTATCCTGGACCTGTGGAGAAACATGCCAAGACTTTTTCCAGGGAACCAGCATGGCAGCGCAGACCTAGAACGGAGGAAATGAGCAAGCATTTGCTCTTTGCCTGTTCTGAGGAGCGGAAAAGGTAGACCATTTGCTTTCTATCCCATAGGTATTGAGTTCAAACAGTTGAATGGACTAACGTTGTTGATGTTCACTTGATCTCCTTTCAAACATGTTTAAGTCTCTTTCCATGGGCTCTTGTTTAAAAGGAGTACATTTGTGCTCTGTGGGTTTAAAGCATTAATGTTGTGTGTAGTTCATATGGCTGCTGAAATAAGAGACTATTAAGTGGTGTTATTGTTGAGAAATGGGAATTAAGGAGTAGGAGGCAGCATGTCTCTGGGGGCATGGCGAGAAGGGTCTGGGAAGAGTGTAGGTACAATTGTGTGGAAGTGCAGCCACTTTCATATTTGCATTTCTTTCCCTCTGAAACAGTAAAATTTTGACACATCTATGAGATACAAAACAAAATTTGGTCTGTGAGCAAAATCATAATTCTTTATTGTTCTTTGCTTTATAATTGTCGATCTTCTCTTATTTAAAATTATTTTCCCCTAAGGAGAGGTGCAATCTGACGTGATTTGCCTTTGCTAAGTGTCATATAAAGCATAGAGTGAGATTATATTAGTGTGAGTGTATAGTGAGACTTAATACAGGGATACAAAAATAGACAATTTTGACACCCTTTTAACTAAAGGGGAACTTGATATATTGAAGGAAAAAAATCCTGGTGTATTGAGGGCAGAGAGAGAATGAATGGGTACACACAAAAGAAATGAATAAGTAGAGCCGCAATTTCAGCATTTTGTTTCTCCCTCTGCCTTTTTCCTAAGACACGTTTAGTATTGTTTCATATGTGTGGGGGGTTCTTGTGAGTTGGGAGCACTGAGTGTCCCTGTGCATGTTTGTTCTGTGTATTGATGTAAGAGAGATTACCCCTTCAGAGATCACTAAAATGGCTTTTAGTAGATTAACCATCTTTATGGTACTTTGCCCTTTCTGTCTCTCCACATGCGTGTAGCACAAATACTCTGCTTGCCTGGTGAAGGGGCACCATGGTGGCTGCTTGTTTTACTTGCTTCCAGTGTTGCAGAGATATTTATGTCCCCCAAACACAAGGTTCTGGGTCTCAACATCTCTCGAGTAAATATGTTGGCATATGGTCGCATGGCTTAAAGTAACTGAATCCTGTTACCTGGATAGTACCTGAGAAGAAGAACTGGAACGTGTGCAGTTCTTCTTACGTAAAGTAAATTATTGTCAAACAATCGCTTATGGTCAAACCTTGTAAAGCCCAAAACCAGAGAAGTCTCATTTCTTTGTACCTAAAACACTTTTTACTGGGTATCTTTGAAAAAGAGGAATGAGTGGGAATACCCGTTCACATGCCATGAACGTAAGGAGCTTTTCAAAACCTTAGTATGATACAGAGCACAAACCTAATTTGCCCACTTTTTTCCAGTTGACACCTATTTGCAATGCCTATTCAGAATGAGAGAAATGAGTTAAGAAATCTACTTTAGCTAGAGAAGTTGCATACACAAGGCTTACATGACCCACATTCATGAGAGGTGCTGCTTTACTAAGGATTTAGGACTAGGTGGGCTAAATATTAAATGTAACTACTGTAATAAAATACTTTCATGGGATGAGAAAGAACTATTTCTTGTTTTACCCACTGGGTGTGAGTGCAAGTACTCATAAAGTAACAAAACATGGGATTATTTCTAAGCAGAACATAACAAAACCCTCTGTATGGTTCTGCTGCCAGGCATTTAAAAAAAAAAAAAAAGCTATAGAATATTTGCATATTTGTACTTTGAGGAAGAAAACAGGGTCGCGAGGGAGACGGAAAGCATCCTGAAAGAGCCAAGTGCCTGAGATGGGAATGTATTTCTAGGAAGATACTCTATACTTTTCTCTTTCCTTTCCTCACCTATTGTGTGGAGTTCTGACCGCGTGCAAAAGAGTGCTCGCTGGAGTCAGAACGCATCCTCGTGGAAGCCGTTGCTGCTCTGTTAAATTCACTCGGGACACAGCTTTGTCCCCTTCCCCTTTGCTTTGTTCGGTTCGGGCTTTTTCTTGAGGAGCCGTTTTTCTGCGGGCTTCACGTGCAAGCAGCGCCTGCTAAATCACTCGTGCTGCCCTGCAGCGAGGAGCGGCGAGGGAGAAACGGGAGGAGCGATCTCGGAGCGGGAGCCGCATCCCGAGTTCTGGCGGCACCACGTGGGAGACGGGCGCTCTCTGCCCGCTCGCTGCTCCTTCTGCTCCTGCGAGCACAGAAACAACTAGGTCATTTCTAGCTGTCCTTCCCGTGTGTGGAGGGGAGGGGAAAGAGGTACAGGCGCTGTGTACTTTCAGGCATTCATTAAGGAGTAGATTAGGACTTCTTAGACAGGGGCTAATAGCAAAGGAAATGGCAAAATCTCAAATGCGTCCGTGAACTCTTCTGTTGGCACTGTGTGATTCCTCTCTTGGCTATGCAAAGCTTTATTCAATTATTTATTTTCCTTATGCCTTATGGCAGTACAGAAATAATGGGGGGGGGGGATCACATGCATCAGTAAACATCAGATTTCAAACTGGTGCAACTAGGTGACAAGTTGAAATTACTTGCAGCCAAGAAACTGATGAAGGTACAAATAGTTCCAAATTAAATGGTGTGTTTATAGCTATTAGTGGACTTTTGAAGTGACCTTTCAGTTTTGTACAATAGGTGTCTCACTATTGCCATAAATTGAAGAGCACAGCAGGACTGTACCTGTTTTGTACTTAGCTTGCCATTTTCTTTTGCTGCTTATGAATGTGGCAGGGGAACTAGTAATTTTAAGGCGGCATTTTTTCCTTGCTCTTTCCTTCTCCTTTTCAGGATGTTAAAGTTATTTCTGTGCTACAAATGTTTATTGGCAAAAGTTTCAAATTGTATCATACTATTTCAGTCCCTTAAGTCACGAGGGGAAGAAAGCCCAGTGCCGAACCTTGCGCTAGTCATCAGCATTGGATAATTAAATGCACCAATTGCAATTTTTTTGGCCCATCTTTCAGATGTTGAACAGCAGAGAAGATGTGTAGGTTTTCCTTCTGAAATGAAATGCCAAGTGGTAGTTTTGTGAAACTTGTGTAAGTGGCTCTGGGAAGGACTTCCTCCCCACCCTCCCTTCTCGTCAGTGGATATACCCTGTTCAGTGTGAGCACTGGTGGCCAAACTTGGGTGTGGGGCTGGGGTTGAGACCTGCTGTTGGGCTCGGATCCTTCTGTGAATGGCACTCCTTGCTATGAAACTCATGAATTTTAATTGGAATCTACAAGTGTGAGAGAGTAATGGCACAACACTGTTTGAAGCACATTGAATAGTGTATTGGCTGCCAATTTTGTGGTTTGGGGTTTTGCTGTGTTAAAATTTCCCAGTATTTTTAATACTGAATGAACATCCTCTTTTATGTTCTACTTCAGGACCCAACTTCCAAGTTTCAGGTTGCTGTGTTGAGATTATTTTCATGTTTCAGAGCAGTATATCACTACGTTAAGGTGACTTTTGCAGCAGTATCACTAGCTGAGATGACAGCCTAAGGAAAACTTTGCAGGCTTCAAGGAAATCTTCTGCCCTCCTTGTTACAGTGAAGCAACTCCTGACTTTCCCTGCTTTATTGAAAATGAAACTTTAACCGAACTGATTGTGGTTTGGGTTTTTGTTCTCCCTTCCTTGCCTATTTATATGATCGAATACTGAAATCTGCCCCTACTTGTGTGAGAGGGAGTGAAAACAGACGAGAAATGCTACAAAACTAAGACCTGTTTCTATTTTCTGGGCAAATCACGTTTGTTGCTTGATTTCATGGTCACCATAGTGTTTGGGGCGATACCTCCATGTGAGGAGCAGTCTGGGCAAGGTGGCTTTGTGCTGTAACCCCTGCTTGTGCCTCAAACAAAGCCTGTTGGGAAGAGCATTTCAAGATGAAAAACACTCACTGCAGGCCTGGGTAGGTGGTGGTGTTAGGGAAAGGAGTGTATTTTAAAAGGATTTGGGGGCGAAAAGGAAAGATTTTGATTTTATTGCTATACAGGAGCATCTCTAAAACTTGTTTTGCTTGAAGATTTCACTGGCTTGCGTAAATTCAACTGTTGTAAAAAGGTCCTTAAAATGTTACTTCAGAAATAATTTTTTTTGTTTGCTTTTTTTTTTTTTTTTTCCTCCTGAGAGAGGTCATTATTGAGCAATTAAAATGTGAGGTTGAACAAAGTGTTTGAACACAAGACACTTATTTTAGCTGCTTTGGTGTACCAAAATACAGTTGAGAGCTTCTAAGTCTCGACTGCTCTCTCATGTCCCCTCTCCCTTCCCCAGAGCTCCCCAGGATGGTCAGACTGACTCTACTAGCTCAGCATACCTGAGCCTTAGCCGAAACTGTGTTAATCTACACATTCTTGTAAATCCCAAGGGGTTTGTGGCATCTCTGGCATTTATTTGTTCTCTCACTTTGGGGGAAGGGAGGAGACAAAGGACTTGGCTGTGAAGGCAGCCAGCACGCTGCCAGGCTTTGCAGTAGCACTTCAAAGTGAATGTTTTGTTTACTAGATAAGTGAAAACTGATGTAAATTTGGGGTGCAGATACAATGAATTTACTGATTCTTACCCATTCCTCCCAATAAGAAATAAAAAAGTGTTAGTCATGTAAATATTAAAAATAGTCCCTCATTAGGTAAATGAAAGGCTTATTATTAAAACAAATGAATTTATTTAAATTTATATTCCTTACTTTGAAGGAATGTAAATGCCTGATGTATAGACTTGGTGAATTTCAAAAACGAAAATAAAAACAAAAACTCTTAAAGTGTGTGAAAGGAAACCCAGTACAAATACATGGGATTATCACAGCCATTTATAACAGAGAATTAGATACTGAAGGCCTTAAAGCTAAAATAGAAATACTCTTCAAGAAAAGTGGAGGCTTCATGAAATGTAACAGCTGTCAAATGTGTAACAAGTATTTCTGTAACAGTTCTTTGGACTTGAAATGGTTTTGACCTGACATTCCCCCCTTGGCGATCTGTTGGTTTTTTTGAATTCTGTACTTGGTTTTGCCCCTTTTAGTATGACAGATGCTTAAATGTATGACACTGCTATGTATAGTCTATCTTGCAATAATGTTTTCGCTGGGTTTTTTTTTTAAAAAACTATTTTCTTTAATTTATCTGCAGGAGTCGGAAGCTTCAGATCAGGAATATCCCGCCTCACTTGCAGTGGGAGGTAGGAAGTTACTTAAAAAAAACCTATATCTTTGCTTAAAAACGATGTTTCTGTTTCTCTCTTTATCCACAGGACTTTTCCCCTTCCCCCACCTTTCACTTGCTTTGCACACACCACCCATTCTGTTCTGGGGAAAAATCCTTTGGAAGAGGGAACAATAGAGCCTTCTAAGCAATTCAGATAACTGCCTTCATTTCTGTTTTCCAAGTTAACCATAAAAAATGTTGAAATGGATTCCTTGGTGAATGTCGACTTCCTGATGCAGTCACTCTCTTTGACTGAAAGCTCATCTGGTTTGGACCTTGCTGGTGTTTGGTGTATGAATCCAGTAAACTTAATAAAAGTTCTTATTTAAATACTTGGTCAGAAGCCTTTACAGAAGCAGAAATTTAGTTCTGGTCCTTTTTTTGGGTGCTGGGGGGTGTGGGGTTTCTTTGGGGCTTTTGTTTGTTTTCCTTGCTCCTCTGCATTGGTGGCATGGTAAATTTTTTGTTCACAGTATTCTGGTTATTGGCTCTCACCACTATAATACATACTTGCTGTTTACACTCCACAAATAGTGTTATAGGGTTTGTTTTTTTTTTTTTTTTTTTTT
>VWZN01008380.1:253384-305954 GCA_013396955.1 Regulus satrapa | reverse complement strand
TTTTTTTTTTTTTTGCAGTAGATGGCCAACTCTGAGAGCAGATAGATCTGTTTTCTTTACTGTTTTTCTGCCTTGTATATGTTTAAAAATGTTTTTTCCGTGTTTTATTAGTGGTAAGTCATCCTCTTGCCTGAGGGAATTTAGAGGTTGATGGGTTTGGGGGTAAAGCTCCGGTAGCATTGTTCTCCAGCAGCTTTGGTCTGCCGCCTTCATCTGACTTTCCATCTGCAGCTACTTCTTTGTTTGCACTGCCTGATTGCCTCCTAGCTTTGAAGGAAAATGGAGGCATTGGTCTGTTGAATCAAGGCTGTCAACTACAGGGCCTCTGTCAGGTATCACAGCACCTCTCATTGCTCCAGCCTTGCCTTTCTGGTGCCTGCTGTCCATGTGAGCTTTTCCTCTGCACTTCCCAAGCCTTGCCTACTCCTCAGCTTAACAGTATCCACTTGATATCTCTGATTTCAATTTCATAACTGCTTTTTTATGTCAAACTTCTGGGAAGCATAGTAATAGAAATGGCTGACTAGTTTGAAGATTAACTTTTTTTTTTTTGGTACAAAATTCGTCTGAGGATTTTGTGTAGGAATAGTAAATATCAGAGCAGAGGCATACAACTCGGAGATCTGAATAAACAGATGTTTAACAGAAGTGCTGTTGAGCAGAGTACTTAAAAATGCTTCTACATGCTCGTGACTCCTTGCATGTGTAGCTAATACTTGCCTGCATATTACAGGTATCTACCTTGCTTCCCATCTGCTCTCTGACCTTTAAATGATCTCTCTTCTCCGTTGTTTCTGTGGTGACATCCAGTCTCAGACAGATGTTTCTCTGCCCATCTTTTTAAAAACACTTTGTCTTCTTCAAGTTCCCATGGGAGAGTTAAAATTGTCCTTATTAAAATCATCTCAGCCTTACCTACCTGTCTTCAAGTTACTTTTACTTACCTGATCCTTTGACCACAGAATTTATAGATCTCAAAATTTCTACAGTACTTTTTTTTTTTTTTCATTCTCTTGCAACATGAGGGTTGCTGGGCAAGTTCAGTTTGTCCACTAACTTACTAAAGTTTTTCTTTGTAAGTGCTGGTGGTCTGGCACCTCTGCACTTTAAGCAGGTAAGCTTTGTATGTCCTTAAAACAGTGCTGATAAAGTACAGCAACTGGTGATTAAATTCATCAGGGAATTGTCTTGTGTAAGTTTACCTTGTGTGTTGATATCTTTTGTGGATGTTAAAGTCCTTGAAGAAAACTTCCTTTGAACTCTGTAAGAAGGTTTTTGATGATTCCCCCTTAAAACAGGCCTTTCTTAGTGGAGAGACTAGAAATGTCTATGTTCAGGAGGGTATTTATATTGAAGCAATGTTCTTGCAGAATATTTTCTGAGTGGATGGTATGTGAGTGTGCACGTGTAGCAGCTGGAGTGATTTTACTTAGATTGTGTCTTATAGTCCCTCTGTGCCAATTTGCTTGCCTCATCACCCCTCTGTTAATTGCTTGAATCAAGACTGACTTCTAATAGGTGTGAAATCCTTAAAACCAGACCAAAGCAACAGATGAAAGAGGTCTCTAGGTCAGTCTTCCAGCCCTCATGTATATTGAAATACAGAACACGCTTTGTACTCTGCAACACCTTTCCTTTTACTGTGACATAGGATATGTGAAAAGAACAGCAGATTAATATCTTGTGAACTGCTTTTCCTCGGACATAGCCACTGCTGGGGAGGTTAGAGTGCCATTCTTTGCAGAAGCTGTAGTAACTGCCTTGTTTTCATATTTTTTTATTTATAAAAACAAGCTCTTTATAAAGCCCCTAGAAGACAGTGTGCTGGCCTGTGGTTCAGTGCTTCACAGCTGTTCTTGTTGCCAGAGTGTCACACAGTGGTACCTGTATGCCTTGGGCCACAGGGACTGGGACCCAGCAAGCATCTCTGTGCTCAGAGATGGCCCTTGGCTCATAACACAACACCCACAGGGCCCTCTTATAAGGAAGGCATCCATAATGCTCTCAGATGCAGCTCATCTGCAACAGAGTTTGGTAGTAGCTCCCACTTCTGAACACCACAGATGAGTTTTGCCTCCTGGTTTCCAAAACTGGAAAAATTGTCAGGGAATATTGAACTTGAATTGAGAATGTTTTGACATCCATCACCTGAGGAAGATGCCCCATTATTGATATAGGTCCTTTGTTCTCCATGTAGGCAGAAGCTGGCTTTTGAGGTTTGTGGAATGCTGGAGTAAATCTGTTTCTGGTGAAAACCTAGAAACTATTCCACTGGTGTACTTGATTAGATTTCTAAAAGATATGCACCTCTGTTTAGTAAAATCAAGTGCCTTTACTACAAGAGAAGAGAGAAAATATTGGACTTCAGTGATTAGGAAACTTTGACTTCCCCTTGGATGTAACTCGGTGTCCTAAAAACTCATGGTAAGAACCTTGGCCCACAGTTATTCCATATAGTTTGGGAAACCATGGGTATAAATGGCCAGAGTAACAGGCTTTTATTAGCAAGACTTTTCAGGAACCAAGTAGGGAAATTCAGATTAGCTATTTGCTTTTCTGGCTGCCCCTTTTGACAAAAATATTTCAAATAGTGTTCTCCTTCACATAGTTTGACATTACTGATTAATATACTGGCTCTTAAAACCAGCCATAGCAATTGGGCTGTAGTTATTTGTAGTTGTTTCCTCTGTGTTATGTAAGACCTCACTGGGCACTTATCAGACCATCATGGTATAAGCAAAAATGGTAAAATAATCCTTTTAGACCATATTCAGAGCTAAGTGGTGGGAAAAAAAAGGCAGATAATGTACTGCTATAATCTGCCGAGTTACTACTTTGAAACAAAACCGAAAGGTTGCTATCCTGAAGAGCTCACTTGAAAAGTGCAGCTGTAAAAGACAAAATTCTATTTTTTTTTTTTTCCCATGGCATTCAAGGTTAAGTTTGTACAAAACTTGTCTGGTAATTAATTTGAACTTCACCAGATTTTTGGCAGGGTTCTGCAGGTTTCTATATGTGTGGGTTGAGTACTCTTGTGCTCCTTGCCCCGCTAGGAGAAACCGGAGGTGGAGGGAAGACAGCATCTCTGTATGAACTAAGAAAATTTAGAAGTTGCCTCAGACTGCAGTTGGAGTCTGGGCTGATAATGGATTAGCTGGGATCATGTTTTCTACTCATCCATGAGTTGACTTGCCTCTTTTCCTTACCCTCACTGGACTGTCTCTGGGGATTCTAGATCACTGAGCAGTTCCATAGAAGCTACATGACTTCTGCATGCATCATCTCCCTTTTCTGCTGCTTTAATACACATAGTTTGCCTATAGAGATTATTGTAGCCATAATCCACAATTTGTAATTTGGAGAACTCATGCATGATCAGATTTTATTGTTAAAATAAATAATTTTATCTTTTTCCAAATCTGTGTTGTGAAGCGAACTCTCAAACAGTTAGTGCATCCTTTTTTACTGGTAGTATGTGGGCAGCAGTAGTATAGTATGTAGTGGTTTTCTATCCTCACCCTTGAAATACAAATCCCAGACTAAGAATCATGACTAGTGAAGGATTTGGAACCCCCTTGTTTCTCATTCTCCACATATACCAGCCTCATCTCTTACTCATTGGAAACAAGTACCTTTACTCTGTGGTTGCTGCAGAAAAGTAAATAGATCTCTTCTTACTCTTTCCTGAACTGTAGTCTGCAGCACACTGCTTTGACTCCTAATTTGTAATGGCAAGTACTTTCTCTCTTAGATTGTGTGTTCAGCACTAGAGGTGTATTTGCAAGACAAAATTATAGGCCCTTTGGAAGCAGATTTAGGTACGGTGATTTAAAACTGAAGCACCTAGAGTTTGTCTCTGGTGTAATGCAATGGGGATTTGAGTGGAGTTTTGAGAAGGAACTGTGCAATGCCACCCCCTTTTATTTCCTTATTTTAAAATATTTTAAAACTAGAATCAAAGGGTGTAGAAGATGCTTCGAGAGATTTTCCTTCCAAATATTTTTTCCATGTTTAGTGAATAAGACACTAGAGAACAGACTTTCAGGACACAGATGGTGCCAGAAATGGCACTTGCTGGCTCAGCAGGAAGGTAGCTGTTGAAGAGTTCCCACTTATCTTCTGTGGGCTTATTTCCTTATCGGTTTGGATGGAGCAGATAAACAGATAGTGTTGATGAACTTGGTAACAAAAAAGGTAGACTAAAAGCCGAGATTGTGAAGTGTGAACCTGTTGAGTGAACAAAGAAAGCAAGAAAAATGCTATGAATGTGTATTCCTGGCTGTGCTGTGAGACTTGCAGGTTGCTTTCTGGGACAGAAATGTGTGGGAAGGAAGGTCTGATTTAGCTCTTCTGAAGGCAAAGGAATGTTACTAAACAGGGTTTGCTTTTCCTCACTTTTTCATGGAAAGGAAAAATGAAGTCTCATAGTTATGTTGAGCCCTCCAATGGCTCAGATTCCCTAAGCAGAAGTAGTAAAGGAAGAGAATTTCTAGAGCTGCCCACATCAAGATTTCTGACACTGCAAGGAAGGTGGAGATGTGGTTCAAACCTATCTGCATGTTTTGTAAGACAACTTTCAGTATCGGTAAAAGAATAGAGACTGATTCTCACTGGGTAAATGTTTGTAATTTTTATAGTGCACTGAGTAGCTGTCCTGAGGATCTGTAGTAGCTTGGATTGCTGCTTTCAATAAAGCAGCTAAGCTCTGTGGGGTGGATTGTTTGTTCTTCAGAGATGCAGCGTAAAATCTGATCTTGATGAGCGGTACCTGCTTAAGATGCAGCCTATTTAAGAATACCAAGGATATGAAGAGGACAGGTGGGTATCTTGTGGGTTTTAGGAAAAGAAATCCAATGAAACTACAGCAATTTAGAATAAGCTACAAGTATATAAAGTAGATATTCCTCATGAAACCAAAACGTAAAAGAAGAGATGCAGGAATGAGCTGTAAGTACAATGAGAAGAATTCTAGAAGTAAGGTGACTCAACAGTAAAGATGTATGAAATATATCGAAATATGGTCTCTCACCTCAAGCTTCCTCCAAGAATCCTAACTTAATGTAGTGCTATAAAAAGAATGTTTAGCTATAAAAATGCTAGCAGAACACTAAGCATGCACAAATCTGCTGCTGCCTGCTAGCTAGGTATGGGAATCTCTGGTAGGGATCTTTGAGAAGGAAACGGAAAACAGTGTGCTACATCAGGCACTAAGCTGTATTTCTTGTCAATTACTACTTGTCCTACTCAGCAGGTGAATGGAGAACATGTTATTCTCTTCTCTGGAGCAGTCTTTGACGTATTGGAAGACCTGTGATGCTTTGGGAAGGTTAAGGAGGGAGTTTAAGTTCTTTCAATCTCTTTTCAAGACTCTTATTTCTAGGCTATTGATAGTTGTGAAGTCTCTTACCTGGGAATGTCCCATGAGGCTCCTCCAGAGTAATATTTTGTAATTTAGGATTGCTTTGAGCTCTTCTCCCCAGGTATATTGTCACTCCATTTCAGCTTTGTGCCATCTTCAAATGTAGTGTGCAGGAGCCCGAGACAGCATTAGATGGTGTAGTCCCTGCAAGCCCTGTGAAGTGGAGCCTTTTAGTTTGACAGTAGGCTGGCAATGCCTGTTACCTGACAGGGATCCCAAGGTCAGCCTCTCACCTGCTGTTGTACTGCTGTCAGTGTTTACCTTACGAGTTTGTTGTAGGGGAGAGTGTCAAAAGCCTTTGGAAGGGAAATTCCCTCACTTCCTCCAATGAATTCTGTTATAATGAGAAACTGGAGAGATTTATCAAGAGTTATGTACATCAAACAAAATTTGAATCTTGATCATGTGCTTCATTTGACTCCTAACTACAGGAGAGAGGGCAGAGCAGCTTCTGGGGCAAGGCAGGACTGCAGAAAGGCACTGCTCCCTCCTGGGCTTGGATCTATACCCAGGGGAGCATGGGGGACTGCCTTTGCTCTTCTGCCAAAAAAGGAAAGAGAGGGCGATCTCCTTTCCTTTGTTATCTGACCTGGGACACACACTCTGAATTAACTGCTTTTCTTGATCTGCATGTATTTCCTTTTATCTGGCTGGACTTAGCTGCAGGTGAGGCAATCTGATATAAACCACCCAGTTTTGCACTTCAGATGACATACTGGCTTATGTTGGGATTTTAATTGCCTGGCTTAATTATAGGGGGTGATATTAACAGGTATATATGAGGTAATCAACGCGACTTGCAGGTGTTTAAAATACAGTGTGGAAGTGGAGGTCCTTGGATAAATATGCACTAAGTATATTTCTCACTTAGATTGATCTATTCATACAAATGTCTTGGTTACAGCACTGCAGACAATTGTCATACAAATGTTATGAATAAGGGGAAAAATCCAATGAGGAAAGTTAATTTTCTTTGGGATTCGGGCTACAGCATTTTTTCATCTAAATCACAGTCTTACTAAAAACACTTGATAGTGATACTTTCTTCAAGCATCTGCCCCTCTGTAAGATTTGGTATCCTAGAAGTCCCTAATGAAGGTACTTTTTTTGTTCTTCTATTATAGTTGTAGGCACAGAAAAGTCATATTGTATTAGTTAACACGAAGGTTTCTTTCTAAGAAACCTGTATTGTAGTAGCTTGAGCAATGAGTAGGGAGATGAAAGTTGAGAGCAGTGATCTGTTGCACCTAGAAGATAAAAAAGTGATCTTCCAACCAGAGGAACTAGACATAGTGTTAAAACCCTGTTTCAGAGAAACAAAAAAAACCTCAGGGGATGGTTGCCTGATCTAGTTGAGAGGTGTGAAAGTTGCTCTTCTTACTCCAGGTGGCCCAGAAAATTGAGCCAAAAGAAGAGGAAGTAGAAGATTTTGGGCTGTGGTGCATGAAATGTGGTGTTGGATGGATGTTCAGGCAGCCACAGGACTCACATGGCAGAGGCGAGAAATTTGGCCGAGCAAGTTTTAAACCGCACCGTGAAGTGTCTCGGCTTTTTGACCATGATCTTAAGCAAGCTGAGTAGTAAGTTGCAGTGGCTTTGGGGCAAGGTTTGTGAGATGCTGTGAAGGGGACAAGCAGTGGAGAAAAGCTCCCACTTGGAGCTGAGACTTTTAATCTGTTGCCTTGTCTGAGTCACGCAGCTTTGTGATTTAGTGAGTTGTCTACATACCTGTGTTAGAATGTAAGTTGCTTTTGGCTGAGATGGGCTCTAATTGTCAAAGCACAGCAACTGGTGAGTTTTAAGTGTTAAATTACAGCTAACATGTGTATAATATTTGTCTTTTGAGACTGCATTTATAATCCTTTGTCGTACTTCCCTTTCAGAATTCAGTGGTAGAAATAGCCAGGTGAAGGATATAGAAAAAGTGTTTCAGTACAACTGTTTGACCAGAAACTCTCCCCCCATCCAAATTTGCTCCATTGTGACTGAGATGAGAAAAAGTCTGTTTTCATTACTGGTTTTTAGTTTTCTGTGACAAAGGAAATCACAACCTGTGATCTCTTAACTTTTCAGAAATGTTCTAACACCTAGAACAGCTGTTAGTGTGCAAGAATTTTGGCATTGTCACCATAGGGTTGCTTGGCACTGTTAAAGCAATGTTTTTGAATTGTTAAAACAATTCTAGACTCACAAGCCTAGAATAATAGTTACTTGTTTACCCTGTCACTAACAGTGACTCTAAAGCTTGAGAAATCTTAACAGACACAAAATTTTCTTTGTTCAAAACTATTTGGGAAGCCAGCCATCGATCCTTACTTTTTATTTGCAGTTCTAGAAAGGTGTCAGTGAAGACCTTTGGTCAAGCACTCAGTTGTCAAGGTGTTGCACTCCTTAGCTATAATTTCTATTTTAGGAATCACTTTAATCATGATGCAACCACTTTATCTAGCGTTGTGACAGGTTTTTTCTAAGAATTACGGAAAACATTCCGGTTGGAAGAGGTCTCAGGAAGTCTACAGCCCAACTTCCTGCTCAAATCAGCACTCTGTATTGAATTCAAGCCACGTTGTTTAAGGTTTTGCCCTTTCTAGGGGACCTCTAGAAATGCAGTTCATATAAAATTTCTGGGTGACCATTTCTAAGGATTAATTATCCTGTTGGTGAGAGTTGTTTTCCTTATACCTGGTGAAGACATCTGTTGCGTCAACTTAAGCCTGGTGTCTCCTGTTCTCCCACCCTCCACCTCTGTGAAGAGCTTGGGACTACCTTCTCAGTGACCTCTGTGGCAGGCTGCTGCCATGCTCCCCCCAAATCTGTCCATTTTCTAGGCTCAACATGCCTGTTTTTCTCAGCTCTTCCCCGCTGGAGAAGGTGTTCCAGTCTCCAGCCACCTTGATGGCCCTTCACTGAATTAATTCCAGGTTCTCAGTGGGTGTCTTGTACTGGAGGTCCCAAAACTGAATGAAGCATTTGCATATGATTGCTTATCCTCTTTTTACTCAGTAGTCAGTAACTTTCTTCCATCCATTGCCTGTATTCCTGTTCATAGAAGTTGTTGTTGACCTTCTTTGCTGGCAGGTCATAGACACTTGTTTCTGCCCTCCTGGTAGGAAGTGGCCAGGTAGGGTACCATCCTCTGAGCCCAAATGCTATTCAGTATATGGCATCATTACTGGCATTTCAGCTGGACGTGGAACCTCTGCAAGTATGTTGTTGGTCCACAGAGTAATATACTTTTTAATAAGAAGAATGTACTTATCCATGTCAAAGCTATCGACATAGTTTTTGTCTTTCTCATGGAAATTTACTGTCTCCTAATTAATTATTCATGCTGTCTGATATCTAAATCTTACTAACTTAGGTTTCTCTATGTCAAATAAGGAATCAGTAGTTCCTACTGGTGTTGGTTCTTCTGCTGAAGTGCTAGTTTTAGATGCTGAGAGTACTGCCCAAAAACTCCTGAATAAATTAGACATCTATACCTTTTCTGTTGGCATGCATGAAATTGCTGATAAAACCATCACATGCTTTTTATAAACAAAAATGACCTTCAAAGGTTGCAAAATTGGTGTAATTAAGAAAGTAGTTACTCCTGCCCTTCTCTTATTGAAGTTCTGTAGTAATTTCAGTTACCTGCCTTGAAATAAGAGGCCACTAGTTGGGATTGTTGCTTCAGACTTACTTATAGTGTAATTTGTAAAAGAATTTAAGGAAATACATAAAAAACCTGTTTGCCAGGTAACAGTATGAGAAATTTTGAGCTCTTGTTCACTGTAGCCAAAGGAACAGAAAAATGTTAACTTCAAGTGCCTTCAATGATTCTTAATCTACTCTACTCAGTTTGTGCATAAAGAACATGACACACTGTGTCAGAAGAGAGGTTAATGTAGAGTCATGTACCCCACATTTGCTGTGCCTTGGGAGGTGTACAGGAATAAGGGCAGGGATATAGTCACAGTTCATCAGAGCAGTCTACTGGCTTTTGGCATTTTGCAGCCCTGAAACCTACTGACCTAAAACCAGTGAGTTTGTATTTGAGAAATTAATCTAGAGTTTCTGGTGAGCATGTTCCTGAATGATGTTCCTGTCATTCACAATACACTGCAGTGAAGTGGCAGGATCTTAGGATGTGCTAAAGGAAGAACCATCCCATTTCCCATGCTTCGAACTTCCACCTATCTCCCAGCTCCTGTATTGGAAGGAAGAGTGAATAGAAATAATGCTGTTAACTTTTTCTCTCTATTTTCCTTATTGTTTTAATGACCTTTATTTCAGCCTTTTTTTTTTTTTTTTTTTTTTTTTTTTTTTTTTTTTTTTTTTTTTTTTTTTTTTTTTTTTTTTTTTTTTTTTTTTGTGCTGAGCCTGCTTAGCTGCCTTTGGAAGCTGTTTCCCATTCTTTGATTATTTTTGTCCATTCTTGGAAATTTGTATTGATTTGGAATTCAGAAACTAAATCTGCACATTATTTATTTTAGATTGCTTCACTTTATGAAGATAGTTGTTGCCAGACACCTCTGTGTATGTATTAGACTTTGCTTCTTTAAGAACAACAAACCAACCCCCCCACCCAAACCAACCAACCAAAAAAACTGCAGTAAAACCAGTGGAAAGCTAATATGTGGAATGGGGCTTGCTTCTTATGTCTCAAGAGATTAGCAGACTTTTCGTTTTTATGATGGCCATGGCAAAAATTGACATTATCAGTAGTGCAGATCCTCCTCTGGGCATGCTGCTGGTTGCCAGGAAATGTTACATTTGAATCATATGCGTACCACATGTTGACCTAACTTTATGCAACTGACTCTTTTGTGGAGGGAGGGAAACAAAATGTGATTATTTCCAAGGGTCTGGCGAGTTCCAGCCCTATTGATGCTATAATGCAATGGTAGTCAGCACATCTCTGCTTACAGTTGTGCCTAGGCATGTGGGATTTTTGTCTCATTTGCTAGCCAAGTAGAAACTGGTTCTTGGGCTATCTCTCCAATGAACAAATCTGTTGTGGGGCTGCTGCTGACACAAACCTACTTCTCTGTTAATTGCACAAAGACATTGCTGGATTGCCTCTGTGCTCCCTCCCACAGTCACTGTTTTGGTTTGTAGCTTCGAACTTGACCATTCAAGGGACATCTTGTGTCCCTTCTTGCAGCTCCTATTTGCTTTCATCCAGTGCTACAGAAAAATTTTGAGTTATTTCTTGGATGAGGGGGATACAGGAAGAAAATTAGCTCAGCTGCGGAATCTCCTGCCGAGAAAGGGAGACCTACAACTGAAGCGAGCAGTGAAGCTGTTATATCAAGCCCAGGAAAATGACACAGTCTTATGGGAAGGCAAGAGATACCAAGACAATCTGCAGCTGCACAATACCATTTCATTCAGCAGCTGCAGGGATTTGGATACTGGCTGCTGGGCTGAGGCCTTCAAGACCTGCAATGAGGACATGGAGAATAGGTAGGAGGTCTCA
This sequence comes from Regulus satrapa, assembly GCA_013396955.1. Classification (NCBI taxonomy): domain Eukaryota; kingdom Metazoa; phylum Chordata; class Aves; order Passeriformes; family Regulidae; genus Regulus; species Regulus satrapa. The sequence goes on along the minus strand of VWZN01008380.1, from coordinate 295,074 downwards.
AAGATGTAGGTGAACACCAACAGAGCCGAATCTGCTGAGCAGGGAGAAGAGAGGTGAAGGTCTGTTAATTTTGTGTTATTTTAGAGCCCGAAGATCCCTCTAATCCTGTGTCCCAAATTGGTAGCCAAGTACATGTGGGCAGGGAGGGAAGGGAATGCAACTTGAAATAGCTCCCTTATTTTCAGACATTGAGTGTTGTGGCAATCAAAAAGGGGGGATGTGACTAAAAGCCATCAAAACCACTTCCAAGCACATGCCTTTTAGTGAGGCAAATGAGAAGGATTTCTTAGAATATAATGCAAACAGGAAATCACTCTGAAAACTGTAGCCCACCATGAACTTGGAGGGGGGAGGGAAGACAGATTAAAACTATCCTTGCAAACAGCTGCTTTGTTATAAAACCTAATAGGGGATTGAATACATGTGTAAGAAAGGAATCCAAATCAACACCTTTTATTGGGTGCTGGGTTTTTTTTGTTGCTCTTAGTAATAAAATCATGCTGTTATTGTGTGAGTAGTAGATAGCTGTTCATGCAGCAATTTCCCTTATTTGCTCACATAGTTCCTTTACTGAACTCAAAGTTACCCAGTGTGAGCAGCAGCTATGTGCTCAACCTCAACTGTGTGCTTTGAAGTGGAGAGGTTATAACGATGTGCAGTGGCTTCTAGGAAGGTGTTGCTCAGCCCTTTGTTGCATTGGATTTATAATTAAACCTGTTGCCTTCACGATTGCATATAGCAGCTGTTGCCATTTTGGATGGGGTTATCAATCTGCCCATTAGCCTATGGTAGTGTTGTTGTGGAGATTCAATGAAATTTTGGTCTGGGCTAGTCTTGTATCCTACCTTCTCAGCACTTGCTTTCTTTTCTTGGCATGTTGTTTTCTGGTGTCTCTTTTTCCCCCAAATCTATAGAAACTTACAGGGACCATCCATGCAAATTTACAATGAAATTATGAGTATTACATCCCAGCTATAGGAATTGCTGTGTGGTGTTTCTTCTCTTTGGGTACAGGACTCCTGTGGACCTGCAGCATTCTTGCAGGCAGTGTGGGATCAGCTCATTATCCCTAACTTTATGATTTGTGGGTATTGGTTATTGCAGCCCTAATGGCTGCTGTTTTAGGTTGCTGTCACAAGCTGGGATGATTTAGGTGCTTAAGTGACTGCAACCTCATAGACTTGCTTGTGGTCATTTCACTTCAGCCTCTTGCTAATGTTCAGTAATCAGCATGTGTGTAATCCCATCAGCAGGTTTGGATTTCATACCCAGGAGGTAATCTGTTCCTGGTGACATCCCTTTTTTTTTTTTCCAAACACGCAGCAGAAGAAACAACACAGTGGTGGGAATACTTGAAAACATGGCTTTTTTTGGGATTGCAGTGGGAGTGTGCAGAGGGGATTCATGATAGATCAGTGATTGAGACTCTCCCAGCTGTGCAGTCTTCTGAGAATTGTGATGGATTCTGAACACCTTTAGCATCTGCAGACGGCTGTACAAAAGTTATGAACTTCTTAGCTATGCCTTTTTAGCCATGTAGTATACCCGTTAAAACCAGCCTTCAGGTACCTGAGCTCACTGGCTGGGAAATTCATTGTGGGATCTAGGAGGAGGATGGAAGGACTTCAAAATACATTAGAACAGAACATAAACTTTTGCCAGCTCAGGAGCTGCGAGGAAGAAAAACATCAGGTGTTGCTAACTAATGTTAGAGACAAGTGCCCATGACTCCTGCCTCTTTGCTGTGTGACAGCTTCTAGTCTAAGCCATTGCCTGGTGGTGCTTCTGGACCCTATAGAAATGCACATTGGCGGTGTTTTTTGTGGTCATATGTTCTAAAAGTAACTTCTGCGTTTGTAAAACAACCAGGAGAGCTCTAAAAGCAGTGTCCTCACCTGACTAATGAAATATCTTAACTTGCTTCAACATGGAAGTGTGGGTTTGTTTCCAAAATAGACATAAGCTATGCAATGCTTTGTTTCAGCTTGTCAAAGTCTGATCTTGCAGCTTCCCTGGGATGCATAAGACATTGATGTGCTTGCAAGTGCCCTTTGTGCCTTCCTGTTTCAAGTCTGAAGGCAATCACCTCCTCTGTCCCGTTGGAAAGTTACTGTCTGCAAAGCAAAGACAGGAACAATTTATTTCATTCTTGCAGTAGGAATACTTGATTTTTCCGAGATCGTGCATATCAACAGTTCTAACTCATTTGCAATAACCAACCTGTTTCGTGGCCACCCTTGTGCCCCATTGTTCATGCTTCCATTGTGGAGTGGCTGTTAATTTCTCCTCCGTTTAGACAGAGAAGTAATCCCACCTCCCAGAAGTGAGGCAAAGAATGGGTCATTGAGACTGCAATGTGTAAAAGGGGTTTAGAGCTGCAGCCACCAGTATCCTTGGATTACATTAACTACTCTACATTGCTCCCAAATCTTCTGTGTGGTATTACCTTCTGAGCTTTGTGGGATTGAAAGCATTGCTTCCTACATGTAACTTGTAAGATGTCTTTCTGCTTGGCCAAGAAGGTACAGTGCTGTCTTTTGCTTGCGTTTTCGATGCAGTGAGAGCAGCTGTTTTAGCTGCTGAGGGGAGCTTCACAGATGCAGGGGAGACCTTCTGACCCTGAGATTAAGGTGCAAACTCATCAGGTCTGTTTGGTCATATGGCCTTTCCTGTGCTGGGGTGATGGCAAACTTGAAAAATCTGTTTCTGGCGGTGCCAGGCTGCTGATGCAAAGCAGCTTGGAGCTGACCCCAGGATTCTGCAAGGCCAGAAGGAGGTGTTTGTGCTGGGCTGAGGGGCAGCAGGTTTTTGGTGGTAGAGCACAGGAGTGTCTGTCGGAGATCTCTGATGCTGCTCCTGAAGTTCATCCCTTGCGGCGCTTTGGCACCAGGAAGGGTCCCATATGCACACACACTACCCTGCTGGTGTGATCACAGGCATGGAACTCTGAAGTGTTGTGGACATATTTTTAAGGCCTTTAAAAACATTTTTAATAAGCATGAATGCTACCAGCTCAAATACATAAGTGAAAAGACCACGGAGCTTTTGACTTGCAGCTTTGCTTTGCCCATTTCAGACAGGTTGTGTGAAAAGGTGGAGTAGAAGTAAAGTAATATGCTGTTTTCTGTACTGACTAAAAAAAATCAAATTATGTTTGAGGAGTAAGTATGTTGTGGACTGCCCTGTGACTAGTGGAGTGAAAAATCTTCATGGCGCAGTAGTGTTTGACAGTATTTATCTTTAGATTTTTAGTTTTAGTGGAAGTAAGTACAACCAAAAATGATCGACAGCTGTTCCAGCAGAACTTTGACTGTTTTCTACTCCATATGTGGTAGAAAATATGAACTCTCCTGCCTTCTCACATCTAACCAAGTTCATGTGATCGCATTTGGGATAGAAGAAAAGTTCCATTTTGCAAGTAAGAGGAAAAAGTTGTCTTCATTCTCAGTGGGAAATTTGCAATGAGTAATGATAAATCTAGTGTCTAAAGCATAAGAGTGCGCTGCTGACTTTTTCTGCCAGAGAGATCTGTGTGTGGGGAAGGCCCTAAAAAGCTCTACTGACTTCTGCAGCATGTTGGCTTGGTTCACTGTCACTCCTCTGGGTCATGGCAAAAGGCTCTTAGTTGAAAAAGTTAAGAGTTTGAAGATTTTAATTTTTATTTTTAATGTGGAAAAAGAAATACTTCTCAAGAGTATTTATCTTTTGTCATCTAATTAGGGCAGATAAAGGTACTCACTTCCTTTCACAAGCATTTTCTCTCATTCAGGCAATGGTAAATTTATAATCAAGTGAGGGATCATTTGAATACTAGGTTTCAGGACATTGATATCATCACATTCAATTTGTGTCTAAGAAGTTAATTATAGATACTGAATATTAGTTCTGCTTTTCTTTTTGACATCTTAAACTTGGCAAAAGAAAAATGTAGATTATAAAAAGGTTGAAAATTAAAGTCTCTAGCTGAGTTCTAACATCTCATGCACAGTTACTTAAACTTTAAAAAATGCTTTTAAATAGATCTTCCCAGACTGTTAGTCTGATGCCAGATGAACAGTTCAGGGGTATTTCTAAAAATCAGCAAAGGAAAATTTTACCATGAGCTGAATCCCCATTCTTTTCTGTGAAGAAGTTAAAAAATAAAACCCAAATAATCCAACAGCAACCCCCAACCTAACCCTTTCTCTGTATTTAAACTCGCTAATAAGCATTTTCATAACCTTATCTGAAAAAAAAAAAACAACCCAAAACACTGTGGTTTCCATTAATTATTCTCTCATTTGAAGTTCTCACCTTCCTCCTTGCAAAGTACTTGCTTTTCACCAGTTTGGCTTCTTTTTCAGAGTTGAGCAAAAAGTGAGCTAAATAATAATAATCTTCTATTATCTTACTAGCTTGGTAACTTTTCTGATGTTGGTGTTAGCAGAAGAGTGTAGGTAATCAAAGATCAGGATGGGATGGGGACAGAGAGCATCTTATTCTCCTTGCCAGGGACCAGTGCCTGGTTACAATGGTATGGAGAAGGTATTTTATGAGCTTGAACCAAAAGGTTTTGAATCTCTGTGCATGCATTTTTTCCCATTTTTTATGTTGTCCTGGTGCTGAGATGTCATTCTTTTCAAACCACTTGGTAGCCATAATTTGGAGGATACAGAGACAATTAACATTTCAGCAGTGCTTGAAGATGCACAGAGCAAAGGGGTGGGAAATCTTTAACCGATTCTTTTTGCAGAGTATGAGAAGTAAGTAGTTGGATTTATATAATTGTGAGTATGTGTTTCACCAAAATAAGTAGGCTTTCAGTTCCCTCTTTTTTTCTTGTTCTAGTGAGGAAATGACTTAAAATTGCTGAAACACTATGGTTGTGTGTAGGCATAAGAAACACCTGGTGAGTGATATGGCAAACATTACTTCAGAACTAATAGATTGCTTCACCATTTGCAACTTCATGGACGCTTTCTATGAATTCTGTCTAAAATCTCTGCTTCTATTTAGTTTCAAGGATAATTGAAGTTTATTTTCTAAATTTAAAAAAAAAAAAAAGAAAAAAATCTTTATAAGCAGAACTGCCAGGAAGTTTTATATTGTGCTAGCTCAAGAAGGTATTCTTAATATAAAGCCTTCATACTCTGTGGTAACCCATAACAGGAATTTTTGCACCTTTGATAAATGTCAGCACGTGTATCAGACGCACATAAGATCCTAAAGTAAGACTTTATGTTGTGGCTATCTTGTGTATAAAGCTATAGCCCAGTAAGTATATAGAATACTCAGCTTCCATCAATTGTTCATGGTCATTATGAATGCAAAAATCTACCAAATGCAAAACACAGGAGGGAAATGACCATGAATAAGCTTAGACCTCCTTATTCCCTATCCATTGCTATCAAGTCGTACTCTGCTAGGGTTTTAGATTTATATCAGTTGAATTTGGGAAAGACAGATATGCAATAAATATTTATTGGCACAGCAGATGTTTCCTACAGAACTGACTGTGGATTATGTTGTTCTGCAAGCCACTTCTGGAATCAAGATCTAGAAGTATTAGATTGCAGTCCTGCAGACTGATTTTCTGTTAAAAACTGTCTGAATAGCACTTTGCTTGTTCACACTTCTGAAGGTCTCCCTTACCTTGATGAGTTCATGAAACTGCTTGTGTTGCTCAACTACCCATCATCTGATTGTAACTAACTTCTAGCAATCATTGTTATGTGATGCTTGTATTTTTTTTCCTTGCCAAGCTCTGATGGTCACTTAAAACAGAGGTAACTATTGTTCTAGGGTGCATTAATGTCTCCTTTATTTTTACTAGCATGTCAATTCATATCATTGCCTCTTGCATGCTTTTGTGGCTTTGGCATATCTGGCAGAATATCTTGCAGCAGCATTGCTTTTCGTTTCCCTTGGAGAGCCATCCAGATGTAGCAATGCTGTCTAAGGAAATCCTGCTGCTTGACTCCAGCTGCAGTCCTAAGGGGGTCATTGCTCTTTCCTGCAGTCCCATGCTATTGTAGCTGTTGTCTCCTCTGTTGTGTATCTCTTAAATTTATTAATCAGCCTAGCCTTTCACAATCTGTCAGTGAGAATATCTTTACTTCAGAAAGCAAGAAAGCAGAAGATTGGAGAGAAACGTAGGAAACTAAAAGGCACAGCTTCTTCCTTTCTTTTTGCTTGTGACATAAGATAAATACAAGAACTTAGGAATATACCTGAATGCTAAATGTTACTTTATCAAACTGATCACTGAGTAATGTGAGAACATGGAACACGTACTATCATCCAAAATACACAATGGATGCAGGTACCATGGTGCATACCTCTTGCATTGGAAATGGTGTGCTCCACATTAAAGTATGTTTTGGGATAATCAGAGGCATTTGAATGAGCAGGGCACTTGCTTTTTAATGTGTGTCCTGCATATTTCACTGATTTAGTGCAATCTGGGTTGGTGTATGGATGGAAGTCCACCATAAGGGAAGGTATTTGTCATTTGGATTTTCCGAGTCTGGTTTAGGCGAGGAATACAGGTTTTGTTAAATATTCCTGAAGTGTGTACTGTTCCATCGTGCTCATGATGAGTCCACTCTGTGTTGTACAGTTCTTCACAGCTGCTCCTTACAGTACTTGGGGGATATCTGCTCCCCGCCCTGTAACCTGTGATACTTCATTACAAAGTTTTCCCACCCCACCCTCTCCTGCTTCCTCTGGGCTGCGCTTCAGCCGGCAGGGCTTGCCAGGGTGTGCAGATGCAGCTTCCATCTTGCAGGAGTCCTCTGGGTGGGTCTTGCCGAGCGCAGCCCTTCCCGACACGGGCAGGCTCCCCGGGTTTGGCTGAGGCTGAGACGTTCCTAGAGTGCGAGTGCTGGGTTTTGAGTGTTCTGGGTTGGGAGACTGCCCATTTGGCTACACCCCTCCCTCAGTGGCGGCCCAAAATAAACATTGCGCAAGTCGCGAGTCCCTCAAACAAGCAATCAGTGAAAATTGTTGTGCTTCCACTAAGATTAAGACTAATCAAAGCGGGCAGTGATTGCAGGAGTCAGTCTTTGCTTGGAGTGTGTTCTAATGAAGCCTTCGCTGCCCCATGAAGGCACGGAAAGAATATGAAATGACACAACCTACAAAAACTTTACCACTAATTGCATTTTATGTTGTTCAACTACACCACGAACTTTCTTGGTCTCATTTTTGGTGGAAAACCCTTCTGGTAAGGAGGAAAATTTTGTGTAGGCTAAGTAAGTAGGAGACATTGAGCTTTTGCCATGAGGTGAAACATAACTTATGTGGTAAATACACTTCAAAATGCTAATCTTTAAAAAAAAACTTTAAAAATCAACACCCCCTCCTGCAAATCAGCGAATTCCTGTGTCTCTAATTAGTTTAAAGGAGAAAAAAAGATGGTATATGAAATACAGTTTCATTTTATTAGTTTACCATGTGAATAATTCTTTATAAACACAGCTAGTGATTTAAGTGATGATTCATTAATGGTTTAAAAGAAGTATAGTAAAAATGAAACTTGGTTGTTTGTGTGAGAGCTATTTTCATCTGTGTGGTTTCTTTTTCTTTTTTTTTTTTTTTAAGTTGTTTTGGGAGTTACTTTCAGTGGAGTCCTAAGAGTTCTCTACAGCATAAATGTGATTGCCTACCTTGCTGGTTTCGGTTTTGCCATTAATACAGTGGCAACAAACTGAGAACTGTTGGTGCTAGGAAAGCTAACTGAAGTGACAGTTTTAAAGAAGGGCTACAATGAAGGTGATGTTAAAATGATGGTAAATTTTTTTACTTGTTACAGCACCAGATCATATCCTCTTACTGTGAAGTTATGATTAAAACCCAGTGTAATTCTAACTTTGTGTGTTACCTCAGTGATTCTTGGCTGGCCAGTTCCATTATATGCTGGAAAATTCTTCTTGGACACTGGTGGTAATCTTAGGAAGAAAAAAATTTAGCAGTCGTTAAGGTTTAGAAGACTTAAAACTCTGTATATTTTCTTATATCCTAGTTCTTCAGAGTGAAGTTTCCTTTTATGATTCATTATATAAATCACTGTGTTTTATTTAGCACTTTACTGAGAGTATTGGACTTAAAAACAGTATGCATCCCTCCTAAAATGTGCATAAACATAAGAACATAAGTTACACCGATAAAAAAATTAATGTATTTACATTTCAGAGAAGTGTCATTTCCTGTCCATTTTACTACAAAAAATATATGTTTGCATGGTGTTTCAGGAAAAACAACTAATAGAGGTACGTTCTGCACTCGAGCAATGTGTCTCTTAGTAATATTGTTGCCTTTACATTTTCCAATTAGCAGAACTTAATTCTAAAGATAGGCTGGGCTTAAAGTAACGGGAACTCCAAATTCAGTGACTCGTGGGAGGTTCTAAACCAGTCTGCTTTTCTCAGCCTTGCCTCTTCATGTGTGTATAATCAGGTCTTGAAATCCATCTTTTCCATTATCTAAAAGATGTATACATGATTTTGGTGGATGATCCTTCTGTCAGACCCTCTGCTCATCTGAAAAAAAAAAAAAGGCAACTGCATTTTCAGAACACTTCCAATGAAAAGTTAGAATTTGTAACTGAAATTTTAAAATAAAACACTTGCCTTGAGTAACACTGTACTACTATACACTGCTGTTAGATTTGAAACACTGACGTGTGATTTATAAGCAAGGTATTGACTTGGTGGACACTTGGTGTGACACTGTTTTAACAGATGCTAGTGAAAGGTTGTTGCATGTTGTATTAAGACAGTTTTAAAAACAGTATTTGCTTTCATTTTAGGCAAATTAATTCAGAATTATGAATTTCACTTAATAATTTGAGGCAAAGTGATAAAAACTAACCCTGAGCATAACTTTAATGCCTTCAGATTTATGCAATTATATACCTATTTTTTTTTGCTTCCTTTCTTTTTTTCCCCCCTCCCTTCTTTCCTTTTTTATTTTTTTCTTTCTTTCCTGATGCTTTTCCATTTGTTACTTTTCTTCCTTGAATCTCATCTGCTCTCCCTCTCCCCCCTCCCTTCCCAACAGAGTGCTGAAGTGACTGTTTGAAATTCAGTTTGGATCCCATGTGCAAAACCTTGTCTGGGTGAGGTAGTCCCAGAGGGTCAGAGCTGGAGGGCTGGTGGTGCAGGCAGACTTTGGTAGGAACTGAGGGTTAAAGGTGGCCTGGAGTGACACAATTTTTGTGCTTTGCATGAGTGATAGAAGGACAAAGGTAGCCACATGCCATAACTGAGATCAAGGTTTTGAGGTCAATATACTGTAACCCTGTTAGTAATTGATTAGGCTTGGAGGGCAGAATACCTGCACCCTTCATCCCTGGGCTGTAGGGTTTAGCTGGGTAGTTTTTCAGCAGCAGAACATCCACAAATCTTTAGAGTTGAGCTCTCTAATCTTCAGCAGTGTGGACGCTTACAAAGCAGTCACACTGGGCTAGTTTGTGAAAATGTCACCTGGGATTTACTCAAATCACATGAGTAGTAGCACAGGAGTATGATCATGTTTAAGAGAGAAGCTGCAATATGGGATTAGGTCCATATTCTACTTTGCTTATCCCAACACAGTAACTTGGAACTGTCTTTTGTTTTGTTTCCCTTAATTTTTTAGCAGCATGTTTTGTGTGATGCATTCTCTATGACCTAGTGTTACACAAACATCTGTTCCTACAGAAAATTAGTGGGATTTATGTTTCTCAACACCTTATTTACTAATGCAGCCAAGAAGAGGTACAAATATCTCTCCACTCTGTTTTCCCTCCAGTCCAAAGTTGTACTTGCTTTCTTGCTTTGCTGGCAACAGGCAGCTTTTACAGTGCTCCTGTGCTGTCTTTATTTACTGTCCTAAGAACAGCACAGTTTGCACAGCAGTCACAGCAGCCAAGGCCGTATGAAGCTGTTAAAGCAACACAATCATCTCTTAACCCTTCAGAGCAATGTCTGACCCCATCTTGGGCCATCTGCTCCTGCCTTCAGACCTGTTTGCTAGTTGATGGTGTCTTCTTTCCTGAACTCTCTGTATGGGTAACACTGGATGTAGCTGTCACATGTACCTGCTGATGGAGTATCTGTAGACCATGCTGGTCAGCACACAGCACTTCAGTGTTTCATTACCAACAAGAGCTCGAAAAGAAGATACTCTTGAAAGTTCTGTCAACTTTTCTTAAACGGAACTTAGGGTGGTTTCTTGAACAAGTGAAAATGGGCGTTAAAGTCAGTGTAGTTGTGAAGATTTTTCTATGCAATTAGAAAATGCAAGTAAACTGACTTGGATGGTTTTTCTTCCAGTTTTTGACTTTAGTTCTGTAACAGCTGAATGGCTTTTTCCACTAGAACTCTGGAGAGGATGCGACAGCTAATTTTCATCCTTGTGTTCAGAATGAGCAGAGCATACCATGGGTTGTTAATTAGTACCTGCTCTAGTATTTCTGTTCCTTGCAAACCTGTTGAGGATGCTGCAGACCACAGACTAAGTTGTAAGGTTTTTTGGTGGGGTAAGCATGCATGTAACTTTAAAGACTGAAACTCTTGGGTACAGAAACCCTTCTGTAATTTTAGGTAGAACTCTGCTTGTCTTGTGTATGCATTTGTCCTACTAAACTCTTATTTTATTTGTTTACTGCCATGTTTTCAGACAGTGTTTCACAGTTGTTCTGTTTGTTTACATATGGCTGTACTAGCTTTCTGTCACAGCTGATGAAGGTTTGCAGATCTAACCTTGCTGCTGACCAAAGATTTGTTTAATTGTTTGTAGATGGCCTCTTATAGCGAGAAGACTTCACCATAGCTCTTGTGGTGTCCCCATGCCACAAGAGTGGAGAAAGGAGTTTCTATTCAGTTTTCTGGAATTATGTATCTTTTAGTCCTTATTGTCTTCCTCACTGTAAAGCTTATTAACTAAGTGTGAAGATGCTCAGTGAGTCTGCCAGTGCCTCACAGTAAAGAATTTGCTTAAAACCACTAAGGTGATATTTCAAAGTAGTGGAACATGCAGCAGACTTGTGTGTGAGTGGCTAGAGACACTAGTGGGTATATAGGTATTAATTGAAAGTGGAGGGTCAAGTGGTCTATGTGTTGGCAAAGCCTTCATTGTTTGATTTTTTTTTTTCTATTAACAAATGAGAGCTACCAGGAAAAGTGTGACTTTACGGTGTTAGGCACCATGTTTGAGTTTTGGAAGTATTGAATAACAGTAGAAATGGTGGTCAGGATTAAGGCTTTTTGCTTCCTTTAGATGGCTGTACAGGCTTTCATCCAGTGATAAAACGTTTTTCTGATTTGTTTTTTTTTTTTTTTTTTGAACAGCTGATGCTAGAGGTACTGAAGAGTTTGAAAATTAGTCATATGTAGAACTTAAAATAGAAAACCAGTGGGGAATGTAAGGTCTTTGACAACAGTTCACTAATTTTTTTTCAGACCTTTTAACTTTCTTGCCTATCTGAAAGACTTACTTTTCACTTGAAAAAAATTAATGTAGTCCATTAGCTTTCAGTTTACTGCCCAGCCCCTCTTGTGCTGCTTCAGGATTTTTGAGTGCTATGCAGCCATTTCCTTCCGCTAGCACTGAGCTCGGGGCTGTGTCAGGAGCCCTGATGCTGCCCTGGTGAGTCACCCTGTAAAACTGAAGCAGTCCCATGTGATTATTCACACACAAGATTTGGGCTCATCTGTCTGTAAATAAGCATGTGCTTGTCTACCTTGTTTTTCCTGTAAACCGCTGAAGCAGTGAAAGTGCTTTCTAGGCATGTGCCCTTGACACACAAGGCTAAAAATAGGGCAGTTTGACATTGCTACAAACTCGCAGGCTTCCAAGTAGTCTGAAGAGTCATTCCCCTATTTAAGCAATAATTTCAACTCAGAGAGGTTCTGGGGTAGGTTTTTCTGTGTCCTAATCTAATACACAGAGTTTCCAGTTTTGCTTCTTCCGTGTACGAGCAAAGTTAGGCAGCATATCTGTAATGATATCAGTAACTTTTTATAAGAGAGCAGAGATGGGTTTTGGCCTCTTTAAGGTATCTCTGCCCTTTATGGTATTAGTGCTTTATTGAGTATTTTAAGCACTTTGTTTCACTTCGCTATTTTTTGTCCTGTTTGTTGCCGCCTTACTGAAATTACTTCAGATGTGGTTGAGACCTGTTAGAAGAATAATCAGTTATATTAGCCAAAGCTGGTCTATTTTTGACTGTGCTTTTGTCATAGCTTTCTTCCAATAAAGCTGAACTAGGTAAGCCCCTGAAAGCATTTCATGCCGTTTTACCAGCACGACACTGGGGGCACCATGTGAAGGTTGCTGTACTTTCCTCTGATGTGTTCCACAAAACTTGTGCTTTGGACCCGTGTGCTGTACTGTAACACCCTGTGGTGTTACAGTGGGTTACTGGTCATTCAGGAGGCAGTTTCTCAGAGCACAGCGTGGCTGAAGTGCAAACCTACATTTGGAGCCTGATCCTGAGAACAGCTCTGTGCTGGGAGTGGGAAGGGGGATGTTTAGAGCTAGGTTTGAGAGGCCAGGGGGAAGGGGAGGGGAAGAGAGATTTATTTTAACTAACTGAAAGCTTAATGTAGCTTCCTTCCTTCCCTGCTTCCTTTGCCCCTTGCTTTACCTTTACAGTAAGAGCATACAATAAATAGTCTGCGTGTCTTTATATCTGCTGCCCAAAAGAAATGGGTGGGTTTGCCCCAGACTGTCCTCCCAGCGTGCCTGTGCCATGTGGCGTGGCAGCGGTGTGAGGATGGCACAGGCAAAGCAGGCTCTGAGCAGGAGAGAGTGCTGGGGGGATGGTTGCTGTGTGAGTTGCTCTGTTCACCCCCCCCCAGCCCAGGCAGTGGAAACATGTTGGTCTGGCAGCCCTGGAAACTCTGCTGCAGCGGAAATGTGGTGTGTGGGGAGTGGGGCTGGCTGAGCAAGCAGTGTCTGTGGGCCAGGGACAGGCTGTGGAGGTGTAAGAGATGGGAGCAAGCACTGATTTTGGTAGGGCAGGGCTTTGCTTTGCTGGGTGCTGATGAGAGAGCAGTAGTCTTCATATGGCCTTGCTAATCAGCCTCCTGTTCTTTGTGTGGTTGTAGCCAGCTTACTACTCAGCAGATTTGCTGCTCTAGGTGGAGAAATTCCCTGTGCCTTCTCTCTCTCCCTCCACCCCCTCGTATACATCAACAGCTTTGAGACTTCCCTTGGGCTCTTGTAGTTGGTAGGACTGCAAGTATTTCAGTTGTTCTTTGGAGGTCATGTTTTGTGGGCTTTAGAGGGCTCTTGCTCCTGTGCTGCAGATGTCTTTAAAGCAGTTTGTGTGGTTTTTTCAAGTGGTGGCACATGAAGAGTGACCAGTGCTGTTGGGAAAAACCTCATGGGAGTAGCCAGGTAGAGGGAAGACACAGAAGTTCATCGCTGAGAAGCAGCATTTTCAGGGAGCCTTGGCTCTGCAAACATAACTTGGCTTATGACAAAATGATTGCCCTTTCAAGCAGAATAGCTCTTGGAGCTTGTGCCATATTCTGCCTTATACCAACACTTATAGTGTTGCATGGAATTCCTTGGCACTTATATCCATGAAACTCTTGAGTGACTTTCACTTTAAAATAATCTGAGATCCTTGAGAAAACGAATGTTTAGTCTCTGTACTTCATCATTCTCTATTGCTTTAGAAGCAGAACTGAGGAGTTTGCAAGCTGCGCTTAGTTTCTTTCCCAGCTTGAGCCACTATAAAGAACAAGTTACACAGCATTAAAAGACAGGGACCAGGCTGTAAAGCAGTGCAAATTAAGCTGTGTGTTTCTAAATCATGAATAATTCTGAAAACCCTGTTGTACGAGAGAAATGCATGTCCATGCATTTTTGAATCAGTTGCAGAAATGCCGTATGGTTGGGACAAAGAAAAGGGGAGGAACGTGACTCATGATGCATGAAAATATATAATTCACTGCAGTCTTTCACAGCTCATAAGCAACAATCTAAAAAGAGAAGAAACACAGCTTAAAAAAAAAAATCTAAGCATGGAAGGGCTTCTTCTGTTGGCACTCAACAGGTTGACACCCCTGGTGGGGTTGGCTGCACAGCTTCGTAAGCAGTGCCAGACTCACTTGGTGGGATTTGTGGCCAGCCACCCTCTCCAGCCTCTTATCCCATTGTCACCATCTGCAATGGCTCTTGGCATCAGGTGCCCTGGTTTGGCCGGTGCCGTGATGCAGGAGGAACGTGGGCTGCTGCTGGTGAAGCTGCAGGTGCACATCTGGCTCCCACCTTAGCCTTTGCTTTCTTCTTCCTCTCTCTCAGTTACAAGGCAGTCTCTCTGTCCTTGCTGCTCATGTGCTCGCTCTGCTCAGGGGTGCAGGGCAAAGGGCAGCTCTGTCTGCTGCAGCCACTCCCAGGTGGGAAGCCCTGGGGTCTGGTTCTGCTCGCGTGTGCCGGGAGCGCGGCCGCCTCGGCAGGGACGAGCATTGCAGGGCATGAGCTCATTTTCCTGACACTTCACACAGCTGTGTGAGACTGAACTGCACGATCTTGTCTCCAGCTCTGCACTCTTTGCAGCTTCTCTTGGGAAGTTGTTGTTGTAAATAGGCATGTGCCTCACGTATATGGTTTGGTGCTGGTGTTTTTGATGAGGGACGAGCATTACACGCCGCAGCGGCAATGTGCGCTGCAGTCGTTAACGCAGATGGCCGTATCCTCCTCACGTGGTCTGGTTCATACCAGATTTACAACTGCATGGTGTTCATTATTAGATTTGGAGCTGTGCGTGAGTGCTGTTCGTATAGCTGCCTGCGTATTTAAAGTTTGCACAGATGCAATTCTTCTTGGTGATGCCTGGTAGAGATGCGTGCTGCTTTCTTTACTTAACAGATGACACTGGAAAAAAAAAAACAAACCCCGATATACTTGTTGTGAGGGTTTGATTTTCTAAAGCCAAATAAGTAAGATTGGACACACTTTTGAGAATCTAGAGTATTTGCTGGGAAGGGCATGGGTGCTGGGCCCTTCTGCTGGCTGGCTTGTTCTGGATTATGGAATTCTAGTTTTGACATCCAAGTTAGAAGACTGTGTGCTGTTTTGGAGCTGACTGGTGCTTTGTAACCACTGCGACAGCACAACTTATACTTGCATGGGGTAGTTTAGAGGTACATACTACAGGACATTTATTCAGTTTTTATTATTATTGGCCAGTGCAAAGAGGTGATTGTATTTTGCACAAAAGCCCAGAATATTTCAGCCTCTCCATACATAATTTACCACTTGGAATTTTGTAATTATGGTTCTAGTTAAGCTTGCAGTTGGTAACTCCAGAACTTGAACCGCTTGTCTTCTCTCAAATGGCTAGAAAATGAGTGTTTAATTGAAAGGTTTAGAGTGACCGATGGCTGCTCTTGTTTCGTGGTATGACAAATGAAGGACGGGCATAAAGACAGTTTCCTGTCTGCTATGCTCACAGCACTTCTTGGGGGTCATGTGTGGGTGATGTGTACTTATCTATTGCAGTTAAACCTTTCCAAAGCTTTGAAGCTGGACTTGCAAGCTTTTCCTCAAACTTTTAAAGGAAATTTATTAAAAACTTTATTTTCCAGAGCTGATAATGGCTAAGAATTAATAGATTTTGTAGTCTGTGCTATTGCATCTTGATGCACCTCTGTGCATCAGGCTCAGGTTTTTGCCTGTTGTGTTCACGGTGATGCCATAAGTGGCAAGGAGTTCTCGTGTGGTCAGCTGTTCTGCACTACTCTAACTGCTTTTCATGGACGGTTCCCACTGCCATATTTAGAGGTTTTTTTTTTTTAAAGGCAAAAATCATATGTAAAAAATGTCAGCCTCCAGATCTTTGCTATCTTTTTCTTTTTACAGCTGCAATCAGTTCCACGTAACCTTAGCATCCACCAGCTCTAGAGCTTTGTTTTCCCTTTTTCTTCAGATCACTTCACACCTATTTGATACTTCTAAAATGCTTTTAATTTCTGTTTAAGAGCACAATAGAAAGTAGATTTGGAGAAACTAAAGAGAAGGAAAAAAAATCTTTGTAATACTACTTTTTTCCTTACATATTTTGTATTTAAAGGGTGAATGTGTTTACACAGCTGTACTTATTTGCTCCCCCAGTATGTGAACTGTATAAAAGATGGATGATAATGTTTTGTGCCTATGCACTCATGTACAGATTTATATTAACAAATGATGTTTTGCTTTATGACACCATTTCTGTTTTCTAATGCTGCATAACTTGCACTTCATAGTTGGCTCAAACTGAGAACAAAACTAAGGAGCTTGCAAACACCTTGGTACTGTTTCTAAAGCAATAGAGAAAGATGAAGTGCAGAATATAAACATTCATTGTCTGGTGTATCTTGGATGATTTAAAAGTGAAATTTATTCAAGGATTTGATGAATATAGGCTTACTCTATACCGGTTACTGATATATCAAATTATATTTGTAGAGACAAGAGTTTTAACAGATTATATTTTCCCACTGCTGAGTTGAGTGGCTGTAGGTATTTCCCATTACTTCACACTGCCACCTTCTTTGAGGTGAACATCCTCTTCTCTGCTACTTCTGTCTCCTTAGACTCTTTACCCCCCTGTCTCTCTGGAGACCTGGGTTTGCTCCTTGTGTGCCATTGTAAGATGGATGTGGACAATTTTGAGGGTATTTCCAGCAGAAGTAAAACCTGACTAAGGCCATGAGGTCTTTCCACTGCCTTTCATGAATATTAAAGTCACCAAGTGGATAAAATGCCTCAGTACTTGTTGTGAAATGGTAGAAGACTTAAGTATAAAATCCATGGTGATATGGGAAGAATATCTGTAGTGGTGAGTGTCTAAAAGTCATCCATAGTCTCTGCAGGTCTTAAGGTTGACTTGAAATCACTGAGGTGTAGATGATTGTGCCTGATCCTGGGTGAAATGACCTGGTGTTCAGACCTTGAATAGCTCTAATGATGTTGTTTCATAGAGCTGTTTACAGAATTTGGGAGCCCACCAAAAGTCAAAACCAACTTCAGTCTAGTGCATCAGGCTAGTCTTGGTTCTAACACCAGGTCGCTGCAGTTGTCATGGGACAAGGTCTAGATTTGGTCCTCAGCTGCTGTGACATGAACAGTGATGTTTGGATTGACTGAACTTCAGCAGATACTGAAAGCATTTGAAGTTTAAGCCAATGCTTTATGTATGCAACTTTGTGTGTGTCCATGTTGGCATTGTCTTCTTTGAAACAGGGTGGGGGGAAAACACCACAGGTCCTGCAATGCTGAAATAAAGGAGCAAGAGTACAGGGTGTGTACAGGTCTGAAGTATGGTATTCAGGTCTCAGAGGACATGGTTTCTGCCTTATAAAAAGATGTGCATGAAGCCTACTGTGTACTGCCAGGCTGCTGTACATATTTTCCTAAATTAGTAATTTCTGGTGTAAAACTGTCCCTGGTAGACCTGCTCTCAGCTGCTGATAGGAGCTTTAGTCATACTTTTTCTGTTTTGCCTGAGGAATATTTAGCTATGAATACCTTTAGGAGGCTAACTTGAACTGTATTCATAATTACAAACACTATGCTATGGCAAGATGCTGAATTCAGTAAACAGTATTCCATATGTCCTCCCAGACTGCTTGATGCCACTTTTAAAATGAACCAGTTATGAGTGAAGTGACCAATATTCATCCTATGCTAATGCTGTGCAAAGTTCTTTGAGATCTGTGTGCTGTGAACACATCCCACAACCTGCATTTTTATGCCTGAAGCAGCTTCTCAAGTCAGCTTGCTCTTCCATGCCGAGTCCTGCTATCCTGCAAGTGGGAGGGGTATGAATGAATATGTATAGTATGTTATGTGTGTAGATATGCACTTGTACACAGAAGAAGGACACTATTTTAACTTTCAGAAAAAGTATGTAGTCAGCTGCATGCATTCAAGCACAGGCAGCTGCCATCCACATCTGTTGCAGTGGCAGTGAAGGACCTGTGCAGGAGTGGGGAGAGAAATGGGGGGCTGGGCCACTTCCGTGAACGAATGTAAGTTAACCCAAGGATGGATTTGCCTGGACTTACATCTGCCAACTGCCAAAACTAGTTTCAATGTTTTTCTAAGAGGTTTCTAGGAGAACAATATTCCATATGTCCAACTTAGGAGAATGTGCTAACACAGTTAATATGACAAGTATCTTCACTAGCTTCATGTTTTTCTTGTTAAAGCTTGCTCTTAGCATTTCTCCTGTGATGAAAAGCCAGCTGAAGGTGTTACCTGTACCATAACAAGAAACAGATGAGAGGAAGTGGGTAATGGTTATTTGTTGGCTTTTTAAAAAATTAGACCAAGTGTTTATGTAACATGTAGTCACAGATGTAGTCAAGAGTGCAGATAAATCAGGCTTCCTTTTCCCAGAATTTGGGTAGAGATCTCTTGACTTATTATTTCCTCATTTCTTGTCTGAAGATGTAAAAATACCACAAGCACTGAAGATTTTAACGGGACTTTTAATGCAGCCAAAACATTAAGGAACATCATATAGGCGTTGTTGTTTAGAGAATTAGGTTCTCTATTACTATCATGTTAGCATTTTTTTTGTTAGCTAGATATTGGGAACAAAATGACTCACAGAGATAACTTTTCTACTTAAAAAACCCCAAAATGGGTAGGGGTGAGGTGAAGATAAAGAGGAGTAAGTGACTTCTGATTCCCCCCTGGAAAGCGCACTCCTTGGTTATCTCATGTTAGACTCCTTCACATACGATGCCCTGTTCTAAAAGTACTGAGGCGAAATTTTGTCCTCTAGTTTTAGTCAAGACTCACAGATGAAGAAAGAAAAATATGAGGAAAAAAGCACTGTAAGTTAGCTTTGAGATGACCTCAAGGGAAAGATTGAGAGTGGAGCAGTTGGTCCATCTGTCCAGAAGGCCCGGTCTTTTCCTCATCAAGAGATAAGTTGCTGACATTTTTGTGAATGTTCATTCTTGCAAGGATTCTTCTGAAAGGGCCAAGATAAAAAATACTAGGCAAACTGAAAGCGAAATGTGTCTTGTCTGTCTTTGGATATCTAAGACTGATTATTGAAATGGCTGCCAGAAAAAGGAGGGTCCCAGGTAATTTCTTAGAGTTAAGTCTATCTGTGATAATGCCTGGTGTGTGCTTTAGGTACTGTTCTGTGAAAACCATTGCTGATAGAGGTTAAGGGATGCCCTGCGTTGTCCCAGTGGGAGACAATGCAAGGAGTAAACTTTGCGTGGTTCCTTGTCACCATCTATTCATATTTTCAGAGCGTTAACCCTGAGGTGATTCCTTTATCATATTGGAAGGCATGAGAGCCTTTATTAACCACAAAGAGGGCACACCCTGTGCATGTTGTAGTGTGCAGAGGCAAAGTGTGTCTGCCTTAATTGCGCTTTTGTTCCTGAACAGCCCAGAACAGGGCTGGAGGGTGACAAGGGGAAAATCTGGGTTGGGTTTTCCCCTGCTTCTTCAAGGAAAAACTAGCATGGTCATCAAAATTTATCGAACTATCTACCTTTTTCTTGTGAAGGCTCACTGTTGTAGATAATGTTACATGCAGAAATTTTCCTGCATGCTAGTTGGGAATAACAGCAGATAAGTTGGAGCCTGCAGCTAAGATGAACATGTTGGAGTGTCTGTTTACAAATCAAATATCTGTCTGGCATGGCCTGCCCTGGCAGCAGAGCCGTGTGTGCACTAAAATTAAAGAGGAGGCTGGAAAGGGAGACATCCCTTGTGTTCTGGGCTGGTCTCATTGGTTCAGCAGCATGTACCACTACTGTGCTGCTGGCATGGTAGCCAGCACAGCTACAGTAGCACATTGTGCACTGGTGGGTAAGAGCTCAACAATAAGGGATTGGAAGAGACCACTTTCCACAGAGAGGTTTTTAGAAGGCTAAATATTACCAAAATAATTTCACAAAGCTATATAATCTGAAAAGCAACTGAAGTGACTGCTCTTGATCTGCTGCCAGTCTTCATGGGGTATTGCTTTCCACAGGCTGCTGCAACACATTCGGCCACGTTACCCCATCCCATAATTTTTTTCTGAGCTTACTATTTGTGCTGATTTGCAAGTTAACCGTGCTCTCAAGTAAGCAGAGGGAAATGTGATTTTACTGTTCCTATGTGGCAGAATGGCCAAATGCTTGCATGTATTTTTGGGGTGGTAATGGAGTGTTTAGACTTTAAACTCTAGCCAAAGGTGTTCAGGTTTCTAAGCTTGCCTCTGCGCCTGGCAGCAGCTCCTCTTGTGTTGTCAGCCCTGCTGCCAGGGATGTTGTGATGTCCTGGAGGGGACAATATGGCAGCCTGTTAGTCTGAAACTCTCAGATTCATTTAAAGTCAAAGACCTTAAATATTGCTGAAAGATCCCCAGTGCATGGGGCATTTTGTCTTTTTAAAGTGAAAAAAAACTCCCTGTGATGTCCTCAGCTTCTCATGCTTTACAGTTTGGAGCAGCAATTCAGCAGTAAGGTGCTGTTTCTAGTGCTTCCAGGAGCTGTGCTGGTGCAGAAGCCTGTTCTCCACCTTCAGTGTCCATGTTTTATTTAGAGCTTGACACATTCTCATTGCTTATTGGGAAATTTGCTTCTAGTTTCACAGGGGAAGAGGGTGGTTTGGGTTTTTGCATTTATTTTCTTGGCATTTAAATATTTCTCATCTCCTCTGGGGTGTTGTGTTCTGTGTCTTGTGGTCTTTATTCATCATTTAAGAACCTGTCTTTATGGCAGAATATGTGCAACTAGACCTGCCTTTATTCAGTTGACTCATGTCTGAAGACCATCTTGGAGCACCTCTGTGCTGAGCACAGCTCTGCTGTTTATGAGAGGGTCTTGTCTGTAATGACTCTGATTCTCCACCCTGCTCCTCTGCATTCAAGCATCTGGAAGATGAAAATCATGTTGTCAGTGTTGTCTCGTGTTTTCTGGCTCCAAAACTTCTGTTTATGTGACTGTTTAAGCATGCTGAGCTATTTCCATCTCCTTGAGACCAAGCATCAGGGGGTATGGCATGTGTAAGGGTATGTGGTTATAAGAGAGTGTGTATTAGGTGACTTTTAAGGCTTCTGTTACTGCATTTCTCTGTCTTTCTCATTTGTGTTCATCCTATGTTCCCTTGCACTGAGAAGCTGCTCTTGTGTGGCCACTGACCTGGGGTCCTGGTCTGCCTCTTTGCTCCCATCTCTGACCTGGTTGTGATGCAGCTTGTCCCTAAATGTTGTTATTATTGAGATTTTTTTGGGACGGCTTTCATTATGCCCCTCATTTTTGTAAGCACCTCTAGAGCTTATTGTTTCCATAATAGCTGGAGACTTCATCGATGACCCTTCTTACTAGGCACAGATCAAGTTCCCTCAGAAATCTCACCTCATCACTCCTGGCTCACTCTTCTCCTCCATCCCCAGACCTGGCAATGGCTGAACACTGGTCCTGGGGTTCATTTATCCTTCCTAGCTAGGCTACACTTCCTTCAGCTGCATGTTCTTCATTTTGATGTCTGGGCAGCCCTGGACTGCACCAGCAGGTGCTCTGGGCTACCCTGGTTTGGGGATGCTTGTCATGCACAGCTGCTGACCTCATGTTAGAGGTGAGTGCTGTTAATGCTTCTAAATAGTTTTCCCCACTTCTAGAAGTCTTCTACTACTGCACTCTGCATCTTCTCGCTATCCTTAGCTCTGGATAGAATGTTCATTCTTATCCAGATGCCATGAGTGAAGGATTTAAAGATTTGGAAGTCTGTGATTCCCTAAATATTCAACAGGCGAATAACCAAGATTTCTTAGTTCCTCTTACACCTCCTCCTCTTTCTTTCCATGTCAATACCGAGGCACTGAAGTACTCTTTCCCTCAGTGCCTAAAAATCTAATTCCCCTTCTGTTGAGCTAAGTATTTAGCTATGATTCAGTGAAAAATCAGAATGAAGTGTGCATTCATACAGGCCTATACTGGGATTTACACTCCTACTTCCCTTATTTTAAACAGTGCTGGCTTCTTAAATGTCAAAAATTTAAATTTTAAGGGTTTTTTTAAGGAGAAGGAGTTGTTTTGACAAGGGAACATAGTTTACTGTACAGTAAATGGCATACAACTTCTCCATGCTCTGCAGTATTCTTTACCTTTACTCTTAAATTTTACTGCTACAGATTGTTTTTATAGATGTTCAGGGAAACGTTGCTGTAGAGAGTTATAGTACTTTCAGCAGGGGATGGCTTGTGCAGCTACTTATGGAGCAACAATGAAACACAACCTGAGCCACTTATTCAAATATTTGCAGTGCCTGTCCAGAGCATAAGAAAGAAGTTGCATCAAGACCTAGTCCAGGCTTCTGGAAAATAGTGGTTTTGTGTTGAGGGGTTTTATTTTTAAAACCAAGTGTAACTTGGTGTAACCAAATTTCTCACATCCTTGCACAAGGATGGCTTTTTCAAAGGACAGTTCTGCTGAATAATAGAACAATAAACACCCCAAAACTACATATCATCCACATTATTCAATATTTTCTCTTTCTTCTCTGAATCCGAATTTTTGTAAGGAATGGTGGTAGGATTTTTTTCAGATCTGTAAACAGTACTCTACAACTGTAGAGTAATAATTACTGCAGTGATTGCAACAGTATAAACTCATCTTATTTGTGATTGCATTTCTTTTGTTTTGCCCTTAAAATCAGGGAAAACATTCCAATTTGATTAAGAATGTGGTTGAACAACAAATTTCAACATTTGAATGGTTGCTGGAGATTGGATACATTCTGCACGGTGGCAAATAGGAAACTCACTACTTTTTAGAAGGCCATGAGGGCAAGTAGGTGGAAGCAAAGATCACTCTTACATCCTAAGTGTAGTTAACTCATTTAATTGTGCTCCTTCTTCTTTAATTGTTCCAGTTGTCCTACTCTTCATTTGACCACTCGTTCAAAACTGTCTCTTAAATTCATAGTCCATAAGGTGTCAGCTAATACTCAGCCATTCACACTCTGAACTGTTTTATGTTATTTATGGGTCAAATGGTGTTAACGTAGTGCATCTCCAGAATCTTAATTTCTAAATAAAAATTCTGCTTTCAAAAGTTTGTGGCTATTTGTTAACATCCTCTTAAACCTTACCTGTCAGTTTAGTGCATGAGTTGGTCTTAATACTGGGATTCTTTAAAGTAGGCTTGCAAATCTCATAGATCTTGGTAAATTTATGTTTAACAGAATTCCATTATAATATTTCTTTAACTTTTATGGGAGTTTTAGTAACTTGGTTTTGAGTGTTTAAAATATGTACACCTTAATTTTTATGACTGAGTGATTAGGTGTAGCCATTAGATTGTGTTTTACTAGAGAAATTTTCTGCACTCAAAATTCCTATGTTTCCCCTTTGCTCCAAGGTTCATGTTTTTGAAGTCTGAAGGCTTTGACAGCACGTAATTGTTGTTGTTTGCAAAGCTTTCATCTCTGTTAGCACTGCGGAGACCTTTACAGTGGATTTTATTTCAATTCAGTTCTGCAGCTCAACTAACTCAAGCACTTGAAGGTGGTGTACTTGTTCTACCAGGATCACTCTTCCTTGCTATAAAGTGTATATAATTTTTTGCTTTTGTTTGATTCCAGGCTTCAGTTCTTGAGTCTTGTTATATACACAACTCCTCTCCACTCTACCTTTTTCAGTGCCCAGTCCTCACAGGGACTAGGTAATGTGGCCGTGTTTCCTGTCCTCTCCCTGGAAATAGCCATAAAGACAAGGAGAGATAGGTTTTAAAAAAAAGAGGAAAAACTCTTCTGCAGCTTTGGGGATTGACTGGTGTAAGTAACTTCAGGTATAGCTGTTACAATGACTTGGGTAACTGGGCTGCCCTGTGAGTTATAGGACAGCTCAGGGCAAGAGTTTTGTCGTGCCAGCTTATCTAGGGAGGTGAAGTATATGACATGTACTGGGGGGCTTGAGGGAGAGCTTTGGGTGAGGATATCCAGGGACTTAGCCCCATGTGCCTGTAACCCTGAGTAAATGCAAATAGCAGCTCCCTCCCTTCAGCTTCAGCCATCTCTTGTGTTTCAGAACCTCATTGTTCAGAGGCCAAACCTGAAATGTCTGGTCCACAGCAGTGCTGCCCCTTAGTAGAACTGCTGGGAAGCCAAAGGCATGGCATGCATCCTATGGATGACCATTTTAGAAAGGGAGAAGGAGAATCTAGTAACTCCAGAAAAATTCTTCAATCTTTTTATAGTTTTTCCTGATTATAAAGAGATTCAAGATATTCATGAAGTGGTTGTTAAGGACTTCTCTTTTTTTCTGAAAGCTTGTCATTTTCTATCTCGTGTACAATGGAGGGGATGTCTCAGATGTGATCTCCACCTGAGTTATACTATACTTCTTTTTTATCTGCAGTAATCTGTGAACTAAATCCATTTTCCTCTGTGATTCCCTCTATCACTTTTGAATAGTTACAAACAGATCTTAGAAGACTAATTCTTAATGTTAAAATATGGGACAACCTTCCCAGGAAAGGTTTCCCTGGTATCAAGCTCTGACTTGGCTCTGTTTCTACAAAGCAGTCATATCTGTACCAGAGGGAGCACTTTCCATACATGTGGCCCCTTCTTGAAATAATGTCTTGTGCCCTTGTGGAGAGATTTCCTGAAATTTGTAGTTGTTGATAGGTTCAAAAAAATTATTTGAAAAATGATTTTTTTTAAAAGTCTGACAAATATTCGTTATAATTGTATGATTCCAGCTTTACAGAAGGCATTTTTTTAAATGCATAAACTATTGTGCTGAAACTAAAAATATCAAGCTAGCACCAGCTTTCTAGAGCAGTAATGAAGTGGCATCAAGACTTTTAAATAGCTACAGAAAATAGCTTTTAAAAGTGCTATTTTTGAACACACAGACAAAAGAGAGTAAAGTGTATAGGAGAAACACAATTTTCCCTGATAAATCTTGCAATTAAAAAAAGAACACATTTTCTGTAATGACATGGAGGTAGCAAAATTGAGAGGACTGAAAGCTTGAAGGGGAAAGGAAAAACATAAACGTTTCTGTTCTAGTTTTCATGGCCTGGAGCAGGACGTGGCAGCTTGCACTGTCAGGCTGAGCCACAGCCTTCCTGATGGAGACCAGTGCTTGATGCCTCCTCTGGAAAGTGCCGAAACTGCCAATAAGGCACTGATTGTGTCTTGGTAGAGTGCTGTGAGCAAAGCAGAAAAACCATCTCCTTTATCCCAGCGTCTTTCCCAAACATTCTTTTAAAAACGCGCTGGTTCCCTTGCTTTTGTGTAGTCTATCATTTAATCAGAGTTGAGTAATGAGTGTTCACTGGATAGTAATGCTTTTATAACTTCTTTTTTTCCTACCCCTTTGGCAAACTACAAATGACATCGTAGAAGTAGCAAAGAGTGTTTCCACTTAAGCTGGCCGCCTTCAGTTCGAGGGGAGGCAGATGAACACTGAGCCAGTGTTGCTGCTGCATCCTACTACGTTTCACAACACCCATCTGCCAGCCCGGCATGTGATCCTTCCCTCACGCCGAGCCGCAGAAATGTCCTGGTAGCCCGTCTGCCTGAGGAGAGGAGGGGGCCCCAACAGTGCCCACAAGGAGCTACTGGGAATGGGGAATTAGCTCCAGAAAAAGCAGTTCTTGCCTTTAAGGACCAACCACAGTGGGACAGTGCTTTTTTAATTTTCTGGAAATAAGGATGGGTTCTGAATTGGGAGCATTAGCATTAATGTTAACCTGATTCACAAACTCCAACATTATCTGAAAGTGCTCTTGAAGTTACACCTTTAGCGTGAGGAGAGGGGAGATTAAAGAGGTATTGTAGCAGATATTGTGAGGTGCTAAATTGCACTCAGATAATGTTGCAGAAATACTTATTCTCTGTGTTTTCAAACTTGTTTTCATTTAATTTAGATGAAGGGGGAACAGAAGCTGCCAATTTGGCCATCTCTACATGATTCGTTATTTCATAATACCTGTATCATGTTCCTTCTCACTCCTTTCCAAACGGAATTATCCTGCTCTCTTTAATCTCTTTGTGAAGGAGGCCACCCATGCATCTAATAAGTGGGGCTTTCTACTTTTCTCTCAAACATTTCTCAAGTACTTTTTTTAGCCTTGCAGACCATTTAATGCCATTTGTCAGCCTTGATACTATGATTTTTCTTTCTCCATTTCATACATCCTTAGCATAATGTATACTAATCTTTCTTCCTTATCAGATATTAAAGAGACTATTTCCATCTTAGGGTGTAATGTGGGAACATGAAAGCACATGGGAACTTTTTGTGTGCTCTCTTCAGTACCTGGGCTAATTCTGTAGCCCAAAAATTACTTTTGAAATTTATTCTATTTTCAGAGCTTCATTAGAATATTCTCTCAGTGAATTTTTCTATTGTATGAGTTATTTTTTTTTTTAAAAGAGAGAGGGAGTTTTGATACTGATGTTATCTGTGATGATTTATCATGTTGCTTATACTTGTTGGATTCTTTAAATTATTTTTTTTTTTTAGAAACCAACCTTCTATTGGTAAATCATGGTAATTATACTTTAGGCAATTTCTGACTTAGATTCAAGGCAGGTCCTTTTAGATATTATTTAATATTAGTGTGGGTTTAAAGCGTTTAGTCCTCTCTTTCTGTTACTTTTTTTTTTTTTTTTAATATACACAGTTCTTTGTGTTTATATCTATAAAAATTTAAATGGTCCAGCAGTATTATCTGGAAGTATTTAAGTATATGTTGTATGTGGAGTTAGTTGTAATAGTTGTACTCATCACTCATGTGATGCTCTACCTGAGACTTATTTTCAGTTGCTTTCTATCATTTGCCTAATTTGAAATATTGAAATTGAAATAGTCCACAATGTCTTATGTCCTTTTTTTTTTTTTTTTTTTAACTGAGCATTTCAGAAGCCCCATAATGACAGCAAGGTGAGTAGGGACCTAGAGTTTGCTCTTAGCAGTGTGGGGAGGGACATTGGCTGGAGCCAGAGGGTGGCTCTGCTGTCCCCAACAAGCCCAGCCTGTGCAGTGGAGATGACTGGTCCACAACAGTTGTGACCCAGTTATTCACCACACGCTTTCTTAATTCTGTAGCAACTTGAGGACTTTGAGGAATACAAAAAACCCTTTTGGTTAGGGGAATTGAATGTTGCCACAACAAACTGAATCCTGGTCTCTGGTGCTGTGCTAACCTCCCTAAGCAGAAGTTGCTATTAGTTGCTAACAGTGTCTTCAGCTTGTCTTGTGAGGAGCCTGAGGTCTTTCTTGCACAAGTGCCGTGTTCTCCTTACTACCAAAAGTGGCTTTCAAGCTGCCCTTTGAACATGCAGACGTGCTGAGCACTATGGAAAATCAAGCCCTTGGTGTCCAAATTGGTCACTCAATTAGTAGTTCCTTTGACAATTTTGTCTTTGTTCTCTGTGGTTCAGCATTACATTCTTAAAACCCTGGTAATGCCACCTAAACAGAATTGTATTATAGGGTAAACTTATTATTAGTTTTGAACATTTGGATATAACTGTAAGTTCCCAGGAGAAGAATTCACTCCAGGGTTTGTATGGGATGTGGTAAATAAGCCAGAGTTATTGTTTTCAGGCGCTGCCTTTCTGGTGTGTGCAAACAATGACTTCAGCAGCTTCCAGGCTTATTTTTCTGATTCTTCCAGACTATGGTCATGGTTTCATGAGACAGTAAACTGGGTTTTGGAGGGCCTACAAGATGAAAAACACCATCACCACACGCTGCAGTGCATTGAGCCATTGCAGACTGGCTTTGCCTATTCAAATGCCTTCACGAGGCTTTGGAAAAATAACTGTGCCCTGGCAGACTGTGTACTGAATTGGGTATTCCAGGTCCATGCTAGTTTCCCTTTAAAAGGAACCAGCATGCTCTGACCTTTTTGGTGAGAATAGGCAAAGTTGCTGCATTTGGGCTGTGGTGGGGTGGCAGCGATGCAAAGAGGCTGCCCAGGCTGGGAGATGCACTGGATGGTCTGGAGCTGAGTTCACCTGTCCACCACAGTCTCCATTCAGGCAATGCAGTATTATCCAATTATTACACCTTTCAAAAATAACCCCAGGAATTCATTAGGGGCTTGTAAAGCCGTGCTACCTGAGACCTTTGTTGGAGATATTGTTTCTTTTTTGCCATCCAAAACTAATGCCAAACTGAAGGTGCTTTTAAGAGCCTTTTTGCCATGGTCAGTTGTTGGCAGCTGGTGTGGCTGTGAGAGGAACAGCACCTCTGCCAAGGTAATGTCACACCTCCAAGTCACAAAATGCCAGGTCTGCTCCCGCTGCACTGCAAATTCTAGAACAGCATGGCCTGATGGGGGCCACATCAGACCAGTTAGGCTCAATTAATATAATTAATGGAGAATGGATTTTTTTATTTTTTTATTTTTTTTTTTTTACTTAGGTATATCAAGAAAGTACTTGAAATATGCAGATAGCATTTGTGGTTCAGCCAGGCTCAATATCTGTGATATCAGCACTGTTCTTTACCCACCCACATTCTCCTTCACTTACCTGTTTCCTTTGTTTTCCTTCCCCCCTACCTCTCCTCTGTTAAATAGAAATTGTTTATTAAATCACACTGTACAGTCAAAGTCTTTGCAGCAAAAAATTTCCCTGTGGTTTTTCTGAATGAATGAATTTTCTGAATGACGCTAATACTTCTTTCTCTTTTGGCTCCTGCTATACATGATTTCAGTTGTGTTGTCTAACTTTAATTCCTTGTCAACATGACACAGAGTCATGGAAGCAAGGGGATGGTGGTGGTCTAATGGATTTGGTCTACATGAGTGGAGAAAATAACTTCAGGTTCTACAGCACCACTGTGATGTTCCTGTCGCTAAGTGCATGTGTGAGAGAGAAACAATATGGATAACTGTGCTTACAGAGCAGATGTCTTGAGACTAATTTCCTTACAGTGTACGGCAGGAGTCCCACAGA
The DNA here is from genome assembly GCA_013396955.1 of Regulus satrapa. NCBI lineage: Eukaryota > Metazoa > Chordata > Aves > Passeriformes > Regulidae > Regulus > Regulus satrapa. The sequence continues at coordinate 266,172 of VWZN01008380.1, read as the reverse complement.
GCTATAAGATGATGTGTATAAAATAGTCTGCTCTGAAGGCGCAGAAAACAACTGCTCTGATTTGTTCAAAAGTGCTACTTCTAAACCTGTGAAATCCGTATGAGAACTGTGGTATTTCAACGTGTGCATCAAGCTCTTGGTTTCACTGGGGAGTAATGTTTCCTTCTTTCTTTTTTTCCATGTAAAGCAGCCTCGATTTGTGGGGGCTTGCTGTAGGGTAATGCTGTTTATAATGAAGTCAGAATTGGCTTTTAGAGCCTGATGAATGAAAGTCCACAGTATAAGACTGCAGCTTTTTGTGAGAGAGACATCTGTGCTATAACAAGAGCAGGAGACCCAATTTAGACAACTGCTAGAAGGAGAGCTCAAGAAAAGGAAAGACCTTTTTTTGCTAGCTTAGATTAAATATTTGTACAAATAAACTTTTCAGCTGCTCATCAGAATTGCTGCTGCACCACCAACTTGGCTTTGAATTTTGTTCTGATTGCCCAACAAGGCTGTACACAAAGAGTGTTACGGAAGAGCAGCTCAAACAAAACAAGTTTGTTTTGCAGCAGAACTATAGGCTTTGGGTTAGAGAGAAAAATTTGGGGAGAGGGAACAGACAGTGAGAGACAGTTGCTATTCGCATCTTTCATTTCTTGATATGACTGTTGCAGTAAATACGTGTGTAGTAAGAAATATGTGCAGGAGTTGAGTTCTGTGTTTTGAAAGTGAGTTACAATAGAGGATCTGGCTTTGAATACAGCTGCAATGACTTCTCCCAACTGGATCAGCAGCTTCGGTTAAAAGTGTTCTCACCCATGAAGCTTGCTCCTCACACAGGCACACCTACACCCCAACAGCCTGCTGAAACTTTTGTACTAGTGCATTTTAAGTGTAAGTCTGGTTAAAATGCTACCTCTGCAGTGTTGATCACACTTAAAATCCTGCTGCACAGGCTCATGGTGATGAAAATTCAAGTTTCTCCTGAAAACAGTGCTGCAGAGAACAAGTGTCTTTGACCAAAGAGGATTGTTTCTCATTTTGGTTAAAGCAAGCTCCAATCCTTTGAGGAAACTTCTCATAAATCTGTTCAGTAAAGCAACTCTTAAGACCATGGGAATCCAAATCACCTGGATTAAAGCCCAGATGGACACTGTCTCTGACTGAAATGGATCAGAAGGGGATTAAGGAGCAGCATAAGTGGAGAACTCCTGCTGGAGAGGGGTGTGATGCCATTCTGGGCTGCTCCTCATCATTAACAGCAAAGCAGCCTTTGGGTTCTTAGGCTCCTGGGAGCAGATGCAAGGGATAGTATATTGAGGAATTTCTGATGGCTGATCACAAGTATGCTGAAAGTACTTGCTAGAGATAATGAGTCTTTTAAGTGTGGATTCAGCTTTAAAGCATTTTTTTTCTTAGTTTAGACGGTGACTTTAATATGTTGCTCTCAATATAAAGGTATGCTCAGCCTAGAATATAAATTTAATATAGAAATACCTTACAAAATATTTATTAAGTATTACCAAGCAAATGGTTGTGATACCCCTGGCAATCTAGCACTGCTCTTTGCCTGTATGAAAAAGGACGAAAATGAAATTCTGTCTTGAAAAGATGCAGCTTTGGGGCAGAGTGGCCATGAGCTGGTGGTCTGCACAGCTCAAATATAACAACACCTAAACACCTTTGCTCATACTGTGGCATGGTCTGTGGTATAGGGCAGCACAGGTGTTGTCATTCTGTAGGGACAAAGGAATTGTTTTATCAGAGTAATGAACTCTTTGGTGTCCTTTTTCAACTGAACATCTCAGAAGGGATCACTAAGCCATGAAAAGCTTTGTTTTTCTTGTTGTAAACCCCTGACCCCACCTGAGATTCTGCTCACCCACTGGTTTCAGTGGATCCCTTAAGCAGTCTGTGGAAGATTTGCCTCTAATCGCATGCTGTGGCTCTCCTGGCTTGCGTGAGGTACAGCTGCAGACCTGCAAGACCTCACAGCTCTCCCACTCATCTGTGCCAGTGTTTTAATTGTCTTAAAAGGATCTTCCATGGACTTTTAATTTATTTTAATCCCCTGGAGCATCTCTGCTTCAGTAATATTTAGCAAATTTCACTTAGATTCCAATTGTCAGATCCGAGGAGCGGCTGAAAAAATTTTTTTTAGGGAATTGAAAAGGCAAACTCTTAGACTAGGCTAATCTCTACTTGTAGAATGAGAGGACAATTAACAACTTGTCTCTGAAAACAAAACAGTTGCCAAGAAAATGTACTAGAGTCTTTACAAGAAGGAGGATGGGGGAATTCTGCAGTTAGAAGCAGTAATGCATCGCTCAAACTTGGCGAGCACTGCATTGCCTTTTAAATACCTGGTTTGAAATGTTACCTTTGAAACATCTACATGCAATTTAAACTTTATTAGGTGGTAGAGTGGAAATAGCACTGATATAAGTTGTCTTCAGGCTTGGCCATATAAACTGCAGTTTATCTTAAAAATGTCTTTTGCATTGCAGTAAAAGTATGTGGTAGATGGATAGATTATAATTTAGGAATTTTAATCTCATGAAGATGTAGACTGAATTCTACGTTTTTAAGGACTGGGGTTTTGTGCACATTTGATTGCTGGTTATAGCAAAGGGAAGTGTACTGCAACGGGAAGTGGCACAGATGCTTTTTTTGCCTACTGCCTTCCTTCTGTCTTTGCTTCCTTGTTTCCTTCCTTTCCCAAAGGGTTTCCTCCCTTTCTTACATTTCCCCTTAAGAGGCTAGCTGAAGAAATGTCACTTTGGTTACAGAAGGGGATTGCAAGCTTACTTTTTCACTTCTGGATATAAATTGTGAACTTTTCCTGCCAGAGTCACTGTTTTCTGAAACATTATTTCTCACCAGGAAGAAAATGAACTCTATACCATGTGAATTTTAGAGGTGGTACAACTGTGGGCGTGTTAGTGCTTTTACTTGGAATACTCTGACACCCTAATTTTTTCCCCAGAAGTTCATTCCCCTTTCTTCATCCTCCATTTGGCTCGAATAAAACAACCTGTGCAAAATAAAACTACTTAGTTTAGATTTCTTTTCCCCCTCATTGCATACATTTACCTGTTTCTTCCTAGCTTTTTACTGAAGGAAAAATTGTGATTTTTAAATCATGGTGAAGGTACTGTTGGGAGTTGTTCCTCTAGAATGGTGATCCTTGAGAAATTTGTCAAAAATAATTGCAAAACAGCTCTTCATGTGATGGTTATTCTTCTACACAGACAATTCCCGAGTAAAGAAGAGAATAACACTTTTATGTACAACTTAAGTGTGTTGGGAGGAAAAAACGCAACCATCCAAACAGGGACAAAGTTAGATATCTGTTTTTGGAATACATGGGAAAAGTTTTATTTTGGATTTGCTCTTCTCCCTGTATTTTTGCCTCTGCTTCAGCTCACTCTGAGGACAGGTGATTTGAAGGTTTATTTTCAGAGTTTGGAATGCACAGTGCAGTGTAACTTCCTGAAGTTATACTTTGTATTTTCACATTAATGAGATTTTAAATGCAGATTTTCTGATATGAGAGAGAAAACAAGCAATGTATGCTTGTTCTTCCTGGAATGATGATTTCTTCTTTGTTGGAATGGCTGTCTTAAATTATCTGTATTCTCCTACTATAATTTTTAAAATTCTGGTGGTTTTTAGAGGCTTTTTTGTTTTGTTATTTTCCTTTGAAGTTTAAATCTCTTGTTTCTTTTTACCTTTTATAGGTGCTGGATAGTTTGTTAGCTCAGTATGGAACTGTGGAAAACTGTGAGCAAGGTACTGTTCCTACTCTCAATTTGCTTTTAAATTTGTAGAGGGAAGTGAGTGCACACTAAACTAACTCTCCTTCTGTTGCATTTACCTTTCTAGTGAACACTGACACGGAGACTGCAGTTGTAAATGTAACATATGGCAATAAGGACCAGGCTCGACAGTAAGTATCTTTCTTAGTTGTTTCTGTCAATTAACTTGCATTTTGGAGTTCATGTTCTTATGACTTTATATGTGACTTTGCTTCTTCTGATCACATTGCCATTTTAACATCAATTTAGCCTTGACTTTTAAGAAATTCTGGAGTAATTCGCCTTAATTAACAATTTTTGAAATCACCTTTTCTTTCACTTTGATAAAAAGTAAATTGCTAATTAAAAAAAATTAAAATGGAAGAATTTTTTTTAATTGGGCAGAGCAGAAAGTTAATTTTCCAGTAAGAGAAGATGGGAGTTACTGTATCATTATTTATTTAGCTGTGTTTTAGTGATACCCTCTTGCAGCATTCGTTGTTTTGTGTCTGTTTCTTTACAAACAATCATAGCAAAAATAATAGAGAAAAAACCCAAAACAAAAAACCTGCTAACCAAAATATATAGGGGCTTTTATTAGAAAATGTAATGCTGCTTCCAAACACACAAAAGGTGTAATCTGCATAGATTGGTATTTTTGAAATTTAGGCCACCTATTTTATGCTTCCTTGTATCTTCAGTAATACAGAACTTTTAATGTAGGTAGTAAAATTTTAAAGTATGTTTTACTTAATCATTGTTTGCGCATATTCTTCCTTTAAAAATCTGTATTATGTACTATGCTTAACGTTTGATTTTGCTTCTCTGCCACAAATAAAGGACTTGTGTGGTCCTGAAGTTTTTAACCTGGTGATATAAACATATTTCTCTTTCTAGTCGTAGCAGGTCAAACAAAACTACTCGTGCAATAGCCTACAACGATCTTTCTCTTAACTTTGAAATTTCTGCCACCTTGTGGCAAACTAAAAACAGCAGTTAAGATGCAGAGTTGTGCTTATGGTATGCATTAATTCAAAATTACAAATGAAATAATATTTGTACATATAATTAAGTAATTATGATCTGTGAGTAACTTGAATGCAACACATGTATTTAATCTTTCAAAGCATTAGGTTACTTGTAAGTGCATTATAAACAAACATGATAGGAAACTTGTGTCAGTGGTATCTCCAGAGAGCACTGGAGCTGAAAGAAACAATGTTTTCCTTGAATTCACTTTGTAACTTTTCTCGAAACCTGAATTGTGCTAACAAGTTCTTCAGGTTCTGCTGTTGCTTTTGATTCTGTTGCACAGCAATTAAGAAAGGCTGTATTTCTAGTTCTGAAGAAACTTATGGTGCAATGTTACAGATTAATACTCTGTGTGCCAGTTTCTCCTTCGAAAATATAAGAAGGAAGTACTAAAAATACCATGGAAAGAGGGATGATATGTATGTATTTTTGAGCTGTCATCTGTGGACTTGTGCACCCCCTTCTGAAGATGAAAACAACAGTTTCTTTCCCAACTCTACTTGCTAAATTTTAACATCAATCCCAAGGAAATGCTGGGATAAGCAAAGACTGTGAAGAAGTGTCTTAGTTTTTTCTTTTTCATAACAAACCATGTGATGGTAACTGTGGGAACCTCTTGAGTTTGAAGCAGGCAAATTGGCGTGCAGCACGGTTGTAGGGGAGCTGAAGCAATACAGGTTGAATGATTGCTGTTTGCTTCCTTGGAACAGGTAGGGCAAGCGGAGGAGCATGATTTGCATTTTGTGAATGGTTTCACATGGATATGGGTTTCTCAGCAGACGAGTCCATATTATGTACAAAAAAAAATGTTTGTACATAATAGAGCTGCTTTGTCTGAGTTTGGGAAGTGACCTTGCAACTGCTAGGAACCCCTGGGAGAAGTGGCTAGATTGAGGTATTTTTAGGGAAAGAAAAACTGAGGAATTGGAATGAAGACTCACGATGGGACCTGCACATGTGTGGGTTTCCCACAGTGACTGCAGTGCTGTTCCAGTGAAGTGGTTTTCCTAACTTTGCTGCTTGGAACTGGCTGTGCGGGGACAGCAGTGGAGAGGGAGCAGAATGCAAGTGCTGATAGCTAATAAAGGCAGTGCTGGGCATCCTCTGAAGGACATGCAGTAACAAGAACTGACTTTATCAAAAGCTGTTTATGGTTGTAAAGAGTCAGCAGCTGGTAACAAGCTTTGTAGTTTGGAATTTAGCTCTTTAGGGTAAATGGTGCTCTTTGCCATGACTTTTGGATCAAACACCATGACATGAAGATTTCTATGCTGCCACATACCGTGGGTCCCTAGTTCTAACTGCACCTCTTCTGTACTTTCTGCAATGCACACCTCACAGTAGTGTTGGCTGACAGAACATGCAAAGTTGGCTACTTCCCTGCTGGATATCTGTATGGCATTGCCATGACTGTTGGAGTGTGTACTGGCAGTGTGTGGTGAGGGTGCTGTAACACAATCTGGAGATGGTTTTGATAAGCAGTTCTAAGCAAGTGTGGTATGCATTGCTTGGAGGACAGTACTTTCAAATAAAACTTGTGGTTCCACCCAGCTGGGAACCTGAGTTGCCTCCTGTCTTGCAAATCTAAGTAGTTGTTTCAGAGTTTTTTTCCTCTAGGCTGATACTACAGTTGTGGCATGTTCAATTCAGGTCTGCATCCAAAATTAACTTGGGAAATTAAAGCACTGAAGATTGCTGCAGTCTTTTTGAGAAAGAAATCTTAGAGCACACAGCACCCAAAATCTGAGATGTGCACAGCTCCTGACTTCTAGCTGGGACAGGGGTCTGTGTCTTTGACCTGTTGCAGTGGCGTCTCTTTCCTAGCTGGCGAGGCATAGCCTGTCTTGTCAGAAAAAGCTGGATGCTGCTTCTGGTCAATGTGGACAGAACAAGGGAGCCAGCATGGTAGGTCAGGTACTTTTTGGCAGCCCAGGAGCACTGTGGAGGGGTGTGCAGAGCAATGCATGGGCCTTGGAAAGCCACCCTTTGCTCTCTAGGACTGTGAGTAGCAAAGAGAAGGTTGGCACTACCAGGTCTGACACCACATCCCTCCTCCTCTCCTGCAAGCACTTGGGAGGAGGAGGGATTTGTTCCAGTTTTCAAACTGCTCCTGCATCTCTCCTTCCCAGAAACTGGAGAGGGCTTCACAAAGCTGTGTACTGCTGTGGCACAGGCAATTATTGAATGTTGCAGTGGAACAGAGAGGAAGCAGAAACAGAGCTAGAACAGAGGAAAGGGCAAGGGACAGAGCCTGGTGTGCCTGTGGTTCACCCTACACAACCCAACCAGCTGCAATCAGGTGCTTGAAGCAGCTTGGGACATGCTTGCCAAAAGACATGCCCCCTTCTCTCAATATCAATCCCTGATTGTAACCAGCAGGACACACTGGCTGTGTGCTTATGAAATGCTGCCCCCTAAATTATGGCTGCTATCTTCAAAAGTTATCCCACCTTCTCTTTCCCTCCCCAAAAGGTTCCAGTGTGTAGGAGTCTAGTACGTGCTACAAGACTTAGCTCCACCCAGGATTTTGAAGGCCCTCTAGTCATCACCTCTTAATCAGAATATGTGCAAAAAAAATGTATTACCCTTTCAATGAAGCACACAGATGTGTGTGTATGCACAACATGTATACTTGAATGAACGAGGTTCACTTAACTAATACTTTTACATGCCATTGTGGGTCAAGGCTAGTGTTGCCATAGGAATGACAATACTGAAAATTCAGTGGTGTATTATGAGCTTAGATTTTGGTTTGGTTTTGTTTTCAGATGTACTGATGTATCCTACATTTTTATTTAATGTAAAAAAAATTATTATGCCAAAGATAATGTGCCATGTACATCTGTCTTCTCGTATGCAATTGTATCTGTTCAGGGAAGAAAAAAGAAAAGTGGTGTACGTAAAAGCCGCATGTGGGAGTGAAATATGTTCTACTTCTAGTGCTTAGTGTCATCATGCTATCAGTGGAAGAATGATTTCCAGCACAAGACTCGGTGCTTTTACTGTAATCATTTATCTAGGGTGTTTAACCTCCGCTAGCATCAAAAGGGAGAAGGCTGGGCAAGCATCCTCTTGTAGGAAGCTCACAAGAGGACAGAAGTGAGATGTCATCTTGATGGGAAAAACCCAGGTGACTAATTTACAGAATACTTGTTTAAAGGTTTCATTTTTATGTAGGAACTCTTGCTTCTGAGTAGGTGTCATATGAATATAAGCCATGCTGCTATCCATCTTATCAGTACATAGACAGTAGTTGCTGCAGTCTCCTAATGAATTTATTTTATTAAAAAATTCTGAATTATGCGAAGAGATTTCTGTGTACCAGCTCTTGCTGGTATGTGAAACGGAAACATTTTCTGCTTCTACTAAATATAAATTTTAAAGGATGACTTCGGGGAGGAGGGCACCTCTTAATGGGGCAGTTAATTGAATTTTTTTCCATCTTTGTCCTCATTGAGTGAAAATGAGACAGTGTGTCATGTGTGAGTGACATTTCTCCTCATTGTCCTCTTTAGGCTTTTAGCCCCTGTGTAAAAGATGGTTTGTGGGTAGTTTCACCTCCCTGACAGGGACAATCTGCATGGCCTTGATTAACGTATGGTCATGGAAGGAGACCCCCCCAGGGAAGGCAGAGGTGGTGTTGCTGTGTTCAGGAGCTCTTGAGGTGGTCGGTGCTTTACAGAAGGAGCTCATGTAACCTGCATTTGGTGAGCTGCATAATGGCAATAACTTTGCCTGAAGCAGAGCCCCATGTGCTGTGAGGAACCAGTTGCTTGCTTTGAGCTGAGACTCAGACTTCCCCTGAGGAGCAAGGCTGGCTCTCCTGATAGCAAGTGATGTTCTAGATGTTCTTTTACAGGAATTTTGCATCCATTCCATAGAAGGGAGTTCTTAACCACTTGTCTCTCCAGGGATTTTCTTCTACATCTGTCTCTCCAGGCCCCAAACCAGCTCCTAGATTCCTCTAAAATTGAGCTTGTTGTGGTGCTGAAGGGCTGCTAATCATCACATGACCTAATTTTAGCCCTATGTTTTGTGCCACAAATTTGATAAAAATGTGTCCAGAACAGCTGAAGAAAAGTGTATGACAGTACTTTAAAAAACCTAGTGAAAATTGTCAAATGTTGGAATGTGAAGGCAGAATCAAGAGCCATGGGGACCTTTCAGAAGCTGGGTATTTTTCCTCTGTACACTACAGCTGTGCGTGTGCTACATCCACTTGGCATTCCACTGTGTGTACTCAAATCAGTGTAGAATATGGGACCACGTAGTCAGAAAATATCAGTTCCACAAAAGGTTTAAGAGATCAGCATTTAATTACTGAGTCTTCTTCTGGCTTCCTCTCACTTGAACTAGTCAAATTATAAAACAAGTCAGGATGTAAAATATGGAGAACTTAGTGACTCACAGGGTGAATTAGTGTGTTTTTCATTGTCATCATATGGCTTTGGTGGCCAGAGATTGTTCACTGCTGACATAATTAATTTTCCACAATGGCAAATGAACATTTCTCCATTTGCTTTGAGTTTAAGAATTTTACTTATAGACATGTGGAACCATTTAGAAATTTGTAAATTGTTATTAATAAGAAAAATTCCAACTTCTTTCCAGGAAAAAATATGGTGCATACATCTATTTATTTATTTGTTGCTGTAAAGTGTTTGTTGTGAAACCATTATAGGTATGAGGCCTGGTTGCAAACAACAAGCCTGGTCTTTCCTTTTCCAACCACTTGTAAGGAAGAGTGAGAAGTCTGGTGCACTGATTTACTGTCAGGTTTTGTGTTAATGCTGGGATTCTGGTCAAAGATGTTTTAAAGCCAGAGGTGGCTGATGCATTTTGGGAAAGAAGCAATGTCTGAACTTGTCAAATAAACGCGTGGAAGGAAATGAGTTGGGATGGACGTTAATCTGGTGCCTATCAGCACATTTGCAAAATTGTTGGTGTTCATCTCTCCAACACCTTGATGTTCGATTTCAAAAGAAACAGGGCTTGCGCAACTAGATGGTCTGGCAGCATCATTTACCTTCCTGGTAGCAACTCAGCTTTCTGGTTGGTTTCACTGAAACTCACCCTAGAAACAGAGGTCTTGGGTATCTGCAACCAACAAGAAATCAACATGTTCAGAGTGTATAAAAAGGAAAGTTCCCGGACCCATTTTCCAAGTAGGATGTTCAGAGAGAGAGATTTCAGTGAAATGCCTTTCAGACATTGTATGCAGAAACTAAAAATTGAGACAAACCCATAGAAACACAAGTCTCACTAGTCACAACTTTTACTGTTTTGTAAACAGTTTTATTGTGTAATAAAACGCTCTTCAAAGTTCATGGAGTAAAAGTTTTAAAATGCCAGCTATGAAATAACCTCACCAAATTTTAATCTGGCTCGTTTGCTGCTTGCTGTAAAGGATTCTTCTGTTATGGGAATAATTGCACTCTTGCTCAATTCCCAAAGGACCTGTGTCTCATTTGGTTAACGGAAGTATTTAATGAGCAGTGATCAGTTATTCAATATTTTGCTTTCTTTGTTCATTGGCATTGCCTTGGGCCTTATTTATTATCAGCCCTCATTAAACGTTGTTCCAAAGATGCAAATTACTTGCTTTCTCATAAGCTCTTTACTGTCCAACTGGAGTATTTTGAGGATGCTGGCTCAACCCCTGGGGGATGAGGAACCTCTTATCTTCAGGACCCAAAGACCACTTCTTATCTGGGCTTCAACTGCTGCTTGGGACCCAGACTGTCAAATGGGACACCCAGGAGACAAATAGCATTTTTCCCTGGCTGCCCTTGCAAATGTAGGCAGTTGGTTATCATCATCCTTTATCTCTGTAGTAGAGGCAGGAGTAAAAGTGTTGCTGAGGCTAATGTTTGGTAAACTGCCAGTAATGTCCTGCAAATGTGCATGAATGGAGGGGCTGGGTTAAGTTTCAGAGTTCAGAGGCCTTGCTCCAGAGCATATGGTTGTTGGAACTTTTTAGTGGAAATATTGGTGAGTTCTTTAATAAAAGATGGACACTCCTTCCCTCCCACTACTGCCTTTAATTTTAGTTTGTAAAGAAAATCTGTCAGTAGTCTTTGGTCCAATATTGTCTGGCATTTATGAACTACCCCACATCAGTGCACATTTCAGTGATCATTATATTACTGATAATATGAATAGTAATGCCTGTTGTAGCAAGACTTGAAGTTGCTTTTTTTGGGCAAATTAGTTTATTTTGTACCACTGGATTACCAATGTGTTGCACGTAGTTTAGTTACTCTTACTGTTTCCTGGATATTTAGTCATATTGACTCTACTTTGTGAGTGGAAGGTATTCTACCTCCTGGAAATCTGTCCTTTTTAAATTGAGTTGTGTTTTTCCTGTGAAAAGGAGACCCAAGAGCACTTGCAGACTTGACCTTGGTTAGGAAGAGGGACTGAGCAGAGGGAGTGCTGAGTGACTGTGAGGTTTTCAGTGTGAGGGACCGTGGTGTGAGGGCATTGTGTACATTTGGGCAATATCCCTCTGCGATGCTTTACTAAAAGAACAAGAGAAGTTGAAACAACATTTTAAAAGCCTTCTAACAACTTTGTTTTTATGGGGAGTTTAACCTAGATAGCGGGCTTTAGTTTCCTTGTTAACTTTTAAACCTACCTACAACATGACTAACTGGGAAGTTGCAAGTTGCTGTTGCAGTCTAAGGGGCATTTCAGATGCCATTGACTTGCTTAGAGTGTTTCCTTTCCTGCTGAGATGAAGGTGCTCTCTTCTTTCATATAAATAGGGTTTTTTCATTCCTGTCACAGCTATATCAGTTATTGTGAAAGCTCCAGCCAAATAGCTGTGCTGGCAAAAACCCTAATGAAGGTGCTGTGATAGCAGCTAAAAAGTTTTCCCTCTGGTGTAGCTTTAATTCTATTTGGGAAATTGATTTAAATTAAATCAGGCAAAAGAATGCTTTTGAGTGTATAAGCTCTGTCTCCTGTGAGGTTTTGCTGATAGGGTTGGACCAGCAAAACCTTTAAAGTGCATGGAAGCCCAGAACAAGCAAGAGCTAACTTGTAGCTTCTTAATATGGTGACTTTGTGTAATCAAAATCTTGGCTGTAGGATTTCAAATGTAACTTTTCATCTTGGAATGAGTTTTTCATTTTACCACGCAAGTTAGAAAGGACAGAAGTCTACATCTGAATAACTTGTCATTTCATGAGACCCTGTGCGTGCCCTTGGGTTTTCTTAAAAAAAATCTCTTCTCTCCTTCCCTTTCCAAATAAACAGAGCAATAGAAAAACTGAACGGGTTTCAGCTTGAAAACTATTCCTTGAAAGTTGCATACATCCCTGATGAGATGGCAGCCCAGCAACCTCCGCAACAACATCCCCAGGGAAGACGTGGGTTTGGCCAGAGGGGTCCTCCCAGGCAAGGGTCACCCGGCGCGACCACACGGCAGAAACCACAGTCAGACGTTCCTCTACGGATGCTGGTTCCCACACAGTTTGTGGGAGCCATTATCGGGAAAGAAGGAGCAACAATCAGAAACATTACCAAGCAGACTCAGTCCAAGTAAGTAGTTTTGCGAAACTGTGATTAGTAGCTTTAATATTGTGTCATTGTTGCTCATATAAAGAATTTGTAAATGTTCATTACTAATCTGCATGGTCAGAAAGCAAATGAAGATAACAGAACAGGAAATATTTTGCAAAATTTATTTAAGGACTGGATTCCATACTTGATGTGTGTTCAAACAGTAGCTGACTTTTTTTATCCCTCTTTAAAAGAGGAATACTAGCAGGATGGTCCTCTCTGGGAGAGTTTGGCTTACAGATGGTTCTGGCTCAAAAAGTGAAACTCCAAGAGCTGTAGTGTGTTGTTCTGGTGGACATACAATCAGTATGGTGTTGTATCCATCTTCAAGTGTTTATTCTAGTTTTAGTTTGCTTAGGGCATTTTTAGGATTTGCAAATGTTGTCAATTCAAGATGGGGGGGGGGGG
>VWZN01008380.1:186718-253310 GCA_013396955.1 Regulus satrapa | reverse complement strand
CCCTAAACAAGGAACCTTTTTATCTCCCCCCCCACCCAACTACTTCTTACACCTTACCGCCCTCTCTTTCTGGAGAACATATTTGTTCCTATCAAGTTGCAGACCACACCAAAACACAGATTAAGGAAATGCATGGGAGGCAAAAAGCAAGCTGCTAAATGACCTAAGAAGCTTAGAGCACTGGGGTCTAGAGACGCTGGAAGAGATTGTTTCCAGTGCGTGTTAAATCCCTACCCACAAGGAAGAGCTCAGTACAGATGCAGAAGGAGGTGGGGTTCTTATTTGAAGAATTTTTCTAGGATATCCCTAAAAGCAGAGAATTGAAATGCTGCCTTCATCAGCCCCCTGGTAGAAGCCCCCAGCTCTGCAGTTGCAGCAGGCAGCACCTGGGAATGAGCTGGGTGTGAGGGGAGTGAGGGTGAGTGGGAGCCTCAGTTTTGAGAGTAGTTAATGAGGATAAGGGACTCCTCTTTAATTACACCCCAATCCCCAACAAACAGGCTTCCCCCCCTCCTCAAACCCAGGATTATCATGATGTTCTTTCCAACCTCTCATTAGCACGATGTAACCCAGGAGACTCTTTAGTCTGTTGAACAACACAGGTTTAAGAGATTTGTGGTGTCCTGACAAGACTTGGTTGTAATTTTTCTGTGGGTAACCAATTTTTCAGGTGATATATATTAAACATCTAATTCTTGGACTATAAAAATCCTGGAAGATTGGCATAAGGAAAGCTTTTATGTCTAAAAGAAGGGTGGGTAGAACAGAAATAATTGCAGGTTGCTAACTTTACAGATACGCGACTGTGAGAATGATGTTTTCATTGGTTTGGGGATTTAAAAAAAAGGAAATTTCATCTGCTTTCAGCTCCACCAAGGAGTGTCCTGGGTTTCTTGGAAAATGGTGCATTGTGAAACAAAAGGAATTTTCAATACTTGGAAGAACTGCAAAAATTAAGGGGCTTCTTGAAAAGCAGCATGGTTGTTTCAGTCAGGAAACAGTTGTTACATGTGGAAGAGGGACAAAACCAAAGAGCAGAGGTAGAAAGAATATGTGAGCTGCAGCTATTGGCAGGGAAAAGTAATATCCAAGGCATTGTCTTCATGCAGATCACAATTCGTTTTTGTTAAATATTCTTAGAGCTACATAAACCTGTTGTAGAACAAGGCTAGTGGTTTCAGGGCAGTGGAGGGCAGAGTAAAGGTAATACCAGGACAAAATCAGGCTGGAAAAATATAAGCACCTAATCTTGTGGATGGAGGCAAAGTACCATGCTACTTGCTTGAGGAGTGCTGGGAAACTGCTGCTGAGGTATTTAAAATAAGATGGGACCGAGCCTGACTGTCCTGCAGCTGCACATTCATTCTAAGTGGAGCAGTGGGACTGGAGATGGAGCGCTGGGAGAGCTTGGTGAGATGTCATCTTCAGGGGTTACTACATTGTCTGTCTAACAACTCCCCTGAATATCTGGATGGGAGTTTACTGAGAAAAGGAGATCCCAGTGTCCACGATGGTGGGGTTTAGCTGGTAAAATCTGGAAAGCGTATTCATAACAGACAAATTTGTATTTAGGATTTGTTTAAGTAGTTGTAAACTTCTCAAAACTGAACTACTAACATATAGTCACTGTTAGCTCAAAATAAATTAGTTTTATGAGAGTTGGAAATACACAAGGCTTACCATAGAGCATGTGGTTACAGTTAGTGTTTTTCTTTCTTTCAAGAATTGATATTCATCGTAAAGAGAATGCAGGTGCTGCTGAGAAACCAATTACCATCCACTCAACTCCTGAAGGCTGCTCAACAGCTTGTAAAATTATTATGGAGATCATGCAGAAGGAAGCTCAAGATACTAAATTGTGAGTAAAAAGCATTTCATTGTGGAAGCATTAAAAATTCTGAATTCTCACTCCATTTGAAGAAGAAGTCTTTAAAGCTGTTAACAAGGGAATATTTGCTGTTATCCATATCTAAGTAGGTAAAGGGACTGAGATATTTTACCACTCAGGACAGTCTACTTGTTTAATTAGCCCTAGCATTCTTCTATGATTTCAGTTGTTGTCAGGCTGTGATTTTGAGGTGAACTGGAGCAAATATGGAAGTTTCTTGAGCAACTGACAGCTTTTAGTCAGAACTAGTGTAACAAGTTGTAAGCCCTCACTTAAAAGCTTTTATGACACATTTCTTCCTTCCCAACAGCTCTCACTACTTCAGTCTGAGCTTTATTTAGCTCAAGGTATGTCACAATTTAGCTATAGGTGATAGTGCTGAAAAGCCCATTGCCCCTGGACTTAATCTGCACTCCGTGAAAACATGTGAATGGGAGTTGTGGAGATTTCTATGAAGACAAAGTTCATCCATAACATGCCTAAAAGCTTGTACTCTGGTCTCCAAAAGTCTCACTACTTGTAACTTCCATTACAGTACAGAAGAAATTCCCTTGAAGATACTGGCACATAACAACTTTGTCGGCCGACTTATCGGCAAAGAAGGAAGAAACCTGAAGAAAATTGAGCAGGACACAGACACTAAAATCACGATATCGCCGTAAGTTTTTCGTGGCCTAAGCCTTCTGAGAGATGTCAAATGGCAGCACTGCTGCTGTGGGACACTCAGGTACAGAAATCTTAGAAAAATACTCTGTGCGTTGAAGGCTGAAATAACAGCCCTTCAGAGGCTTTCCCATTGTGTGGATTAAACTGTTACTTAAGCTCAGTTAAATTTTATGTAAACAGTGAGTCTTCATTGTAAACTCAGTCAAGAGCAAGCCTAAAAATAACACAGGCTATGTAGAGCTGGTGTTAGACTACATTTTGTCAGTTGCTTTTAACATATTATACCATATGTAATGATGAGTGTTTGAAATTATAAGTCTGGATCAGTTCTGAGCTATGTGTGAAAATGAGTGAAATTAGTGGTGTTTTAGTTTCTGGTATATACTCAATTTTTGGACTAGAGGGAAAGAAATAGAGCAAATGAATACTGAAAATGGTATCTTTAGTAGCAGTTCTCTCCCTCTTGACCACTAACAGCCAAATTACAATACATTGGCTAGTCTGCTGCAAAGTAATAACTTTTGGTCTGAGTTTGTGAGGGTAACCAAGACCCGTTCAAATTTAGCTGAGATTAAACAGGAATTTTCACCTTTACTGGAAATCTGTAAATCACTGATTAGATTAACATCTCTGTAGAAGCTTGGCAGTCAATAGTAGGTTTACCCTGGAGTAATATCTTCAGAGAACCTCCTGTTCTGAATAATGAATGCTCTGGCATGAACTTTCAAGCATTTGAAGGCATCCTGGATTTGGCTTTAGCCAGGAAGGGTGAGAATTAGACTTATAGGCTGTAGGAAAGGAAAGAGGTTTGGAAGACACATGCAGATGTATGATGAGGTGTGAATACATGCAGGAGACTAAAAAAGTACTGCAGGAAATAACTCAAATGAGTACAAAGAAGCTTGGAGAAAATGTGGCTCTTCCTAAAGAGGAAAACCAATTTGGATGAAAGCACCTGAGGATTTCTTTAAAGGTGTGTAAGTGTTCATGGAATTAGTCTAAAGAAGAGAAACAAATCAAATAGAGAAGATGCACCTAAATAAGTGTGCTTCAAGAATAGATTTTGTAAGGCCATTGTGTTCTCTTGAATTTATGTTCACATAAATATTTTGTCTGCAAACAGTACACAGACTATTAATGCTAAAAGGGGAAAAATGTGAACAGAGTACATTAAAAAATGGTCTTCATTCCATGAAATTCACTTGTCTTTATTGATGATGACACAAAAAACACATTGTCTGTAAAGAGCTACAGAGTGGTTTTTTTTAATTTAGCGAGTTAATGGTTTATTTGCATTAAAATCTCAGCCTCAAGATTGTATTTGTCATGCTATGCCTAAAGTAGCCCCCTGAAGTCATTTGGTGTAATCAATACATAAATGAGAGCATATATGCCCATTGATTTTGCTATATCAAATTAGTCTTCCTCATGGTCTTTTCATTCAGGCTTGTCCATAAATAAAAAGTAAGGTAGCTGGTTTGGGAAAGTGTTTCCTCTCTTCTCTGGGATGTTTTCCACCACTTTCCTTCCTGAGGCAGTACTTCAGTTCTCGTGCACTGGAAAGCTAAGGACTGCCCAGCGGATGTGTTTTGTGCCTGCTGCTGCTTGGCTGAGATGTGCAGGAGGGCACGGCCTTGTGTGCTGCTTCCTCTCTCCTTCCTGCCGTGGGCTTCCTCACTCCTGCCTCTTGCTCTGCACTTTGTCCTCACCCCTTGACCTTTTCTCAGAACATGGCTATGCCATGGCTTCCCAGTGTGTTTAAATCCCTTATCATACTAGGTTAGCATTTGTTGCCAAATAAAGCACTGCTTCAGTGCTGTCACCCTTTCATTTTCTCTGAGGAGTTACTAGTGTTGAGCAGCAAATGCTGATTTGCACATGGCTTTTCTTTTTCCCATTTGGAGGCTCTCCTGCAGTTTCACTGAGGCTGGGCTTTTCTCCTGTTTCCTTAAAGAGGACAGTGTAGTTCTCAAGGAAAGGATGTTTCTTACTGCGGGTGTCTAAAAGGAGTGTCTGGAGCCCTCTCCCTGTCAGCAGTGCTGGTGTGGATTGTGAAGTGGGACATGGCTGCCCTGCCCTGTAGCAGCTCTGTGTGCTCACACGCTGCAGGACAGCTCCATTCTGTGCAGCACCGAGGAATGTCCCAACCATCCCATGCCAAGCTCTGCCATGAGCGGTTCTGTTGTTTTTCCTGTGAGGATGGAGTTTGCCCAGGTTACCTGAGAACTGTATTTGGGCCCTGTTATCAATTGATATTACAGTCTTTGGAGGGCAAACTCGACGTGCTTGGATGTTATCACACTCAAATGATAAATCTGGATTATCTTCTTTGTTTGCTAATTAATTGTGCTTCTGTGTCATTTGCAGATTGCAGGACTTGACACTCTATAACCCGGAAAGGACCATTACAGTTAAAGGCAGTATTGAAACTTGTGCCAAGGCTGAGGAAGAAATTATGAAGAAAATCAGGGAGTCCTATGAAAATGATATTGCTGCTATGAATGTGAGTTTTCTTAGGGTGTGGGCTTTTTCTGGCACTAAAGCCACAGAAGGATTTGGGGTGTGAGGGACCCCTGGAGGTCACCTGGCCCAGCAGTAGGTTTGCTCAAACCTGAGCAAGGTTGAGTAGGGACTTGTCTTCTCGTTAACATTTTCATGGATAGAATGCCCATAGTCTCTCTGGGCAGCCTGTGCCCTGTCTTGCTGCTCTCATCATGATTTTTTTTCCCCTAATATCACATCAGAATTTTCTGTTGCAGCCTCTCTGTTGCCTCTTTTATTTATTTGTGGGAGCATAGGCATGCATTTTTGTTGTTTATTTATGTGTGCTGTTTTAATGGAGGCTTTCTCCAGTTTATTTTTGAGTGGGGGAACCAAGAACTTTTAGATTGAGGAAATTAATGAGAATTTCACTTTTTTTCTTGTTGCAACGACCTGAAGCAGGACATGTTAGTGCTATTGTGGCTTATATTTGCATTTAAAAAAAAAAAAAGTAGTAATTCAGTCTCTTCACATAAATAGCACAATAATGCATGGAAGAAGGATCTCCTGGTTTTAGTTATTTAATTGAAGAAGGTTTTATTATAGTTTTTATCTTGATATAGATGATAAAGGCATTTAGCTATTCAAAGATGATTGGTGATTATATAATGAAACCCACATTCCTCATCAGTTTGCCAAAGTGTTACTAATGCATACTGAGAAATGATTGAGGTTTTGATAGTTAGGAAAAGCTTTGCATGTGCGTGTATATCCAAATTTTATGGTCTAGAGTTAGAACAGATTTTTTTTTTCAATTTACAGTAGCCCTGACTTTCTAGAAATGTCTTTTCTTCACACTTGTCCTACCAAGTGGAGAGAATATTCTCCCCATTTTTCCCCCTGCCTTCCCCAGGCAAAGCACATTGCAGGACATGAGCTACACAAGAGGAACAAAGTATTCAGCAATAGGGCATTTTTGTTTCATATAACAAGCAGGATCATGGGGTGAGTTAGAGACTGCATTGCTCAGAGACAAAGGTATGGAAAGTCAGAAACTACCTCTGTTACTGTATAGATTTCAAGTTTAGTTTATAGTGATTAATAAGGTAGTTTCTGAGGTGGTGAAGTTTTGAGGTTTCGTTGGTGTCTTGTGATTGACTTATCTTAATGGCCTGAGATAGTGGCTGTCTCTCTAGCTGAAATATTTCTAAAGCATATCCATATTTTTGAGTAATAATCTGGAAGAAGGTGAGTTTTGACAAGTTCTATATCAGACAACAAATGTTTCCTTCCACATGATGATGATGTTGCTTTTCTCAGGTGTGGTCAAGCAAGGCACATGTGACTTTATAGCTCATCCTTTCCCAGCAATTGCTGGAGGCCTCTCACTTCATCTTTGGCAAGGCAGGGAGGATGGGGTGATAGTGTCACATATCCCCCAGTGTAAGAAAAGCAGGGCTTTGTGTATGATCTTCCTCTGTTTCTAAAGGGCTGTCTTTTTTGTTTAAGGACAAAATGATTATTTTTCTGATAAATTTGTTCACTCTGAAAATAAATAGTACTACTGTCTGAATATCTTGTTGTAAAATTTGAAATGTATTTGGCTGATTAAGTTGTAGCAAGTGATGTCCATCTACCTTTCCTGCTATGTGTTTTTAATGTTCTTGGTCTGTACATGTGTCTAGGAAACAGGTTTGAAGGAGAGTCCTTTGGGTAATGGAGATGAATTTTTCTTTCTTTTTTTTTTTTTTTTTTTTAATAACATCCCGAAAAGCATATGCCATCTAGGATTTTATTAAAGTTAATAACCAGGACTCTAAATCTTTACTCTTCTGCCATTGCAGCTTCAAGCACATTTAATTCCTGGATTAAATCTGAATGCCTTGGGTCTGTTCCCGCCTTCTTCTTCAGGAATACCACCTCCCGCAGTGAGTGTTGCCTCCGCTGCTGCTGCTGCTTCATATCCACCATTTGGGGTAAGGGAAGCTCTAATTTTGGATGGTTAGTGGATGGTAATACTCATCTGTGCAATGCTGCTGTGCAAAGCTAAGAAGAATGCTGCAATTTTTGCCAAGTTACCTGGAAAATCTGTGAAGGGTGTTTTGCTAGCTGTGTTCTGTCAGTTTTCTAAATGTTGTCTGTCTTCCTGCTTGCACACTGAAAAGTGTTTCATGTGGCTGCAGTTGGGAGCAGGCATTAATTGCTTTTCTAGTGAAATGCTCAGTGAAACTGAAAAATAGTGGTGTTTAGAGAGGTGTTAGATTTTATTTTATAGAGAATTTGAATTCTTGCAGACAGAAATCTTACAAAAAATAGCATTTCAAGATTGCTGGAATTGGCAATTAGTAATGCCAGTCTACAATTTTATTCCATGTGATATGGAAGGAAATTATCTCTTGTCATTAGGTGGGGATCTATATGTAGCCAAAATGTTTGAGTGTAGCAGTTTTATAAATGCCCTGTTGAAATGAAATACTGATAAATATATCAGATGTAAATTGCTTGTATTATTCTACAGAAAGCTGTGATTTACTTGCCACTTTGCTCTCTAAAAAATATCTGAAAAATTTAATAGAATCTTACTCAAATTCTGTGCTGACTAGTAAACATAAACATGAGGTATTTTGCCATGGAGCAGAAGGTCATTTGTTATACCAGAAAGCTCCAGAGTCTGTCAGGAACTGAGATGGTGTTTTGCTTTCAAGAAAAGACAACCTCATCACAAGGAGAAGGTGATTTTTTTTTTCACCTCTTCCCTGTTTCTGGTGCTGGTGGTTGTTAGCAACTCAATGCAAGGTGAATTTTCTAAACAATTCCAACAAGTCTCTAACAGAATAGATAAGAGAACTTCACAAACTCTGCTGTGTTTGGCTTCGTCCCCTTCTTTGCCCAACAGTGACATCTAGAGAGCTAAGTCTGAGACTCTTCATGAACTAGAAAAGTGAAAATGCAGCACAACATACTAAACTTTATCAAACAACTCAAATTATATTGTACTAAATGGTAGTTGTGGTCTAAAGATTTTTCCAAGAGGAAGAAGCTGAGAGAGAGTCAGTACAAGGACCAGGAAACATTCCTCTCTTGTAGCATGGTTTGTAAGAATGAAAAACTTTGGTGTTATGAATGTATTATCAACTATATTGAGTATAATAGTGGCTTTATCAGAAAAATGTGCTTTAATGAAAGTTATAATAGAATTGTTTATATTCAGTTATTTTGCTGTCAATATCAGAGCGTCAATTTATGACAAACAAATTCTCTCCCTCGCAGTCCTTTTGCACTTCAATTAGAGTGGCAGACTAAACTAAACAACACAGGTTTCTGCTTCGCTGTATTATATAAAATGCCATCTCTGGTAACAAATTGCCTCAATTTTTTTCTTAAGAGATTCTAGATGTGGTTTGTTAAAAGTATATTACTTTCTTTATTGGTAATTAAAAGTGTGGCTTTTCCTTTCTTTTTTACTCCAGATTTGCAGACTACTTTGCTATTCTTGAGATTCATACTGTAAGCCCACAGTTCTGTTCATCACTTGGTTTATTTTCATTTCTTTCCCACTTTTCCCCCCTGTTGTGGTTCTTTTTGCTTTTGCTTTAAATATGCACCTAAACAGTGCTGAATTTGGTGGTTACTCCTGTCTGTCCCTCTGTTGCTAGTGCACCTTTACCCCCTAAATGCACCTTTTTTTATCCTGCTAAGAACCCTGGCAGTATCCAGGTTTCTGGAAATAAGATAATGGCAACATCTGGAAAAAAGCATCAAGAAACAAATGCTGTTGTGTAAAAGTGTAGAAACTGTGCAGCTGGAAGGACCACTGTGAGCTCTCTTGCTTCTGTTTGTGCTCAGTCCTCTGAAAATGGCTCTCATTTCATGCAGTCAAGATGTGTGACAAGCTAACATGCAGAAAGAAGGGACAAACTCTCAGAGGGTGAACCCCAAGACATTTTGAGGGTGCTACCAATACAGCCCCTGAGGCAGGTACTAAGGGCTTCTAAAGCAAATCTGTCCACAAGAGGAACTATCTCACCTGTTTGTACTCAGATGTGTCAGTATTTGAAAAAGAGCAGGTGGTTCCATGGGCTTCAGGTGAGTCAGCCCCTCAAATTACTTGGGAGCATTTGTTGCTCTCTGAGGAGAGAAAACAGCGGAAAAGTATGAGTCTATTCCTTGAAGGGATGCATTAGTTTCCATTTTGAAGGCTTTTGAGTCTTGCTTGCATATGAATTAATTTTCTGTAGCTTCTGAGTTTTATTCTCCTCTGATTTTATCCTCTAGTAGAACAGGTTTTTCAGATACTGATAAAATAGGTTATTGGGGCATGCAGAAGTAGAAAAAGAAAGAAAGAAAAGAAAGTGTGGCTGTATTTTGAAGGAGAAATTGATAAAATTTGAAAGGCTAAAGGTAACCACAGGGGGAGATCTAGGAGAGCTCATGAGGGCTTTAAAAATGAAATCTGTTTAACTAAAAGAGGCTTTGGGGAAATAAGGTTTTCAAAGCAAAATTAATGAAGAACTCCCAGGGAGACTTTATGTCCATTTACCTATGAGCTATTTGTTACCAAGTTCCTTATTTTGACAAAAGCATTTGGGCAACCCAAGTCCCCTTACCTTGTTTTCAGTACAGTTTATGCTTGGGAGCAGGGATTAGTGGACATTGATCAGGCATCAACTGGGAGTCCTTTCTGAAAACACTGCTGACATCAGGGTGTAAAGAAGTGTATCCTGCTGCTCTCCTGCTTCTTTTTGTGTAGCACAAATTTTGCCTTCTGCTCAGGGCTACACAGGGCTGGCTCTTCCCTGTCTCCTGTTTGACTGAGCAAAGGTGTGTTCATTAGTAGTTTCAGCTACACCATCACAAGGAGCTTCCTGGCATCCAAATGTCTGAAGTCTGTGCTTGCAAGCCCTGCTGTGAGCTTTGGGATACCTCAGTGCTGCGTCTGAGGGTGGGTTTGAAGCTCTCGTTGAAATATTTTTTTTATGGACCCTTTCTTCACCTTGCTGTGGGGATGGACTTGCTTGGACCTCTCCCTTGGGTCAGAAGAATAAGTTGAGTGAGCTTGGGCACTTGCAGCAGGGTTTCCAAAGGGAGCTGATACTTCACATGTACTGCTTTCTAGTGACAAGGTGTGGCTGTGATCTTTTGTAGGATTTGTTCCCAAAGAAACTGAAGCGGCGTCTTAATTATTGAAACAATTATCTGTCACATTCCTGCTGCTGCTTTTTTTACAGGGGTATAAAGAGGAAAAACCTGCTTGGTAGACAGACCTAGGATTTTGTTACAGTGCCAGAGCTTAGTGACAGGTTTGAATGCTCATACATACAGCTGGAGCCAAGTGTTCCTAAAACATTCTGTACTGAAAAGCTTGGGATGGAGTAGTTAAATAGGTTTAGCTGTGTTAACATGTGTGTGATGCTTCATCCTATCCCTCTCCGTGCAAACCTTTAAAACATTTGACAAGAGCATAAATATTGTTCTCCAGCTGCTTTAGGTACACTCTGGTACCACAAACTTAGGAAATGGTGATGTTATCAAACAATGGTTTGCATTTTGTTCCTTGGGCCGGATCACATTCACAAGAACTATTTCGATGTGACTCAGATCTTACTCCATTATGTACAACACCAAACCTCATCTAATCTAATGTAACGAGATGCAGATTGTGTCTCACTAATAATCTGGGTGCTGCTTTACTCTTTGTCCTGGCAGTGGAGCCCCCACAGGAAGGCACAAGTTGTCCTTGGTACTTGTCTGGTGACAGATACAAACACACACGTGGCCATTGCACATGGCTAACAGTGTCTGAGCACCACAACCAGTGCAGGCTAGCATCCACTATTTTGTATTTTTGCCTATTGCTATCAGCAATTCTTTGTATCACAATTGTATAATTTTTTGCAGAGTCCAAGTTCTGTTTGCCTGTTCAAAGCACTCATTTTGTGCAGTCGCTGAAAATGGATGCAATGGAATTGCATATTGTGTTTCATTTCTCAAATTTTACTCTCTTGAAAAAAATCCAAGATCTGTTTGGTTTTTCTCTCGGCTCCTAAAAGACAAATGAATTAGAACGTGCGAGAATCACTTAAATGTTTTATAGTTTGAGGAAAAAGTTGCACTTAAATGTCTCAGATAAAAGTATTAAGAGCTAAGAAGTCTTTTTATTGTCAAATGGGCATGATTTTGCTCTTATGATCCTGGTGATATGACCAATCTAACTTTTTTTTTTTTTTGACTGATCTGTGCCCTTGCGTGACTATATTAAGGACCAGTAGCCTTTCTGTGCCTATTTGTACCTGATGTCTTGTCCAGCTGCTATTGGGCCTGGAAAAACCACCACTTTCTGTTTATCCTTAAATCTTTCTCCTTAGCTGTGCACTTAAATGCTTGTGTGTGTTGCAGCTCCGACACGATTGTAAAGAGCTTTGTTAGTCTGCCCACTGTCACTTGTAACAAATGTCATGACCTGAGCACCTGCACAAAGTATTGGGATTTCTATGAGGGGAGAGTAAGGTTCTACAAAAGGGAATATCACCCATGCTTATGTTTTCCAGAAGATAATGTTGCCACAAAAACAAAAAAAAGTTTTAACAAGTATCCCAGCCAAACTGCTTCAGATGTAGTGTTGTACTGCTCAAAGCTGTTTTGATGGAGTTGTTGCTTCTGTCTTCTGAACTGTGGGGAGAATATGCACATACTTGTCTCTCAAGAATAGAAGTTTGTTCTCATGCAACACTGAAGGTTTTAAAGCTCCAAACAAATAAGAAATCCTTATCTTAAAGTCCAACTGTGTACAGTCATGCAATTAATACACCTGGCCCACCTACTGGGGTTAAGTGGGTTGCACCCTCCTTTTATAATTGGAACTTTGGTGTTTAATTTTACATCCAACTGCATTTCTTTTGCAGCCTCTGGGTCTAAAATTTGGCATCCCAAGGGCATGGGGGAAGACAGGCTAACCTGTTGAGACCTCATCCTGCCCTTGAATGCCCTGAAACAGGGTAGTAGAATTAATTCTGTCTCATGGCAGGTAAACTCAAACATAAAGTAAGGTCAGAAGTAGACAGCTTTTCTCCATAAGAGGAGTTAACACCAGCTGCTCTCCTTCATCTGTAAGGTCATGGAAGAGATATATGATCTTCTGCCCTGTGAAAGTTGATTAAGGTGAAGAGATGCTCCTCTGCTCGCAGTGGGGACTGCTTTTTCTGCTGGCCTTTTTGGACACCCGTTGTAGCTTCTTGAAGTTCTGCCTTCAAAAAAAGCACTCTTTCTAACATTTTCTTTATCCTCACAGTAAATTTTCAGGTTATGTGATATGCATATGGGCTTCTAGGAAGAGAGGAGGAGAAAAAAGAAAACTTAAAAAAAATCCCAAAACCAACCAAAAAACAAAGAAAAGGTAGTTTTGTACAGTAAAAAAAAAAAATCAAGAAATCAAACCCCCTTTTTCTGATGAAAAAAAAAAAAAAAGCCTTGTACAGTTAGGCTGATAGGTTGCTTTCCTTTATTCTTTTTTGCCATCTCTTGAAGCTTTTTGTTGCAGGTGAGAAACATGCCAATGGAAAACTTTCTCCTTAGAAGACGTTGTGTTCAAGAGAAAGATTCCTTCTTTATTCTCCAGTCATTTTCCTAAATAATAATAGTGAAGAAGACATCTTCTATATTGCATAGAAGTAAGAGAAGAAATAACTATATTGTGCTTTTGGCAGGAAAGAAAAGTAATTTAAAATGAAAATTTGCTTCATTGAGGGCCTTCATTTGATGCCCTGAGCATAGATGAGAAAGACAAGGAAGAGGAAAAACTGTCCTATGTCTCCAGGTACTTTGACTCTTACTTGGTGAAGTTGGGCTCCTTTGGATGTCTGGGTTTGATAGGATTAGCTCGTGCATCTGTTACGTCTGATCTACGCAGAGGTAGTAATGTCTGTACACCTATAATGTGTGTAGTTGTAAGTGGCTTTGCCCTGATTTGCCCAGCTTGTTAAGCAGTAGATGATTTTTGAGAAGCTGTCCTGCAGCCAAAAGAGGATGTGGTTTTGAAGGAGGATTTGCCAGTGTTTTTACAAAATTATTTTATATCGGTGAAATTAGAACCATACATGTGCGGCACATACAATCTTGAGGAGGGTAGGAGGGTACTCCCTATAGGACAACAGCATTGTCTGAAAAAATCTACCAGCTAATTAGAGTTCTTTTGAAGATTGTAAACTCAGTGCCTTGAAATACACCCTTACTGATGCTTAATTTCTTACATTCATTAGTGATTACATTAATTTTTTGACCACTAAAAAAAAAAAAAATCTACTTTGTGTGTTGTGGGATTGCTTTGCACTGTGTTGAAAATCTCCTGCTTCTGCCATGCTGTGTTGGCAGGGACATGTGTCCAGAGCAGTCAAACTACTCTTCCTCTGGAGATGGACCAACCCCCTCAGTGAGGGAAGAAAAAATGCAATTGGCACCCTGTGATACACAAAGATCTGGCAAGTCGGTGGTATTTTTTGAGGTGTTGAAGCCTCACTGTTCTTCATAGCTTCTTTTACAGTTCTAAGGTTGTCATAATGCAAATAGCATTGCTTGTTAACTAGTAATCCATGCTTTTTAAAGTAAAAATTGTTTCTTCTTCAATGCAGGTTTGAATACTTGTAGAGATATTTGTAGTGTCTTGGAACAAGAGAATTAGAATTTATGTTGGTTCCCTGCTTTTAGATTCTTATTGGAAGATTTAATTGGATTTACCTTGACTATCTGACTCTCAAGCTTTAAGTACCAGGCTCCACACCTTATGAATGTTAAACGAAATGGGTAATCTAATTCCTTAAGGTGCCAATGATGCCTTGGGTTTTCGCTTTTATATTTTTCAGATTCTCTGCTGCTTGGTATGTAACTCTGAAACTTTATATTAGGTGTTAGTAAGTTCTCTTCACACAGTACTTAGACAAAACAATCCCTTCCCAGCTAGAGAATCAAGGACAATCTTGATTGAGCTAACCCAGAAAGCATAAACAGCAGCCAGGGGGTTGAGATTTAATGACCTGGAGCTGTAACTGGACAATTAACCCCAATATGTAGATGAACCAAAACTTATAAAAGTGTAAAAATTTGTGACCGGGATCCATCCTGGATTCAGGCTGGGGGTAGCCCCAGCCAGGCTCTTGCAGTGCCCAAGGTGTATCTTTTCAGGCCTTTCAATAAATACCTATTTTGACAGTTTAACTCTTGTCTAGTCTCTGCTCCAGATCAGCCTTTCTAGGCATCACCAAATATTTTGTTACTAGAGTGTACTGAGCTCCTTCAGGCCAGAAACAAAAGTAGGTCAAATCCTCATTCTGTTGTATCTGGCTCCATCTCTAGTTTGTTTGTTAGCTAAACATGATGAAAAAATAAGTGATCTTTGTGTTTACACAACCTGTTTTTCTGGCAGCTGTCATGGAATCTGAGAGCAGTGCCTTTATAAACCAGAGCTGATGAGTAACTGCATCTTCCAAACCACTGATTTAATGGGCAACTTCTATGGGTTTTGAGTACCCATGTGGCTGCTGTGTCACAGATATGATTTTTTAAGTGGAACTGTTTCTATACACGAACTTTTTGGTGGCCATACAGTGCTGCAACACTGAATACCTGTGCTTGCTGCTTGTGAATGACCAGCAAAATTCCTGCTTACATAGTTTCACAATCTGTTCCTTATGGTGATTTCTGATTTTTGGCTGTGTGTTCTGAATAGAAGGTGGCAGATTGCTTTTTTTGGCATTGTGGCCAGTCAGATTTTGCAAAAACAAAAAGTTCATGCCATGTTCAGAAATATGTCAAACCAGTTCCTGCTTGTAAAATGCCTTATAACCAGCCTGCCAGAAAATGTTCCTTCTCTGCTTCTGTGATTTCTACTCCCTTGTTGCTAGCTAGGCTCTCCTGTTGGGAAAAAAAACCCCAAACTTCTGATATGTGTGGTCCTTTTAGGGACTTCTAGTAGTCCAGGAAGATGAAAAGTACTGAATTTGAGAGCCAAGGAATGAAATTAGTAGTACTAAGTGGAATTATTTTAGTGGCTCACTCAAGGTACTGACCCTTGTGTAACAACCAGCTGTCTTTGAGTTTCAGGTGTTGAAATGCTGTTGTCCCCAAAATGGAAACGTAGGTGGGGTGAATCATTCTTTGATTTTCAACCAAGAGGAGAGGACCAGCTCACCTAGATGGATGGAGGGCTGAGATTGGATTCTGGGACTGACTGTGGGGAAAAGAGGTAGAGAGGCAAGGCCTTGCCATGGGCTCTGCACCCCAGAAAGTGTCATGCCCTTGGTTAATCTGGTGACACAAGTGTTTCTCACATGGTGCAGCAGTAACACTAAAGGGGGGAGCATCTTGGGCTAACCTGGGGCTCGTGGGAAGGTGAAACCCTGGCTGGACAGCAGCTGTGCAGCTCATGCATGATAATATGAACAATGCTTTAGCGTGCAGATCAAAGTTAAAAATACCCATTGCTTCTTTTAAGTTGTTTTGCTACTTCTTGACTGACTGAATTCAGCACTGCAGAATTCTTCTGAGTGTGGTCCTGGTTTTTCAGGCAGTGAATATGGCAGAAAGCTTTAAACTCCCAGCATGGACCTAAATCACTTGGCGGGTGCGGGGAGTTCAGGCTGCTGTTTGTTGGTTTGCACTGGCAGCACCACTTCAGCTCAGTGATTGTACAAGATGGTGACACCAGGTGTCTGCAGGGATGTTGTGAAATTGTGGATCATGTTAAGCCTAAAATTTGTTTGCCTTAATGAGCCCCTTGCCTCCAGTGGAGGCTTAAACTATTAGTATTGCAAAATGAGTACACTAGGATTTCTTTCACCATCACTCCAAACGTATTTTTTTATTGATGCATTGAATCCAGCTAGAATGTCTTCAAGGATACTTGGCTTAATGTTCATTTCCCCTTGCTGCAAGTTTTTATTCCTAAATAAATAAGAGCATTTAATATAGCTGTGGGCCAGGATAATTCTTCACAGTACATTGCAAAAACATGGTTTAAATTTTGGCTTTGGATCTGGTACAGGGTTTGAATAATATGATACCTCACTTCCTGACAAACTTGGGATATTCTGAAGACCAAATGAGTTGTCTGCAAATCTGACTTGTCTTGCTAATTATGGTTGTTGGGAAGTGGGGAGAAAGGCAAAAGAGGAACTTTTTAATGCAGTCACCTACTGTCTGTGTTCATTTACTTTTACAAAGTGGAATTGTTTACTATGTAAAAAAAACCAAACCAAACCAAAACCAGTATCTCACTAGGCTAGATGCAGTCTTAAAACAGTTTTTAGTTTTCCTCACAACTAAAAAACCTGATGCTGACTCAAAATGGATAACATGACTTTGTGACTTAAAATAAATGTCTCATGCTAAGGTAATTAATTTGCAACATGAAACATAACAGGCTTAGAAACTAGAAAAGATCTGATTCTTCTCCCATTCATGTCTGGCTTAAAAGCCTATTTATTTCAGTGGGTGCAATATTTTTGAAGATTTACAGCCTTATCCCAAATGTTGCCAAGGATTAACCGACCACATGCATTTGATGGAGCAAGGGGTCTATGGAGATGCTTACACACAAGACTGGAAAATATTTTGTACTGTTGGCAGCCTTGCAGAAAAAGACTGAGATTAATGCTCAAATTAACTTGAGGGACATAAATAACAAACATGCCCCCTTATGAGCCCTGCAATGGGTTAAGATCACACTGCACTTTCATGCTGACTGAGGGAGCTGTGGGCTGACCCAGCAGCAGCATCAGCCAAAATCAAGAGGGAAGGGGTCATCTTTAGGGGAAGGACTGAGGAGGCAAACCTCTGTTGGCTTTTCTGTGTCTTTTTTGTTATTCTGTGTTGTTCTTTGCTTTGTTTCTCAAATGCCATTCTTCAAAAAGGATGTCCATTCCCCCAGCTGTAGTTGTTGGAACCTGCTTTTTTACCTAGAATCTTCCACCTGGTGGGTCATAGCTTTCTTTTTCTCAGTTTTCATTCTTGCCTGGCCGTGCTATGGCTGTTACCCAAGTGTGAGATGAGGAGCAATGCTTTTCCTTCTGACAATCTAACAGGTAAGGGAAAAGCTCTCTTCCTGTGTGGCTTTCTGCAGTTTGTAAGACTGATGCACCAGGAGGTGGCAGAGAAAAGTTATAACAACCTTATCCTAAGGGCAGATGGTCTCTACAAATCTTTCTAACCTTGCAAGCAAGAATTGCAGAAAGAAGAGTGAATCTGCAAATCTTCTTGGCTGGGAGTACTCATCTTCTAGCTCTGGTGTGGAGCAGTAGCCCTCATGCTGAAGGCTCTACTGGCAATATCCCATGGAGGGGAAGAGCCTCTCGCCTGCTGAGGCACTGGAAACAAGGAAATGATGGCTATGCTAAGCCAGTTTCCTAAGAGTTAATGTGGTAGGGTTGGCAGCAGAAGGGAAAGTCTCCTGTAGGGCTGCAGGGTCTGGTTGGAGTGAAGGAGATAATCCTGATGCTACCTGCAGTGCAGGGGCTCCAGGTGAACCCAATGTAATGGGGAAGCAGCCATGGGTTACATGATTTACCAAGAGCTGAGTTAGTCTTGGATGGAAGTGGACGGAATTTAAAAGAGAAATATTAAAAAAAAAAAAAGTTAGTTTGTATGGACTGTTAAGTTAGGGACAGATGGTTTGGGCTCAGGGACTTGCAGGAGGTATGGAAGGAGGTGTATCCAAGCCTGCTCCAGGAAAGAGTTGTGTTAGTGTAAAAAGTCATAGCTAGGAGTGTGCTGCAATGGTTGCTTAATGTCATCCAGTGGGGTAGATTAA
Source organism: Regulus satrapa (assembly GCA_013396955.1). NCBI lineage: Eukaryota > Metazoa > Chordata > Aves > Passeriformes > Regulidae > Regulus > Regulus satrapa. The sequence continues at coordinate 235,479 of VWZN01008380.1, read as the reverse complement.
TTTCCATCTCTGTGTTAAATCACCATTTAAAATTATGATTTAAATGAGCAAGCAGGAAATCTGATTTAAGTTGACTTATCAAATTTTACATGTGTACTTTAGTTACCTTTCTGAAAGCCTTAGAGTGGTCTGTACCTCTGCTTACAGTGAATATATCTTTCTGTTTATACAAGTATGCAGTTTGCCATTTGCTTTGGGTAATGTGTTTTTTCAATTTTCTGTTTAAAAATGATGAATGGTGCTTTTTTATTTGCTTGATTAATTTTAACTTCTGATTTTCATCAGGCAACATTTGGATGGAAATTGGAATTAAACTAAAGAACAAAATCAGCATTTAAAATTGAAATATTTAGTTCAGTGTGCTGGATACAGACACAAATTCCTTATCAATCCTGTTTTGTGACTACAGCAGACTGATTTTTGAAGAAACAAAGCAAGTATTTCCAGCTGTTTATGAACTGAATTAATTGTTTCTGGTCACCATTTTGAAGAATCTGCTTCTTACATCTAAGAAATCTTGGTTTCTGGAGCTCTTTTTTTAAAACACAAAATTCCTGGAAAAAAACCCCACAAAACCCCAAAACAATCTAGATTCTCCTTTGAGGTGAATATCTCAGTGATATCTGTGTGCCACAGCCACACAAGATAAACCTCTCTTATTCAGGTGGATTAGCCATGGGCCCATGCTACAAATATTGCTTGGGTAGAAGAAGTGGTCTGTGCATCACACATAGTGGAGATGGTTACTTGTAAATTGGGGTGGCTGTATGGACTATAAAACTTGGTGAACCTAGGTTGCTACTTTAAAAGACTTTCTTTCTGCATTCCTGTAAGTTGCCAGGGCTGGGCTGACTTTGAATAAAATATTTTCTTATGTGGGTTAAAAAAATAAACTGAATGGTGAAGAGGAGAAAATTGCCCAGGAGACCTTACTCTTGTAAAAAACTATATACACATACATATTTTGGCTTTTAAATTGTAAGTATATATTTAAGCAATCTTGGCTATAAGGGAGTGAACGTTGAAGCTCAGATTTCACGGAGTGGGAAATCAGTTCCCTAAATTTAGTGCTTCTAACATATGTTTAAGATCTAGGAATCTATTTCTAATATAACTCATGTTAGGAGTTCCTGGAAAGCTCTATGACTTATGTGGCATGGCACGGGTAAGATTAAATTATAGCTGATTTTCTTCCATCCTGAGATCCCCAGAAGCATTGGTAAGATTAATGGGTGGTGTAGTCATTGCATTATGTTTTGATGTGTTTCTTTTGCAGGCTAGGTTTCCAGTAAATATAAAAGGATTTACAAATTAAGGTGGGTAAGGAGATGGACAGATAGCAATTTGAATTTGGTGTTGATTCTCAAAAGCCTTAGTTAGAATTGATTTCTGCCAGAAATAAAAAAGAGCAGTATGGGTTTTGAATGGCTAAAAATCTGTGTGCATCACATAATTTCTCTAAATCTTGTGTGATCTTATACTGGAGATGAATTTGGTTATGTGTATATGCCATTGTACTACTCCAGACAATTTTTAAAAATTCGATGTATGAACAGTTGAATATTGACAGATTCTCCACTATTCCTTAATAAACATGCATCACTATTATACCAAAGTGCAAGTTTAGTTTTAAAGAACCTCAGTCACTCACTTAAGAAGTATATTTTTAAAAAGTCCTTTGGGAAAAAAGAAGTTGGAATTTATCAAAAAGTCAAAACTACGAGAAGGGATGGGAGGAAGGGGCTATAGTGTACAGTTAGAAAGGCACATGTATGTCTTCTGTCTTGTTACCTTTCCTGCCCATTTTTCATGTTGAAGGGTGAGGCAGCAAAAAGAAATTTCAGTGGTGAACCGAATCCAGCCAAGAAAGTGGCTTGAAATCAAGCTTTGGGAAGGAGAGGGGAAAACTGCTCAGCAGGCAGATGGGCAACAGAGGGAAGGCAGGAAATATGTGCAAACAAAAATAATGAAGTTTGATTTGTTTCTGTGGTACAGAAATGTGTCTGGAGGTGGGTTTAGGTAGAAGCTGTGTAAATTCTTAGAAAACAAGTCAAGTTACACGTTTTTGCAGCGCTGTTGTAGTAATTAACTGGAAGAGGCTGGCTGGAGAAGTATTTGAAAGGGAAAACTTCAGCAGTGGCTTCTTGCAGGAGCTGGAGCAGGTGTGGACAATTGAAAATAGGCCTCAAGAAGAGGAGCAAGCAAGGAGATGGATAAGCTGTCAGGATGGGATGAGGGGTTGCCTCTACACCCAGTGCAATGGGTCCTTGTAACAAAACTGGAAAATCACAAATACTTCATTAACTCCTAACCGTTGAGAAACAGTTTTTTGAAGTGCTAAGATCAAGTGAGTACCTACAGCAGCATTTCCAAATTATTGGAAGTCTTGCTGGGTTCACAGTGGGCATGTAAAAGGACTCACTATGACAACACTCAGAATGTTTGTAATAATAGGAGGAGAATATGAGTAATCTTCTGGAAAATAATATATATTTAACATATATACTGAAGTAACTGGTATCTTTCATTGCAAATATGTAGTTTTAGGGTGTGGTTTTGAGATCATTTTAAACTGATCTGTGGGCAGATTAAAAGAGGTGTTCCCACCTTTTCCCATTCTCTAATTGTTGTTACTTCCTCCCTTGGTCGGAGACTGCCACGTGTGTTGCTGTGGTTATTTGGGTCAGGGACTTAGTGCCTGCCTTAAAAACCAGCTGGTTCTGTAAACCTACTGGCCTCAAAGCACACAAGGCAGCCGAGAGACTGAGTGTGGAGGGCTGCATCCATGTGAACTTAAACCAGCATGAAATGCCTGTGAATCCTAATGCCTTGTATGTGTGAAAACACTGGGTAAATTGTGCAACTATTGCAATTGCCTAAAGTGTTTCTGTTCCCAATATCCTATTTTGGGATTTCTTCACCTGGTACCTGGAGCTGTGCCCGAAGTTTGTATCCCCTGAGGTTACAGTTGACTTGTGTTTACCGAAAATGAAGTGGTAAAACTTGGAAACGAGCATTTTGTTCTGATTTGTTTATGGTTAATGCGGTGGGACTTCACCTTTCAGGACTTAACAGTGAGAGAAGCTACTGAAATGTAAAAATACTGGGGATGTTGTTTTTTGGATTGCATCTGCTTTTTGCTTTGTGTTGCATATAGTGGTGGTGGTGGGGGTGGTATTTTCTGAAAATATCATAGAAAAAGCTGTTTTGGTGAGCTTCTGTATGTGTCTGTATCCTTATCAAAATACTCAGCTGAGCAAAGCTAAGTGAGCTTGGTTGGTCCCACATGCTCAGCTTGCTGGTCTGCATGGTGGGCATTGAGAAAGCAAGGATGAGGATGTCTATGTTGTCCCAAAAGACCTCCTCATGAAAAGGGCTTGCTGGCTTGTCTTATTGAGGATGAGCAAAACAAATCTTGAAAACACATGACAGTGGTACTCAAAGGAAGAAAATCTTTAGAAGGAGGGGTGTGTGGTGTCTGAAATACCTCCCGGTTCAAAAAAAAAAGGTGTCATTTTCACGTGTGAAGTGCATTGTAGAGGTAATCCTGATGGAAGTGGCTGGATCCATGGTCCAGCAGTGTAGCGTGTACTCGATGGTGCTCCGTTCATCTGAGGCTGGTGACATAGCTCTGACTTTCTGCAGCATACGAAAACCTGCAGCACCTAGAGAGGATCTCGAGTATTATGTCATGCTCTCCAGCTGGGCCGTCTGCTCGAAAGCAATAGGAAGATGCAGTGATGCCTGATATCCAGTGGGTGCAATGCTGGGGTCCTCTGACTTTTTAAGAAACACGGTGTTTAGTTTACTAGGCTGTGTGAGGATCGCTGCCAGGGGCTCCAACTGTTGCATAATATTACACCGGAGGAATCACTGGCAGATTTCAAGCTGGCTATCATTCCAGATCACTCCCACACAAAGGAAACTGTAGCATGTATGTACCTCTGAGGTTTTTTGTACTGCTCTCAGCACAATCTAAAATTAAAAGTATAACTAGGAACTAGAAAGAGTTTGCCTGCTCAGACTATAGCAGCCTCTCTCTGCTTGTAGTAGCTTCACCTGCAGGGTCTTGCATGTGGAAGAAAATCCAGACAGTGACAGGTAAGAGTAGAAGCCTCACAAAGAAGCAACACCTCAATTGTTTTTTAAAGCTCTAAGCATTAAAATTGTGAGTATTTTATACAATATGAAAGAATCCTCTTTTGGCTCAAATTAATTTTCTTGTTCTGTGGACTTTGTGATTCCCAAAAACAAAGCCAGACCCTTAATACTCAGACATCTCAGGGGGAAATAAGATTTCCCCCTCATTTCCATGCATGCGTGTTCTGTACCTGTTTTCCTGTCAGTCTAATTCATAATGTTCAGAAACATTCACTGCATTTTTCCTTCTTCCCCACAGCAACAGCCCGAGTCTGAAACTGTTCATCTGTTCATCCCAGCCTTGGCAGTTGGAGCTATTATTGGCAAGCAGGGACAGCACATCAAACAACTTTCTCGTTTTGCAGGCGCATCTATTAAGGTATTATTACACCAACTATAACTTTATGCCTATTCTACGTGACACTTTCAGCAAGTTTGCACAAGCTGTGCTTTCGTGAACATCCTCCCCCACTCCATGCTTTGCATGTGATGTGATAAATGGTACATTTGTTTATAAATCATCTTTTAATCTTCCTTGAGACAAGATAATTAGAAGCATGTTTTCAAACGTCTCCTGAGGTGTGAAATATAAGTTGCAAAGAAATCTACTTTGGTGGTCTTAGCAACAGACTTGTGCCTTAATGATGCAGTGCTTAAAAGCTTTTTCCTTCCTCTAGGTAAAGTGAAAATTGGTGGGGAAAATTCCCCTCCTAAACACAGCAGCACAGTTGAAGTTTCCTACTCTCATGGCTGCCCTTGCTCTGTTCCAGATGAATTGGTCTGGGCTGTCAAGCTCAAAGGGCTCCATGCTGAGTTGTTCCTTGTTTTAACTTCACCCATGTGCTGCTCCAAGCTCCTGGGGCTGGTCAGTTCTTAAACAGCATATTTACCTTGTTATCAGGTTTAACATTCATCTGTTTGTGTATTGACCACTTCAATGTAGCTAAGAACAAGGTGGTTTTGTAGAGGCTGGCCTCTAATAGAAGCTTGAGTTTTAGTCGATTTGGTGAAATCTTTCTTGGCTGTGTACAGGGATTAGTACCAGTTGCAGTCATAGGAAGGCCTTGGCTTTTGGTCACTAATACTCTTGTAACCACAAGTATCTCCTCTAGATGCTTGAGCATTTAAAAAAATATTTTCCTGCTGTTCTATGCTATTAAGATAATGTTTTGGCCTACATTTGGAAAAAAAAAAATATTTAAAAATTAAGTGATAGATGAACATTTTACTGCACATGTAAAACAAATATTTTCTTTTCAGCCCTCTTTATTTTTTTTTTCAGAGGAGTGATGTGTTTAGTGAGTGCTATGGCAGGGATCTGCCAAAAGTCTGGGGCACAGGGCAGGAGCTGGCTATGCTAAGTTGGGCTTGGTGAAGCTGAGCTTGGCTTGCAAGGTGTTCATCGAAGTATGCAGAGCAAAATAATTGCGGAACCCTGATGAATGAGTCTTGTGTATGGTTTACCCAGTGCTGACCCGTTTGCTGGCCAGTCGACCAATGACGCACTGCCCAATTCCACCCTTTTTCGAGCAGAATGTTAAACAGATTAATTTATATTAATTGAGCACTAACCACCATAATTTTAGGGGAAAAATGAAACAGAAGAAAGTGAGAATTGTCAATATTTCTTTATCAAATCTGTCTTGCCTGGGGCAGTGATGTGTCACGTGAATTTCCTCTTCGCCTCTCCATTCCTGCAGCTTGTGCCTAAAGTTTAAGCAGTACATGGAAGGTACTGCTAGGTGGAGAGAGAAACATGAAACAGCCTGGACCTCTGAGAACCCGTCCAAACTAGTTCTTCAGTTGGTCCTTGGAAGAAAGTTTAGTGGAAATGGGAGTTTCCAGTGCTTCTCATGCATCTGGCTAACAGTGGCCCCAGGCTTCCTCAACTGGCTGGCGCCCCTCTACCTCCATGCATTTAACATTTCTGTACTAATTTAAATTCAGATGAGAGTTTTCCCAAGCTCTGTCTTTTGTTCCTTCAGTAGGAATAAAGTAAAGACACTTTTTTGTGAAAGTAAGATTAAATCTTATTAAATACGTTTTTTGCTAAAATTATGCAGATACAGTGTATGCTTGTGAAATTGGGAAGCTGCGTGTGTATTTATCTACTAAAAAAATCCAACTTCACCTGTAATCTGGCAGAACATTGTGGAGCAACAGGCTTGCTTCCATGTGAAAGTATTAAATATGGCAACTGGTAAATTATTCAGAACTTCTAAACTTCTCTCATGTTGACTATCTGCCCTCTATAACTTAGGAGCAAAATAATGAATTGTGAATCAAGGAATATGTGCTTTTAGCTGAGAGTTGGGGGAAGTGCTGCCCGAGTAACTTCTAACTTGCCAAACTGCAGTAACCATACTTTGTGGAGGAAGTAAGTCTGTGCATAATGCTTCTTTTGAATTGTGCTGTAGCTTGTTAAAACTGAAAGGGTTTCACATCCTCCTGCATCTTCTCTGCTGCTCATGCTGAGCTTTGTGGATCTGGTGAAAGTTTTTACCCGTGATGTAAGACTAAATTGTAGGGGCCCCAGGGTTCTGTACGAGGCTGCAGTGTTCAGAGCATCACCTCAGAGGTGCACGTGGCTCTAGCTGAGCTCAGGTTGTGTCCCAGCACTGGGGGTCACAGCTTGGCGATGCAGGCTCAGTGTGGAACTCCAGCAGACTCAATTATTCAGGCAAAGAACCAGGCAGAGATTTGTGTTGTCTGCTGCCCACCCTGTGCTATACTGCTGGGATCTGTTGTGAACGTGTCATCTCCTTGATTATAAATTCCTTCCAGAGCAGCTCTTCCTAATGGAAGCTGAACTTTATAGGGTTTGGGTGTACAAAGTTGTCGGTTTGTGGCTTGGCATATAGAAGACTGGTTGTTTTCTGGTTAGGAAGGTAAAGCTGTTTAATCTCAGAAGCTAAATTCACCACTTGTATGCTATTTGTTTGTATATAATTACTTTTTCCAAGGGCAGACAGGTATAGTTGACACAGAATTCTCTTAGGTTACCCCTTCAGGCACAGAACTGCTAGTTGGTACATGTTTCTTTTGCCCTCAGCTATGTTTTATCCCAGCTTATGAGAACAGAATATTCTAGGATAAAATAAAGCAAGATATGTCCCAGAACATTGAGGCATAAGATGTAATGAAGGCTTGATGGAAAATATTTTTCCTAACATTTTAATGAAGGTGCTGGTGTTTGCTAAGAAAACTAGAGGTGACTGAGAGACAAGACTGTCTACACAAATGAGAATTGTCAGGCTGGCCTCTGTTCAGTCAGCTGCCTCTAAATGTGCCCTGAAACTTTGCCCCTCTAAAATACTTGTTCCAAAGAATGAATGGATTTAGTCTGTGCTTGTTCATACCACAACGTCATGTCATATAAATGTGCTGCTGTAAAATTAATGTGTATTTTTAGATATATCCAATTGAAACTCATAAATAATGAAAAATAGATATGCAAACCAGATAACTAGGATGTAATGCCTTCTCCATCTTAGGGTACAATATGAATAATGTTATAAACTTTCCTTAGCAAAATTCTTTAGTGAAAATGATGTCTGGTGACTGGTAATTTGTCTGAAATAAACTACAGCTGTTAAATATGAATAACATCCCTATGCCAACAGCTGAGATGAAATTCTGTAGTGTTTAATATATTGCTCATTCAACAGCAGCTATGTAATACTAGATGCAACAATGGAAATGTCAGTTGTGATAAACAAAAGATTCATTTGGAATGTCAGAGGCTAGTTTGAATTATTCAATGCCACAGGAGTCTGAGAACAACACCCACAGAAATCTTACTGTTGTGGTGACATGAACTGCTAAAGACCCTACAGGCATCTCTGTCTCGGCTCTGGTGGAGCTTAATTTTTATTTGGGTCACACATTGTCCGGTATAGAGGAATGTTTTGGATCTGATTAGTTACAACAGTAAAGTGATCTTCTGTTCTCAGGGGAATGGATGCAAGCTTTTGCTAATGAGCAAAACTTGTTAGAAAGGCTATTCAAACTAGAGGGGTAGGGATGAGAATCTCAGTTTATTGATGAGATTTGCCTTTTTGAAGGCTACATGTCTTACATCACTCATAGCCACATGAAAATGCCCTCTGGGATTCTGCCATGTGTGGATGAGTAGCTGTGTCTTTAATTTTCAGAAGTAAATTTGCTCATGGTGGTTTAGCCAGTTTCTCCATATTTCATTACAGCTAATTAATGCACTTTAAAGAGAACAAACTCGTCATGACTGAAGTGTGATGATGCTGCTGTAACGAATGATTTTTCACTCCTGAACAGAATGTGAGACTGAAATGGGGAGGAGGTGGCTTTAAACTATTCCTTCAAAAGACAGCTACCAATAGCTATGTTTATCCATTCCAGATTGCCCCTGCTGAAGGACCAGATGCTAAGCTGAGAATGGTTATCATCACTGGACCTCCAGAAGCTCAGTTCAAGGTACAACATACAAAAACTTGTCAGTATGTAATGGCCTTTGGATCCTAAGGGACGATATTGAAAGCAAAATTCTTGGTTCCAAGCACGCTTTATTCAGATTTTCAGTAAAAGCTTGGGTTTTGCTTTCATTTTGCTAAAAGGTGTCTCATAGGAATATGAGTCATACAGTACTATTAGAGGCCACATTCTTGTCACCTGAAAACTCATGTGTGTTTCATGTAAGCAGGAATTGAGTCTAGCCTAAAAATATGGCCATATTACATTCCCAAATGATTCTTCTACCTACAAGCACCCTTGAGTTGAGTCCTTGAATCTGTCTTGATATGTGCAACAGTTTTGTGTGCTTAATTGTAATAACGAAGCTGACAAGATGAAATTGAGTCTTCCCGGGTCTCTGTTTTGTGCCAAATGGAAAATGCTTTTTGAGTAGCCCTACAGATAAATGCAAGATTTCTAACTGTATTTCCACTACAACTACAAGATACTCAACCTGATTATCCCATCTGTGTCCAGATCCGTCACCTTGTCCCATAAATGCCAAGGGATAAATCTGGTTACCCCAAAAAGAGTTGACTGTGCTAGGAGTGATGCAGACAACTCAGTATAGCAGCCTGGCATCATCATAGACCTGGCCTGAAGCATGTAGAAAATCACTTGAGAGTTTGTATCCTGGCATTGTTTTCTTTCCTGTTAGCCTTTTTGACTTTGTATTTTTTGCTTAAGGACATCTTGCAAGAAGAAGGTGCACAAACTTCAGGGCTATCAGTTTCATTAATTCCTTTAGGATTTTTGGAAAATTATAAGGGCAGGTATTTTGCAGTGGTAATAACAAACTTAGATGCATTTTGGATTGTTGCTCAATTGCCATATGAATTTGAGATGCCACTGAAGGTAAAGCATGACTTGGAAGCTCTGTCCCCTTGTAGGCATGTGAGCTTGGCTACATGGGATGTTTTACATAGTGGGTACTCTTTTGGTCTGAGGTCAGCACAAGGTCAGATACTGGCTACTTTTTCTTTTCATCAGATATCAGTGGACCTACCCTCAAGGAAGGGCATGCCAAAGGCAATTTGGACATCCCCTATCCTGACTTTTTGTGTAGGCAAAGGCTTGTCCTCAGGTTTTCTCCCCAGGATAAACAGGGAGTCCCACAGGGTTCTTCTGGCAGCTCTTCTCTCCGACCTGACCCATGCAAAGAGGAAAATGTCCCTTTTCTGCACCCCATAAGTAGCATAAAACCACATCAATCAGTCACTTTACACTTGAGCTCTGCCTGCAAAGGTGCATCAGTGTAGTAGCACAGTCAGTGCTCCTGGAGTATGCTGGTCTTATGAAGGAAAGGGATTATCCCTTGGGACTTTATTCAGCTCCAGAATTTGTAGTGTCTTAGCTGCTCTTTGAGCAATGCCCTCTTGACTGGGATGGGCAGAAGCAGAGCTCAGTCTTTCCTTTTGTCACTACTGTTAACCCAAAGCTGGCCCTTACAGCCAGGTCCACATGTCATTAGTGCTGTCCTTAAACTCTGATTAAGAAGGGTCTTCTCTCTTGGGACAGCAGTTGTTGGGGCACCAAGAATGTAAACGGGTGCCCAGCAACTTGAAGAGGGCATAGCTGCTGCCCAGATGAGTAACGAGCTCTTGGAGATGCAGTGTTAACCCAGAGCCCATGACTTTGACATCCTTTCCTCTCTCCATTGTGCTCTGCTGTCTGTGATTAGCCACAGTGGCTGCATCCCTTTCTTCCTCAGCTGCTGCAGCCTGAGGATGCTGCAGTGTGCAGGGTTAGTTGTTAGCAAGGCAATGGGAAGTGCCACAGTTCAGAGCCTCTGCTGCAGTGCTCCCTAGAGCTCAGGCACCCCTGTGACAGACACCACTACTCATCTATGCCTGTGTTGCCTCGGGTCTGGGATATATGAAAGTGAAGTGGAATCAAGTGTAGACAACACATTTAAGTCACAAATTTACTGTGTAGGGGTTTGCAGCTAGGTTGATTCCTTTCCTAAAGACTTTTTCAAGAACTTGAAGACTGGAGACATTGGTAGACCATCTGCCATCTTTTTTTAAAGACCTCCATATCCCATCTTTCTTTATAATTTGGCAGCAATATGTGTTTTTTTGAAGCATGTAGGAGCCACAGAGTAGATTATTTGGTTTACCATTTCTCACAAATTCACTGATAAATGGCTGTGAGGAAACACATGTGTTTAAAAATCAGCAAACTTCCAACCTTTTTCTCAGTAGCCATTCTTCTTATCTGGTATTTGCATGTTTTCCAGAAAAAGGAACTGTGTGCTGGATGGAATAATACTGCTCCCATAGTACTATTTAGATCTGGGCAGTTTGATTCTTTACTTTGGAAATTCGAGCAAGTGCAAATTTATTTGTTTTTAAACAATATGTTGTAATGGATTGTAAAAGCAATTTCTTTTCTCCAATTGGAGTCTTTATCCCATGACTTGTTGAGGGTGTTGTGGCTTTTTTAGTTTAACACCCTTAAAACAATTGGTTTCTGAATCAGTTAGTTGCATTTTTTGCTTCTGGGTGTAATAAAAATCCTTTGGCCTGACAGTTCTCCTCTCCACCACTCTTTACCTCTACAGAAATGTGATAGTTTCTTTTAAAGCAATATTTCGACTGAAAAGCAGAATATTAATGATCTCTGTTAAATTGCCATGCGGTTCCCTGGTTTGTCAAGCAATCTTTAAATTTGGACACCGGTACTTCCTGGTTTGCTACAAAGACTTCTTTTAGAAAACTTTTGCTGTTTTTAGGGAAAACACTTTGTCAGGACTGTGTACTAAGAATTCTCGTTTCAGTAGAATTTCTTGATGTTAACTAGATTCCAAGAACATTGTCTAACTGAAAGCAATTTTGCAGGCTCAAGGGAGAATCTATGGAAAACTTAAAGAAGAAAATTTCTTTGGACCTAAAGAAGAAGTGAAACTTGAGGCTCATATAAAAGTGCCATCCTATGCTGCTGGTAGAGTTATTGGTAAAGGAGGCAAAACAGTAAGTACCTGAAATAAAACCCTCAGTGTTGCTCAGTTATGTTCCATATTCAGTGTGTATTTACACATAAAGCTTAAACTTTTAGCTAAACTAACTCTTTGATGCTACATTAAAGTAGGAGCTATTTTCTTAGCTGTGCTTGTTACGTTTCTTTTCTTCTACTATGGAGTTGAAGCCAATCTTAGCCATTTATTTAATTTCTAAATAAGTGGTAGGAATTTAAGGCATGTTCTGACCTCAATATTACAAAAAAGTTAAAAAAGAAACCTACCTATTTGTATTAAAATTAAATTGATGGAATTTCTTAGGCTCAGTTTGTTGTATAAAATAACATCACTGAGATTTTTTCAGTCCTCAGAAGGTGCTGGTGCCTCTGGTATTTTCATATGGTGTTAAGTCAGGGGCTGGATGATATTTGCAAAGACATGGTTCAGTCTTGGGTGTCCAACCAGAATGCAACAGGGTCTTAGGTCAAGTGTCAGGAGGAACGTGTCCTCTTCCATTACTTGCAATGGTAAGAGGTTTAAGGACAAAGATGTCTGAGAAGCTGCTCATCTAAAACTTGAATTACACAGTAAGAAGCATTTCTAAAATAAAATTCATTTTAGTGAGACAAAGGCTCCAACCTTACCTCTACTTAACACTCTGGAAGCCTGACAAGCTGCTGAAAATAATTTGGATAAACAGAACCTCTCAGCCGTTCAGCCTGAAGTTCTCTATTTTGTGTAGGTTTTTGAAGGAAAAGTGTATAAATACACTGGCATTTACTTCTCTATATTATATGATTTTTCTGACCTTACACTTTTAAACTCAATTGTAAATACTGTGGCATGTATTTCCTTTTTTTTTTTTTTTTTAAAGCCATGCATTTAACATCTTCTGTGTGTTGTATTTGGTCTTTAAAACACTTCTACAAACCCAGAGGACTTGGTGCTAATTTATGTTAAGAGACACAAGAGGCTCATCTTGCAGAGTGCACACTGCTGCATAAAGATGCTTTCTGTTAGTGAGAGGTTTTAAAAAATGTAGCTGAGAGGAAAATGTTTCAATGTCAGTATCTTTGAGGCTTGGTGGTTGTATAATGTGAGTTAGTTTAAAGTTTTCTGACTTTTTCTATCTGTTTATAGGTAAATGAGCTTCAAAACTTGACAAGTGCAGAAGTTGTAGTCCCTCGTGACCAGACACCTGATGAAAATGATCAGGTGGTTGTGAAAATAACTGGTCACTTCTATGCATGCCAGGTAGGAGGACTGCAATGGTTTTCTGTATCGCCTTCATGTTTCCGTGGTCTTTTTTTTTTTATAGCCATGTGCAGGACCCAAGGGATGGAAGACTTTTGCTCAGGATACAGAAAGCACTGCTTGTCAGGCTCCTCTGGTTGTCTTGCTGCAATAAACTTTCCTCATGCCTGTGAAAGATTTCTAACAATACTGCACTTTTACATATGCATAACAGTCTCCTTAAATTCTTCTGTCAGTTTATGCAGGCTCTGGCACTGCTAAAACTTTCAAAGCAAAAGAAAACCCAAGTTGTCATTGGGCTGAAATTGAGAAGGAACAGACATAAGCCATACCATAGTAGCTGGAAGGAATACACCCAGATATATGATCCATCCACATTCCCCAATCTGTTGATTTTAATATCATAAAAGAAAAGGATCACAAGATTCCTTCCTTCACTTAACTCAGACTCGTTCCTTTTGATACTTCACTGCAGGTGACTCGTAGTTCAGAAAGGAGATTGAGGGGGGGCTGCAAAGTCCTGTAAGTCTGACCTCCTGCTTGCCCTAGCGTGTAAAAATTGGTACCCTCTTTATTAAAACAGTGCTTCTTATAAAACATTAGTATTTCCAGAGGAGTAAAATGAAAGCTGTAGCTACAATAATTTCAACATTGGTAGCCATCTTCCTATTCTCATACCTTCTATATTACAGATGAGAAAACTGACCATGCAAGTCGTTGTGGTAGGCAGAAAAGAGAAGAAAAATTAAAATTTAGGTTGTACATAATGATTAATCTCAAGTGTATTTTAATTAACAAGTAATCTTGTCAGTACTAGAAACTTAGTCATTCCAGATTTTCTTAATCCCACTGCCATCTCTTGTTGTAAACAAGCAGTCACTGCAGCATGGCATCATGATGGGTTGTTTCTTTCTCTTTGTGTCCTTCAGCTTGCTCAGAGAAAAATTCAGGAAATACTGGCTCAGGTAAGAAGGCAGCAGCAACAGCAAAAAACATTGCAAAGCGGACAGCCTCAGCCAAGACGAAAATAAAGGTTTAGGAAATGGCCCATCAGAGACAGATGCCAGACCAAAGACAGACTGTGTGACAGAGAGACAGGTGGTGAGCACCTGTTGAAGTTTTATGCAGAAGATCCACCAAGCCAATCACCTGTTCGAGGACCAGGCAACCGTTGAACGCTGTCTCTGAGAATGTATTCTTTAGGCTCTCTCAAACTTTTGAAACCCAGCTTTAAAATAAGGACCCCTTCACTTCCCTTTTGTTCTATTCTCACAATTTAACATAAACTCGTTAGTCTTTTTTATTGTTCTTATTATTCCCCAACAACTTTAGAACTTGGTTTAATGAAGCTTTCTCTTCTGAGTTCACTGGTTTAAAAAAAAAAAAAAAAGAAAAGAAAAAACCAACAAAAAAAAAGAAAAGGCATTGCTCTTATAGGTCCAGTTGTAAAAGAATAAACACATTTGGAGGGTGGGATTGTGGGTGGGCTAGGGTTAGAGCAAGGGTATTGACAAGAGTTTAAGTGTTAGTCCCAATGTTGAAACAAGTGGCATTTTTTAAAAAGAATTTGGTTGCATTTTTACATAACACTGCCATGAATAACCTAAGGGAAGTGTTGAATGGTGTTGGCCAGGGCATAAAAAGATAAATATGCATTTTACTAAACTACCTCAGGCATTTAGTACCTCAATGAGAAATTGTTCCTTTTTTGCTTTTTTTTTGGTATTTTGTATACTTTATAAAGCTAATAGTTCTTGAGCATTTTATTTTTTTAAAAAAAATTAAAATTTGATCAGCCACCAGCCAGGAGTACTACAGACTTATCGGGGAAAAATATAGTAGAGCACTTCTAGCTGCTGGCTGATGGGAGTAAGGTGGGTAAAAAAAACACAGCCTCAGATTTCCTGAGGGCTTCAACACCATCATTTGTTTAAAAAAAATTCAATGAATGTTCAAAAGATAGTGAATGATGCCAACATTCTGATAGCAGCAATGCCGTTTAGTTTTCTTTTAAGATGGGATGAAAAAGTTTGTGACGGTACTTTTTTGGGAACAGGACAAGGAAGTGATGGCAAGAGGCTGGGGTTGGGGGAAAAATTTAGAAGGCTGCAAGAGGCTGAATTTTTTTTTTGTGCTACTTGATTGAATGCATGAACCCTTTGTGCCTTTGACCATCACTACCTAATAATGCTACATTTAACCATTTGCAGCCCATTTGGACTTTGCCATTTTGTTCAAAGAGCAAGCTTCATCTTCAGTTTGATAGAACACTTGATCTGCTGGAGCATTTTTGAGGCCAGGAGGGTCTCTGCTCTCTGCAGATCACATCATACTGCTTTCAGTTACCACGATGGGGGAAGGTCAAACAGTGTTTGATCACATTGAAAGATAATGAAAGGCTAAGTTTACATATCCAGCCGCTGTTATGGGCCACACTAAGCCACTTTGAAGGTTTTGAAAATGATTACAAGAAAAAAAAAACAAGCAAAACAACAACCTCTCTAGCCTGGCTTATAATAGATGCAGCAGGATTTATGCACGTTCTGCAACCAACCATTAGAGGAGAACAAAAAAAAAAAAAAATGTCAAAAGGCAGGGATAACAGGAAAGTTACCAAATTTTTTAATTTCCAAATGTAATTTGAATGATGATTGTGGTAATAGTGACACATTCAAGTTTCTACAATAAACTTCAGTCTACCTCAGTTTAAGAAAAAAAAAAAAATGTGGCAACACATGGTGCATAAAGACTGCTGTGTGTGTGTGTGCGCGTGCGCGCCTGTGTGTGTGTGGTCGACAGAGCCATGCTATTACCTCTGAACCTTTTTTTGTGATGTTTTTTGTGCATGAGATGATCAGAATCACCATGCTGCACTGATTTGAGGGGCACAGCGAGCAAAAACATTTGTTTCATCATTTTGTTATCTACCTCTTAGGTTCATGTTGAAATAGAGGCATTACTACATAGACTAGATAATTTTCCCAAAGATCATTGTTGTACAGATTAGATAATTTTGAAAATGGTCTGAAGTGTTTTTCCTGCATCTCTTCTTTACTAATTGGTTTAAGAACCACAAACTTATGTTGTAGTTTTAGCAAAGAAAATGAGTTTCTTTTCCTTTTTTGACAGTGACCTTCATCTAGCCTTTAGGATAATTTTTTTTCTTACAATGAATTTAAAATTACTGAAGTATGGAAAGTACATAGCATTTTAATTTTTGTTGAGGCTTAAGTCAGTCGGACGTTCCTTTCTTAACATTTGAGAAGGATTTGACTTCATTATTTTCCATTAAAAATTATTTTACAGATAGGTGCTGCATTTACATCTGCTGATTTAAATACTGTCATTGCTCTTAAATTTCTAGACTTAATATGGTATCTCATGTTTTTCTTTTCAATTGAGACTTGGTAATTTGGAGTATTTGGGAATAGCTAGAAAGTAAATACTGTAAATGATTTCAATATCCAGAAAGTATGGATCATTTTTCATCTGTAATGTGCCCCCCAATGCAGCTCTACTTGCCAGATGCCTCTGAATGGAATAAAGAGTTTAACTCCTATCATCAGAAAAAGTTGTGTGGTGTTTTTTTAAATTAACGAGGCATAGGGACCGACTGTCCCGAGTACTTGCGGTGCTTTGATCCACTTGGTTTTCTGTCTGTAATAACTGGTTAAGGATGAGCAGTAACCTACACGTATTCCATAGCTGCTAGGACAGCCAGGTTACAGTGTTTGCACTTCCCAAAACGAGCAGTGACTTCTGTGGCTTGTCATTCATCTTCTCCTTCCCATCTAACAATGCCATATAGCCTGCAGGACGAGCTGTGGTTCATGCTTTGCCTTGCACCATTCACTCAGGCTCATTTGCTGTGGAAGGAACGTGGACTTTGACAGTCCTGACTGTCAGGGCAAACATGAAGATCAGAAAAGCAGTAATTTATTTTTTTTAGGGGGGCAGGGGGAAGTAGGGGGGCAGGAGAGAGGGGAGGCAGGTTTTTACCCAATCTTTACTGTGGTGGTCTTGGAGTGACTAAACTTTGTCATCATTGTGGCCCTAGAAGCTTGGACAGGCAGAACCAGTCACACTGGCAAACAAATGTGCTGGCAACTTCTCATCCAGCCATGGCCACCTAGACACAGCACCTGCCAAGGAGATGTGGTATCACCTCTCCATTTAGATCCTTGTTAACATTATTTGGAGTAGAAATGAGACCAAATGTTTACCTGAATGCTTACACATGAGAGGGAGGAGTTGGGGAATGAAGTAGCATCATGAATTACACAATTCTGTATCTTTTCAAAGAGAACTGGGAAGCCCAACTTGTTTTCCAAACCTGTTCACCTTCCTACTTCACAGCTCATTTCCTGGAACCAGCCAGCAGGAAGAGGAAATTGAAGAAATTATGTGTGTAGAAGGCATTGCATAGAGTATCCTATTTCACAGGGCCCCCTAAGCTCATTTCTCCATGTCAGTATCGAGCTTTCTTCTCAGAACCAGCACCCTGCCATTTGAGCAACACAAAAAGACAAGCCTTGCTCTGTACTGCTGGTGCATTTGTGACCAATCAGCTCAACCCCTAACTGTTTTAAGCATTTAATCACGACATTTTTATTTGCTTCTAACCATCCAGAGCTTTTATTCTTAAGCTGCAATTTTCAAGGCATGCGCTCTTTGTATCGGTTTCCATTAAACGGAGCATGTGTGCTGTGCAAGACAGCCTGGGCTTGATATGGCACTAGGATGTGGGATTCTTAAACAAACATGAAAACCGAGAGAGGAAGCACTCAAGCTGGGATCTAACAGCGATGCTAGTTCAAATGACAGACACAAACACTGCTTGAAAGTGAAGTTACTCAGATGCAGTGCAGGAAATCAGAGAAATGGCGACACAAGTTTCACTTGGTGATTTCTCTGGCTCACCTTATCAAGGTATCCTTCACAGAGCCAAACCTATATATACCTGTCCAGAAGGACTGAATGCCGTATCTACAGACTTCTTGCACAAGCTGTTGGATATTTTTATTTTACCCAGAAACCATCTGATATACTTAACTGAAATAATTCCCAAATGTTTTCTTTCCAAAAGGACTTTAGTGTTGCTCAGTACTGATCATCCAGACTGTCTGGGTTAATTTCTACATCCCAGCTTTGAGGAACATCAGGCATAGTCTCACCGAGGCTGGCAGATAACACGGTTGGGGCATTGCAGTGGCTCAGCAGGGAGTGGAAATGCTTCTTTAAAATGGGTGAGAAACCAGTTCTTTCCCTGGTTGTAGGATGTTCACAGAACTCCTCCTTTTCACAACATGCTTTGGCAGTTAAGTCAGCTATATTTGTTCATTTTACTCGTTTTTGTCTCCTCTGTTGCTTTCATTTTTTTGTCTCATCTTACAGGCTAGTAACCCTTTTCACCTCTAAGAGTTCTAGCCTGTTCACACAGCTGTTCCCTCTCTTACTGCTCTTTTCTGGGTACTCCTTTTGTTACTATTCTTTCAGAAAGGATACTGTATGTGGTTCTGGTTACTAAATGTGGGTTCATATAATGGTGTAATGTTTGCTGAACCTACCTCTATTCATCACATATTTCTTATACACAGCAGCAGTAAAAGGCAAATGTTTCAGGGAATGAGTCAAAGTTACTCCTACACACCCCTCCTAGGAGGAAATGCCTGATTTAGAACCCATCAGGCTGTAACACAAGGTTACCTTTCTCCCCTCTGATTACTTTCAAGAAGTACCATGCAGTATTTTGAAAATTTTTCTCTGCAGTTTTATTTCCCAACAAAGTATTTGTTTTGTGGGCAAAGACTTTTAATCTGCATGGTTTAACTACACTTAAAAATACACTTTAAAAATACCCTTTGCTTAAATGTAGAGCTATTGGCTGCCTTGTATCAAAGAGCAAGGTGAACTTGGAGCCAATCATTCATTAAAAACAGAGGTTAGACACAGCAAGAAGACTTAACATAGAAGAAGTGGGTTCTGGTTTGCTTGGATTTTTTTTAAACAACCACACTTCCTCCTCAACAACATGGCTACAGGCACAAAACCCAGGCTCATTTAGAGCATTACTAACAAGCTGCTGTGCAGGGCAGAGATGCAGACAGGGCTTGAAGTAATTTGTGGGACTATGGGGAGAAAAAGGTGATTACTCTCAGGATCTCCTGTTTCTGTTTTCTCATACATGGCAGAGCAAACTTCTCCAGGAGGAATAGATCCTAATCCAGTGATGAAACCCCAGTCCTGTAGTAGGACTGTAGAGAAAAGCATCTTGTTTTACACAGACAAGTTGGTTACCACTTTGAAGTTCTTTAACTGGTTACATGTTATCTCACGCTAAGGACACACTGAACAGTGACTTTTCAAAGTGCTGAACAGTCATTAGCAGCAACTAATGCTCAGTGACCAAGGGCTTCCTATAAAACTTTTTTCCCCACTTCCAAGAGTTGAAGGTTTTCACTGCCATAGTGTGTTGTCTCAGTGTCCCTTTTTCAGAATGCAGATGAGAGAAAAACTAGGAGAGGAGTCAACTTCACATGCAGGATGAGCTGAATTCTTTCACATAGAAACAAGTAATTGAAGCACTTCAGTTTGGGGCTTTTTTATTATTATTAAAACCAGGTTTGCCTTGGCTGGGAAACTGATTTACTGTTCTGATAACTCAAAGCACATTTGTCACTGCTGCTCTTGGCTTTTATGTTCTCAGTAACACAAGTCTGTTTTCTGTCCCCCCTTCAGACCACGACTTGCTTTATTGTGACCAGAAGCAAATGCATTAACACAAGAAGCGTCATCTCAACTGTACTGTTTCAGAGTTCTTCCTTGCAGCACTCCAGTCTGCTTAGCACTGCCACTACAGGGTGTCTTTCAAAGATATTAGAAAAACAATTACTCTAGAGGCTGAGCATGAGCTCCAGCTTAAGCAGCTGTCTTTGCCCTGCTCTTCTCACTGCAAACTCCACTAAGACAGTGGCTCCCCTGATAGGATTCCTTCTTTGGCATTTCATGGTTGGACTCTTATCTTAGGGGTTTTTTCCAATCCTAATGATTCTATGATTCTGCTCACCTTAGCTTCCTCAGGACTCTACCTAGGCACATCCAATAAAAACATTGTTTTGTACTGATCAACTGTACTGACCGCTCAAGAGTTTCTCAAGAGTTCTACTGAGTTCTCAAGACTGCATGACTCAGGCACACCATTCTCTTTCCATGCAGAAGCTGCTTTAAGTTCTTGTCTCAAGATGATCACTGCTGTTAGGAGTCAGTCCAAATATAAAGTCTTTTGGCAGGGACTCTGGAGTCATCTGTGCTAACTGGTCATCGTAGGGACCAAGAGTCCACAGCTTCTCCAGTTCATAAACTTCTCGTGTCTCTGGCAGCATAAAATGCACCACTATGTTACCTGCACAGAACAGAAATTCACAACAAATAATTGGAATGGTGAAGCACAACTGCACCTTCAGATGAGCAAAGAGTTCAAGCCTTCCACCCCCTTTCTGGCTAGACGCAACATGCCAGCTCATAAAGGTCCCTTCCAAAGCTGCTCCTTCCAGTGCTCAAAGCAGTGTTAGGAATTGCTCAGTCCTTCAAAAAGCTCCAAGACTACAGTAACAAGATGTGAGACACAATACTTTACAAAATAGCACTATCACGAGACTCCAAACCAAAGAAATTATGATTTCTATGGGACAGCAGAAATACAAACGGAATTTTACTCAAAAGAGTCCCCCAAAGTGACAGATAGATTTTCAGCTTTCTTCTATTGCCAACATTCTGCTAAAGCCAAGTAATTTTTCCTAGGTGTGTTGCTCACACTTCTCAGGTGGTTTTTACAACGAAAGAGGTTCAAACTTTGATGAAGTAAGTTTTTCCGGTTTCATTTATTCTGTGCAAACAGTAGCAGAGAATGTTAATTCCAGTGTTTGTCTAATATACTTTTCTGTCGTTAGGACCTTAAATTCCAATTGATTTTCAGTTATTTACCATCAATAATTATTATAGTTAGGTATCCAAGGGTTAACATCAGTGCTCCTCACTCATTCAGAAGTGAAGTTTTCATCTTTTAGGTCAAAACACCAAGTTAGCAGGTGAGATTCTAAAACTAGCATTGAAGGAGCACTTCATTTTGAATGCAGTCTTTTATACCTGTGTAGAGTTTCACAGTTGTAGAATAAAGAATTAAACATAATTCCTTGGGGCTGAGGTTATACTTCATGTGATGGCATGATTTGCACAGTGCAAAAGTCTGTTCAATAATAGTTAACTAGTGAGGCAGTGTACAGTGAGCCCCCAATGGATTACAGAAACCTGAGGAAACTGATGGAAGTGGCTTTTTCCCCCCCAGTATTGTTCCCTTCAACTTATTAAGACCTGTTTCAGCCACTGAGGAGTAGCTACTGTTTTTTCTCAGTGACAAAGGTATTTAATGAAAAAATCATTTATTATCTCAATGAGTTCAAGCAACAATTGGAATTCCCAAACAGCAGAGTATTGTGAACTTTCCACAGCAACCAGGATTCACAGTGAGATGCTTCTGTCAACAAAGAGCTCATGCAGAACTTTGTTTTTTTTCAGATTCACAAATATTTACCAAAATCAATACACAGCCAGTCATCTGTCTCTTTTCCTTCAATCTGAGTACGAGGATCACCTTCTTCTTTGACATGCTTGTACTGAGAAAAAAAAAAGAAATGGCAGAAAACTAAGTCTTTTGCATTTATTTAAAAAGAACTCAACAGAGAAGCTTGACTTTGCTGAGTTGATTTCAAGCTTAAATCAGCTAGATTACTTCGTGCTGGTCCTGGGGTCTGCACAAAAGAAAAAGCCTAATATACACTTGCAGTACTGGAAAATATGTACAGATTTCCCAAATCTGAAATTCTAATGCTCTGGATTCTCATACTGTTGTCCAAGAATGTTGTAGGTATCTTTTATCAAGATGAATACTAAATACAATTGCTCACAGTAGTCTTTCAGTTACTGGATCCCTATTGCTGCCACCACCAACAGGTTTTATTTCTGATACCTTTCACTAGGTGGTTTTACACTGGCAGGTTGAGGACGCAGAAATGGAGATACTGAGCTTATTCTCTTCTCAGATGGAAGAGAGTGGGGTGAAAACAAGTTTCATCCCCCGCCATGAGGAAAGCATTCAGCCTCCTGCCTCTTGAGGGCACACACCCAACACTCTCCAAGCTGGGGGAAGCGAGACCAGCACCAGACTTCCACCTGGGAGAGGGGAGAGGGCAGCTCAAAGCAGGACTGCACAAGGTCAGTCAGGGAAAGTGGGTAGTTCCCCATGCAGTATGTGGTGGCTTTTGTAGATGCCAGCTTGAGAAGCTCAGCTCTCCCCAGCGAGTACATGAAGAACCCAAGCATCCACCAGAGCTGGAGGAATTTGACAGCTCAAGGCTGAAGTATGGTCACTTTCAGATCTGGCCACAACCTACTTGTTCCTCTACAAGGAGTATCACTCCAACAGTCCATTCTGCCACGGAGGACAGAACACAAAACAACATGTACCAGCATGGCTGGCTGACAAATGAGTCTCCCTTTGCTGGGAACGCCATTATCACAAAACGCAACTGTTGCTGTTTGTTCCACACAGTGTCAGCTGCTGGGTAACAAGGCTCGTTTGCAAACCAGCATGGAAAACTTTCAGAATGTTAACCCAGAACCAGTTCTACCTTCTTTTCTTTAAGATGGCTTGTAAGGTATCTTCAAAAGACTCCAGCGGTCTAAATGCTAAAAAGCCCTGTGTGAACTGCCATCAGCTATCATCAGGCTGCAAAGGCTGATCCCTGCTACAAGTTTCCAAGCCTTGTCTTTAGAGGCTGTGTAAGGTGAAGAGATTACAATACAGCCAAGCACTAGCTCTTTCCTCTAACATGAAACCAGCTGAGGATGTGGGCCTTTGCCACTCACTGGAAGCTCCTGGAAGCAGAACAGGAAGATCTCATGCTACACCTGAGCATCTCTTTGATTTACTGTGAGTAAATCATAAGGTTTTAGGAACGGTACTAAAGCTTGCCAGAGGCCTGGCAGCACTCTGGAGCATGTGCTCTGCTTTACATTTTAAGCTTCAGCTACTTTTTACCCAGGAAAACTTCCAGTGTGAGACGAACTCAGCCACCCCCAAGTACTTGACCAGGCTTCCCAGTCTCAGGATGCCCAGGAGAACACCACATCCCCCAAGGGGCTCTGCCCTTGCAAAATTGCTACTTTTACAGCCACCAGAGGGTGCAGCCATGAAGCTCAGACATGTTTTTGCAGGGTAGGAAGTACTCATTGATCTCTCCTGGTCTGGGGGAAACTAAAAACTGTTAAGACTAGCAAGTTATACAAGGGATAGAGTACATAGAGTACATAACTTTGATTTAGCATACCCAAATCACATTAACATGACTTCCAGTTTAAGGCAAAATTTTGGTTTGCGAAGATGTGCCAGTTCCTGCAGGGAACAAAACAATCTCTCCTAACCTGCTCAGAAAGGCCCTGAAAAGCTAAACCATCTCTCCCACTCTCCTTCATCCCCACGAGTCTTACAGCTGATACCAATGGGATTGGAAGGAAGAAAGCAAAACCAAGAGTGAAAGGAAAAACACGGTCAGGAAGTGAAAGAAAGTGGGTGGTGAGAAAGCAAACTCCAGGCTGAGCACAGACAGCTGACTGAGACGGGGGCTGGTCATACTCTTCAGGCTGTGCTTTTTCACAGTTGCGTGGCTCTTCGCAGGCAGGAAAGTTTCTCCCTCCCTGAGTTTGGTTCTCATCTCTAAGCTCCACCCATAATTTTATTCTGGCCTCCACTTCTGTAGTGAAAAGTTCTCTTTCTTCCAAGGCCAAACAGCAGAGGATTTCTGTGCAAGGAGGGCTGCTGCTGCTGCTTCTCCTCTCCTGCAATTGTCACCATGCACAGCAGGGTGACAATTAACTACCAGTTTGCTTAAAGCTCATGAGGGGATCCTGTGCCTCTTGAGAGGCCAGCTTCTTTTCCAGCCTTACAATACACCTGAGAAAGTGGAAGTTTTAAGGATCAGGGTTTGAGAACAGTTAGATAAAGCTATTTTGAAAGACTAGGAATAGCAATGGTGCTTGCTAGACAAAAATAAAGGTGCACACAGGTGGTCATCACCATCTCACATCATTCATGTTCTAGTCACCCAACTGTGATGTCCTCAGTGTTCTGCATACAGAGAGATCTGTTTCTAAAATAGAATACCTATATTTTGTGTAATACTGCTAAAGGAAAAAAACCACAGTTACTTCCTAGATGTGTTCAGGACTAAATGACATAATCATTTAGCCACAATCAATCATCAGTTTCATCTTACCTGGTACACCTGTACGCATGCAATCCTGGGAAAAATGCCTTTTACAACATTTAAAACCATTCCCAAAGCTCAGAAAGAGCAGCAAGAACTGTCTTACCATTTTCAGCATGTAATTTGCCATTGCATGAAGATGCCGTGTTGAAAATCCGCTGACAATTATAAAATAATCACAGTATTTTATTTCTGGAGACAGCTGGATGACACAGATGTCTTTAGCATTTTCTTGTCTCAGCAGTGCTACAACCAAGTCAATGTCGAACTTTGGAAGTACAGTATCTGGAGCACATGGAAGAAACAGCACCATGGTAAATTTTCTTTTTAATCGCAAAAATGAACCATTTAAAGACATAAAGTAATTACTGAATTATAGCCTAAGCTAGTCACTCACTCTGTAGTTTGGTTTGAAAGGACAATTCAACATGAAGTGCATTTTTACAGCCACCAAAGCTGAGAACTAAGCAATCTTCCAGTAAACAACACTATCACAAGATGTAAGTTACCTAAATGAAATTCAAGTGTTTGCTGACTTACTTATTTCTTTTTGTTGCCATTTAAAAGTCAATAATATCATCACACATGACAATGTAGAAGAATTAAACCTAAGTACTCCAACAGACATTAAAACAACTGAAAAAAATGGAAAATATTTCAAAACAATGCTTTTCAACAATCAGGGATAATACATTGTGATGAAACTGTTCTAGAATCTTAAGTAGAAGAAACCAATATTTTGAGAATGGAACTGGCATGGTGCAGAGTGAAGACTTTTTTTTTCTTTTTCCCTAGCCTGATCTGGTACAGAGCATTATGATATTGCAGCTGAAGCTTTAGTTCTTCAAGAGTTTAAGGAAGCCAGCTTACAAAACAGTAAATCAGCAAAACTAGGAAATCATTTCACGCTCACACCATGAAATCAGTTTATTTCTAATTTGTCCTAATGAGGCAGGCACAACTTGTACGCACACTTTAGGCATAATTTGAATCTGTCAGCAATGCAAGTCTGCCACTATAAAGTTAGTGCAGACTGAACACCAGCACAAAGCCAAGCTTTTTATTTCCCAATAGAAAAAAACGAGCCAAACAAAGGAACAATAGCTACAATTATATGCGCGACTGCGGATATGAAACTGGATCAGATCTCTGTAAACGTAAAGCTTTCAGCTCAGGGCACTCTTGCAACTTTTTGCTGCGGTCACACATCTTGAGAATTAACAGCGGCCACAGCTCCTCCAGACACGGCGGTTTGCAGAAGTCAAATATTTGCCTGGTAGCCACATGAGAAGCCTCCAGAGGCTGCCTGGAGAACGGACGGCCTAAACACCGCCAGACACTGACCGCCACGGTCAGACCCAGGCTGGAGGAGCTCTGCTGAGCAGCTACAGCCACGAAGCAGCCCGCTGCACGCCAGCCCTGTGCCCGTAAGGAGCGCTTCCGAGGCTGTCACCTCAGGGGGCGACGGCGAGCGCCCGCGGCCGGCCAGCAGCTCCCTCACACTCGGATCTACCCGCGGGCTCCCCGCACACCGCCCACCTCCCAGCGCCGTGACCCCGAGCCCCCCGCTCTCTGCCGATCCCCCCGCGCTGGGCACGGCGAGGATCCCCCGCAGCCGCGGGCGTGATTCCTGCCCTCTTGGCGAGGCGCGCCCCTGCAGCGCGGCCGCGGGCCGNCGGCCCCCTCGCCTCATTGGCGCAGCCGGCTGCCGCTCGGGACCGTGCGGGGCCGGGGCGGTGCCGAACCGTGCGGGGCCGGCCTCGCTGGGCACGGCCTCTCTCTGCGGGGAGCGGGCCCTCGGGTTCGACTGGGGGCGTGGAGCCCTGGAAGGGCTTGGCTTGGAAAGGACCTTGGCGATCGGCCGGTTCCGACCTGCCTGCCGTGGGCAGGGACACCTTCCGCTAGACGGTGGCTCAGAGCCCCGTCCAGCCTGGCACTGAACGTTTCCCAGGGATGAGCATCTGCAACTTCTGTGAGCAAGCAGCCTGTTTCCGTGCCTCGCCAGCCNCACTGAACGTTTCCCAGGGATGAGGCATCCGCAACTTCTGTGAGCAGCCTGTTTCAGTACCTCGCCAGCTTCACAGTAGAGAAAACTTTCCCAGTGTCTAAACCTATTATATTTCAACTTGAAGCCGTTTCCCCTTGTACTGTTGCTCCTCAACCTTGTGGTCTCCCTTTTCCTCCCAGCCAGGTACAGTTGGGTTTTCAGCTGCGTCGGGCCTGCGGGATTCTGGAGCCAGAAAACAGATGCAGGTTAACTTGGGGTTACATCCTGAAAGTGGCTGTTTGGTACCATGGCTTGGCCAGAGGATAGGTGAAGAAGCATCAATTTTACAGGTGGTTTGATGGGTCTGGATTTGAGAGAAATACCATTCCTGCTCTGTAAACACCGCTGTGTTGTGCTGGGTTGTTGGGCAGCTGGAAAGGGGTAGATAGAGTATATGGGCACTGCCATATAAACCTAAACCACGTATCCCAGCTCAAGCCTTTTATAGGTTCTGTTTTTGCCTTAAAAAACAGCGCCTGGTTTGAAACTAACACGTTTTTCTTGGGGAAAGTATGTTTTCTGTTTGCACAATTCCTGCATGGTGTTAATGGGCTCAGGTTAGTAGTCTTGCTATGCTTGGTTTGCTATGGAGAAAGTTGTCACGGATTGAGAAATTATGACCTTTAAGCATTTGTATTAGGTATGGGTGAAACATATTTCTCTCCACCTCCTTCCCCTGGAAATCCTGACATTTACAGGGACACTAAAATAAGAGAACTGCCATTCAGAATGGCTTTCCCACTCTCATCAAGTATGATGACGAAACAGTGATACTAAGGTTTAAAAGACATAGTCATGGACAGTGCCAGACTCCTGGTGGTGCCCAGCAACAGGGTGAGGAGCAGTGGCCATAAACTAAAACCAAGAAGTTTCACATAAACATGAGGATTCTTTACATTGAGGGTGGTAGAGCACTGGAACAGGGTGTGTAGGGAGGTCATGGAGTCTCCCTCTCTGGAGGTGAAGACATTCCAAACCCACCTGGACACACTTCTGCGTAATTTGTTGTAGGTGACCCTACCTTGGCTGGGGGTCTGGACTAGATAATCTCCAGAGGCCCTTTCCAACCTAACAAATCTGAGATTATGGAATTCTGTTTGAATTATAAAGAACTGTAGTGATAAAAGGTTTATTGTTGAAGAAAATTTGACTATGCTGCATGAGGCTGGAGGTGATTGTTTGTACTATTAAGCCATGGTGGCTGGATGGCTCTTGAAAAGTTTTGTTTCTTTCCTCTACAATTCCTTCAGAGACTGGTGTTTTTCAGCTTTGGTTACGGCTTTAAAATACTTTTGGTAAGAAAAAAATGCCACATCTGATGAGCCTTAATTGTGTGCTATAAAAAATATTCAAGAAAAAAAGGGGGAAGAAACAAAACAAGTGGTTGAAATAACAGCTCAATTTCAAACGCAATTCTTAACAAACTTGCTACCCAACTGATGTTTCCATTTCTCTTGAAGGCATGTTTGGAAAGATGTTCTTTCTATGAAGACAATGTACATTTATATTTGATGTCATTCTTGGTGTTATTTCTCCAAAGGGAATGCCTGAAACCTGTCTTGTAACATTTGCTGACATTCACAAATCTGTTGTTTGTCAGCTGTTCTTGCCTTTGAAGGACATGAAGTTCATTTGTATCCTGATCTGTTCTGAAATTGTGTCATCTGGGTGTTAAGAAAGTCTCCTTGCTTCTCAGGTTTGTGGTGCCATTGCTCTGAGTACACTTGGGGGGAGACTGCAAAATCAGTCCATAGCCCATGGCAGAGAACTGAGGGTAAGGTAAATCCAGTGTTTTATGGAGGTAGACACTCTTGATAATTAATTGGGCAACTCATCAAGTTCCTTATATCGCAGTTTCTCATTCTGAGACAAAGCAGTGAACTCTTTAAAATCATTACATGGTTTATTTGTCAGTGCAGCAGTTAAATTCCATTGTATAAAAGTAAAGATGTATGAAACAGAAGTTACAGCTGAAAAGGCAAAATCGTAATATAAAAATGTAGTATTCTAACATGCCACTTAAAGGGAGATAGTGCAAGATATTCCTAATACTTAGGTTAAAGTATAAAAAAGTTCTTAACATATGCCTGAAAGCTGTTTTCTATGCAAAAGCTTAAGATGTGTCTGAGCATCTGAGATGCAGGATTTTGCAGAAACAGGATGTTTTCTGCATGTAGCCCAGGTGGTAGCCTGCATCTTCACTGATCCTAAGCTGTGGCAGATTTTATGTTTTCATGCTTCATTACAGGTCATCTTAAGCTTTCCACTAAACCCCTGTCCTGCCTCTAGCTAGAGCAACAAATACAAATTACAGTCCTGCCTGACTGATAACAGAGGATATAACACTTAGACAGTATTTTTTTACAGAAAACGTGTTTCCTGTTTAAGTCAGAAAATAATTTGAGATGTTAGTTCTCAGACAATAGGATGTTACGTATAAGGAAGTCAGAACAATAGCAAATACACTGCTTTTAATAATATAACTGAAATAGCCACAAAGAATTAAAATAATGGGAGAACCTGGAAACAAAAGAAGAATAGAGGCTGTTGAATTTTAGAGCTAAAGAACTAATCTCACAGATATGTTGGAATCTGCATTTTTAAAAATATCTTTAAGTCATTGAAAGGTGTCTGTGCACACTGGGAAGGGACAGTGAAGACTAGATTCAGATTACAAATGATAAGCATCTGGAAGAGCTGCTAAAATAGTAGGAAAGTGTGTTTCTAATTATATATTGCCACAGAAACAGAAAACAGTATGTATTAGAGATGTTTCATGACATGGTAGATAAGCTAATTATACTGAAACACAGATCACCAAAGAATTCAGTGTTTAGAAATGGATTGTGTAAAGTCATTTGCCCAGCCTCCATTTTGGCTATAGCCTTTACTAACAACAGCAGGAGTTTTGTGACACATGAACGATAAAGAATTTTTGGTCTGTTTTGCTCATCTCCATGAACCTTTCTAGCAACCTCTCCCCTTCCTGCAAATAAGATGCTCTCCTTCTCTCATCATCCAGTGAGCCAGCCTGCAGGAGTTTGTGCTGGTCTCACGCTGTGAAATGCCATGATGCTGAGCGATGAGCATGTGGGGCTACGAGGCCAGATCGTTGTGGAGGGTCTCAGAACGAGTTCTTTTAATGGAATTGCAGCTAGAGTGAACAAGTGAAGGCACATTGATTTCTGCATGAATTTACATTTTCTATGGTGCGTCATTGTAAAAGCAGAAACTGGAGCAGAGTGTTTTATTTATCTTGGGGTTTTCATTTATTTGATTTAGTGGTCAGAGGGATGGAGGAACAAGCAGAAATTAATGCCTCTTTACAGCAGGAAGGACAGAAATGAAAAGAGAAGAGGAAAAGGCAATTGAATGCCACCCCTTCCTGCTGGATCCCTTGTTCTGCTGACCCTCCATTGGACGGGGAGCATATCTGCCCTCTTGGGAGCAGTGGTGCCAGTCCAGTGTCTCGAGACCAGCAGAAGCAAAGGAGGCAAAGGCAGCATCAGCAGTTGCAACTCAGAATTTTACATGGGACTCAAAGTTTGAACAGGGAGAGCCAAGCCAACGGGCCTCATCTTGTTGCTCGGGTGTCTGTGGTCTAGTTTATAGTGAGACTCATGCACTGGTAGCCATGTCCAGTGGGAAGCTAAGTGTGTCCAGCCCTGTTTTCTGGCCCTGAGGCCAACTGGCATTTAATGCTATTGAACCCTGAAAAACAGGGTGGCTGCTGCCAAACTCCCAGTGGGGAGCTGTGCCTCTGGTGGTTCCCAGAATCTAGGGTTTGCTTGGTGGGGAGCTGCCCGCCTGGGGCAAGTCTGTGCTAGGACCTCCTGAACAGTGTAACAGT
Organism: Regulus satrapa; assembly: GCA_013396955.1. Lineage (NCBI taxonomy): Eukaryota > Metazoa > Chordata > Aves > Passeriformes > Regulidae > Regulus > Regulus satrapa. Next base: position 205,420 of record VWZN01008380.1, on the reverse strand, counting down.
GGCCACAGTTCTGTGCCAGTGCCTGGGAATAGGCCATGGCACGTTTCCTTCCACAGGCATAACACGTGCCTGCCCCCCATGTCTCTCTTTACAGCAAAGACATGAATGCTGGTAAGGCAGTAAGAAGCAATAAAAAGTAAGTGTTTACAAGCTGGTTGTTGTTGGGGGGTTTTTGTCTTTAAAAAAAAAAATGTTTAAATTAACCTCTTTTTCCCCCTCTTCCAGATGTGATTACTTTTGTTAACCTAGAAATAAGAAATTCAGAAGAGTGTGTCCTACATCACTAGCAAGAACAGCAAGTGCTTAAAACTACCTCCTTGTTTTTCTACAAAGGACTACTTTAATGTTGCTAATTGCACCAAGCCCCAAAAGTTACCATCCCATCTATATGTGCTTTCACCTTACTCCCTGGGGGTTTTTATAACAACAAGAAAGCCCCATTAAAGTTCAGATACAAGTCCTGTGCTTAATATAATAGTCAGCATTACACTTAAGGTTTAAACAATGCCAGGTTTACTCTTCAGCAGAGGATTTCTCTCAGTGCTATTAGGGAAGAAAATGGCTTTGAAAGTGCTGAAGTAAGCAGCAAATCCCTCCTGCTTCTCTGTTTGTTCTGCACTCCTCTCAATAGGCTTGTATTGCTTGTATCTCCTGCAAGGAACGTGCACAGTTAGTTGCTGAAAGACTTTTAAAGGAGGGTCCACACTTAGCTTGTGACAAGCGCATAAAAGCACTAATCGTGTGTTCATCGTGCATCCTCTCTCCTCCTTCCCTGTTCAATCCCACCTATGTCTGGCAGCCCTGGGTCAGCCGTGGTGACAGGAGCCTGCTTAGGGAGAAGGAGTACTGCTGCCCCGTGGAAGTGTGTGTTTCTTACCACGCACTGGGAAAGGCGAGCACACGCTTGGCTCGGGAGCCTTCATGCGGTCTCCAAGTCTCACGAGGAACTTCCAAACTAGTAATGCAGCAATACATGCTTCTGTTAACTACTGGTCTGCATGCCCAGCACCTTTTCCCCAAATAATTTATTCGTCAATTATTTAATGAAGTTTTTGTTTTGTTTTGTTTTTTTTCCACTGCATATGTGAATGACATCATGCAGGTTGAGGTTGCTTTCTGCTTACATGAAGTTCCCAGGCCTGCTGGTATTACTGTTTGTGCTTATGGGCACAGAGTGCAATTTTTTTTCTGAAAGTCCTTAACAGCTGCATGTTTTCCAATGCTATTGTGGCCTAAACCAGTAATCTCAATTTCTTGTATATTTGCCAGAATATCTGTGAGCTGCAATAGTGAAGAAACAAAAATGTAGCTAAAGCAAATTTAAATTGTCCGGTTTGGTAATTTAAATAATACTTTGACAGTTCTTTGAACTGTTTTTAATCATAGAAACTAGCAACTTACTTGTAAAGGACAAACGCCCCAATGGTAGCAAACACTGCCAACAGGCCAAGGAAGATAAAGACACCTTCTGTTGTTCCAGATGATGCTCCTATAGTTCAGAAAGTAGATTGATTAAAAGTTAGCCTCCATTTTACAGTGAGATAGACTTCCCAAAGGAAATGCCACTTTTGCTTATTGCTGTACCAACTGAAGCACACTTAATCATTCCAATATGCTAAGCATTGGAGGTCAGTGACTGGCAGGAGGTGGTGCTTTCACATCCTGATCCGTGTAATTCTTGATTCCACTGGAGTGTTGAGTTGTGCTTTGCCAGTTTTCTCACATCACCCCTGCTCCTCAGACACACGGCTACCCTTCCAGCATGGAGGGGAATGAAGGGCCCTCTTGGCACCTCACAAGGTGAAGCTAATTTGATCCTTGCCTTTTTATTATGCTGGGGAAACTTTACACTGGCTATACGATAACTGCTTGACAAAATTAGGTGGGCTCATCCAGAAGGTGACTTAAAGCAGTCACCTCTCTTAATTCTGCTTTGATTATAGCAGAAGCCCCAAAGTACAACTCAGCTTTGCCTCTGGAGGAAACCTAGACAGACCAGTCTTATTGGGCTAAAGCTAGTCCCTGTGAATACAGAAAAGGAAAACCCTTCTGCATGCTTAGATTTACCTTTAGGAGCCAGAATGTACTTACAGGTCAGACATTGTGCCTTATTCATAATGAACTGATTTCAGTACAGATAAACTTAGGTGTAGATAAAATAAAATCATCAAAAAAATGCTATAGAAAATGACTGCTAAGGGTCAATTCCTTCACTGATAGTAATTAGAGAGTTTGAAAGAGTCACTGGGCACTGTCATAGGAAGTCAGGAGGGCAATGAAGTGGGAGCAGAGAGGCAGCACAATCTTTTAGATTTCTGACTGAGGCTGAGTTTAATAGCTGGTTCTGTCAAAGACTGCTTTGATAGCTATGAGAGGGACACAGTGATATTTATCCAACCAAAGGTAAAGCTCCTTTTCAGAAACAATTACTCTGGGCAGACTCTGCATCTGGATGTTACACAGATCATTCCAGAACATGATTCATCTTATCCTCATGTAGAAATAGAAACCGTGTCAAGGCCCATGGGCAGTAAAGAGGGCCCATGGCAGCCACCTGTGCTGTCTGATTTGACTTTGATTCTGTCTCAAGTGAGTTGAATTCCCCTCTGTTTCTGCTCTCCATGTGTGGAGCGGGCTGGCTGGCATGTTCCCCCCCTTCTTTTCTGCCCAATAATTTTCTGTGGAAAACTATGTTATAGCTTAAGAACTGTTCATGTTCTGTGATATTGGATCATTTGTATAATTACTGGACTCACTGGATCGTAAACAGAGTCAAACCAAGGTCTAACAGCTAAAATTCCCCCAGGGAAATGATAATTTTTTCTCTGGATGGACTCTTGGATAAGCCGGTGCAGACTCAGCTGAGGCTTCCAGTAAGAACCCCCGCCCCCATGTATTCCTGTGCTCTTTTCCCTGCAGGGAAGTGACCACAAGGAGGAACTTTTCACCAACTACCTCTGTCTGCTCTTTGTGGACTCACCTCCATTTACAGAAATCAGGGCACTGGCAAGGGCTTGACTCGTGTCATCACCCAGGGTGATGTTGATACAGTATGTCCCGGGTTCCTCAAAAGCTCTCCTGATGGTGAGTAAGCATTCATCCGTGACCACGATGGGGTCGCACACCACGCTCTTGGACACCTGGCACGTGGGGTCAGAAACCACCGTGCAGACATCTGTGGGGAGGCTGGCGTGGGAAGAGAGAGCACATTGCATCTGCCGAGTCCTGCCAGCCCTCTTAGCTCAGTTCATAGACATTCATGGCACTGGTGCACCAGTTTTATGCTGGTGCCTCTTGGAATCAGTGGCACTACAGTGATTTAAGCATGTTTTATTAATACATAGATGTGTATGTTTTGCATACCTGTACGTACATGGGGATTTTATATAGCATGCATGTATACAGTCTGTGTAATTATCTGCTTGTTTTGCTTATCATTTAACATTTTATGGTGATCACAGGATTACCTATATCAAATTAACCATTTCCTTTAATACACATTTTTAAGAAAGAAATGCAGATTCTTTTAAGTAGTATCATGTGCTAGGAAAAAAACTCCACTCCCTTAAGAGAGGTTAATTGTATTCCGGTTGTATTGCCACAGTGTTTTCTGTACTTCTTAGTCCTCTCATCTCTAACCTTTTAAGACCTAAGAATATTAATCCAATATTTTTGCATCCAAGAAGTTGCTTGGACTCACCCATTTACTCCAAGTGTCAAAAACTCATGGCCAAAAAGAAAGGATTTCCCTACAATTTCAGTAAATTCCCCATTTTACTTTAAATGCTGAAATCTTGTATTGGCTAGGAGACTGTAAATTGTTTCTTCCCACAATCAGTTCTTTATTTTTACTGAGACTGGATGCTTGCTCTGAATCCCAAGTCCCTGGCAGTAGCCTCTGTTGGCATAGTTTAAAACTGGGACATGAATTACCTTTAGTTCTCATAAAAAAATAGAAACACTGGAGTTCCCAAATTTTGTTCATACATCTGCATCTGCATATGGCATTCCAGCACCTAATTCATTCTAACCAGGGAAGATTGACAGCTTCAATCATACACTTACCTTCCTTGGCAGGTAACAACAAAGTCAACCAGTGCGTTTTCAGCTTGGCTTTCTGTCATCTGGATGCTTGTCATCTGAATAATATTCACCTCAAGGATTCCCTCTGGGAGAGGAAACACATATCAAATGTAGGACATACGACAAGCTTTGAAGTGTATGTGTACTGAACCTCAAGGTGCTCAGTTCAGGTCTGGTTTTCCATAACCTCCTCTCTCCCCTAGCACTCCTCTTGAAGGCTTTGAAAGCTGAGAAATTTTGTGAGGCTGCTCCTTTCTGGTCTGCCTTTCCCCCGTTCATTATTTTTATTTACTTCCTTATTTTCCTAAATCGCTTCCCACTACATGAGATTTCTCTGCATTCAAAGGTGAACCTCCTCTCCAGCCCACGGGCTCCTGCTGTGGCACGTTCAGAAGCTGGTGACATAGAAAGGAGTGACACAGCACACGGGGTCACCCATCCAGAGCTGACATCCAGCAGGCATCCAGACCAAGGTCCAGCCTCACATGTCTGAAAGCAAGGGGTCATAACCTCTGCAACTAGCCCCTGGAAGAATGCAGGCAGAAACCAAAGTCAGCCAGGTGAATGTCTGTACATTAATCCTTAAAACTCTCAGCTAGAAGGATATTTTTGTGGAGCTCACGTAATTGATTTAAAAACGTGCCTAAATACACGTTATTTCTACCATGCACTGTTGTTCTTTGTTACCACCATTCCTGTGTTCAGTGTTGACCCACATCCTTACCTACAACAGTGATGCTACTTCCATAGTATCCATTTCTGTAAATATGGCAACCTCCATCAGGATTATCCTGCACTGACTGGGCAGTGGGGGTAGAGTTAGAACCAGGAGATGGTCCGGTTGTAACTGTTCGAGGGAGAAGAAATAGACGTGTAACTTTAGAACATGCTCTGCTCGGGGATATCCTGAACACAGCCACATGTTCCAGCTGCCTTCATTTCATAAGCTGTCAGTGACTTTAGCTTGCAGCTGTGCAGTCACATCTGTATCTGTGTTGTGAGTTCACAGCAATAATCTCTAAAGAAAGCACACGTGCCTGGCTTTAGAACCCTGGAGCGGCCTGGAGAGCTTCACTCCAAAATCCACCTGGCTAGTCACCCATCTCTGTGAAATAAAAGGGAGACTACAAGGTGTAATACAATTAAATACTTCTGTAAAATCCCCAAATCAATTCTATAAGAATTCCAAAGGCCAATAAAACATTTTAAATGCTTTTTTAAAAGCTGGTATTTTCCCACTGCTCTACATTACAGCTAGTGGAAAAATGAAGAGGGGAAGTGGTGAAAATTATATCTTTCCTTTCATTTTTCATTCTCACTCCATATTTTGGTAGGAGCACATATTAAAAATATGAAATTTGAAAGATATAGGCCCATTTACAATTTCACAGTAGTAGTATTATAGCTGAAACTGCAGGCCTTCTGCAAACCTTAAAACCCTCGGAGATGATAAACCAATGCTGAATGTAATAAAAGTTATTCTGAAATATGTTAGTCAATAAATTTAAAGTGGAAAAGCTGTTCTGGATTAATGCCATGTGGAAATCCCATATTTTTGAATATGACTAGGTTTTTCTAGTTCAATCCAATCTCATTTATTTTTGGATGGAAGTTAATGCAATCCAGGAAGGATCTTGCTGTAAGAGTGTTCTGAAATTCCTTTTCTCACTTGAAATTTTCATCTTACCTCAGAAGATGACCCTGAGTAGACAAGGCTAAAATCTCCTGACCAGGTGTGGCAGAGATAATACAAACTTACATTTATATTCACCTGAGGACTTTTGTATGCTGTAAGTGTGGTGGTACAACTGGATGAATAAGGAGTTAAATGTGTAAGTGATCCCTACTGTAATGTCCTAGAAGAGTTTATGCTTGCTGATTCTGTTTCCAAGCCAATTTTATAGAGGGTTTCCAGAGTCTTTCATGATGACAGTAAAACTACTAAAGATATTAACTTAAAACATCAGAATATAGAGTTTTAGCATAGCTCCTGCTGCCAGTGATGTTTGATAAATGCTTACCTGCTGAGGTGGGCGGTGGTGCAGTGGGTGTTACTGGCTTGCAAGGTACAGGTATAATGGCTTGGACAGTTAAATTCAGAGTGAAGTTTCCTTGCAGAGTGTAGGTGTGAGATGTACTTGAACCACTGGCTACAAATAAGCCACTTCCATCTCCGAAGTTCCACTTGTAGGAGATGGCAGAATTATTCAGATAGTAGCTGGGATCATGGATCTTCACATCAAATGTAATTGGTGAGTCTTTGATGAAAATGGAGTCTGAGATGTTGCGGTCATGTTTTTGGGACATGCTCACAGATACTGGAATTTTGTCTGGAGGGGAGAAAAAAAAAAGAGGTGAATAAATAAAGTAGGGATACCTGGCTGCAAACAGTGAATAGTTCCAAAGCCCCCGAACAGCAACAGCCAGAATGTGAGATGTAAACATGGCATCTTTAACACAGGTTTCTACTTTAATTCCACCCGAGGAGCGAATGCCAGTAGGAAACAGCCAGAAAAAATGTGGGAACAAATGAGGAATCACAGACATCTGTGGAAGATTGCATTGTCTCTCGTTAACAGTTTTTCATTACAAAGTAGAGGGGTCGCTACTGAGCTAGACAAAAAGGTTACTTAAACTGCTGAAGGCAATTTCCCAGAGATTCCACTTCCACGCTAAAAACCTTTCTCAGACCAATCTCTTCTTTTCATGCCAGGTGATGCTTGTGCTGGATTTTTTTAAACAGCCAAGCAACAAGTACCCCCAGCATTTCATTGCAGTTGATTCCAGCACACTCACCTGTTACAGAGTAGACGGTTTTTGCTGTCGCAATCGGAACAAATCCCGAGTGGCCTCTCCTGTAAATGGACACTGCCATCCCGTGTTCGCCAAGAGTGATGTTTGCTGTGTTGACTGAAAACTTTGCTGAGGATCGTCCCGTTGTTTGGTAGTACTGACCTGAAACAGAGCGTGAACTTAACATTTCCCCCCCTCAGTTGGTTTATGAGAGGCAAAGTCTCTGAGAATCTTAGGTTGTCAAATTCAAAATTAATAGTTTAGAAATGTCTTCCAATAATCTGACAAGTGTTTTCAAAGGACTGGATACTTTACAATGTGTTTACTCACATGAATTCTGTTTTTTCGAAGTCGTCAAAAAGATGTCCCAAATTTCACTAATCCAAGAAAAAATTGCCAAGACATCTACATCTTTCCAAAGCAGTTACATTGGATTAAGTCATTAGGATTATGTAGTGGATGGTGTGAGGCATTTTAAATGGTCTTGTGTTTGCTTTCAGCATAGCCAGAAGATACAATACCTCTTGTTTCATACCCTAGAACCATTTTTATTTATTTGACTATTTGTCTTTTTAACAGCTGAGTGAAGTAGATAAATAGTATCACCTCTGCATACAATTTGGAATATTATAATTAATACTCATACTGATATTGATAATAATACTGATTTAGCCAGGCGAACTGAAGGCACTAAGATTTAGCACGTAGCCAATGGCAAGAATAGCCCAACCATTACATACTCAGGAGCAGGAAACATTGAAAATCAGCATCAGAGCAGCAGCACAGCCAGTGGCAGTTCTCACCTCCCTAGAGACAAGAAGTGCTGCACTGTTAAACTGGTGATACACAGCTCTGTCTTCTCTTTTGAATCTAAAAGTCTTAAGTGGCAGTGAGCTGTCAATAAATTGTCTGACTGACCTGCTCAGACTCTCTGTTTCCCTAGAAAAATACCTTGAGTGCTACTTAAAGGAAATTTTCTTCAGTGGTAGTATTGTGCATGCAGGTTTAAAGAGAATCTTCTGGTAATCCATGATTTCTTGACCAAACACCTGATGGCCTAAGGTGGGGATTCATTCAGTATTTCCACTCAAAAGTGTGAAATAATTTAAAAAGCACTTTTAGTAAAACATACAAGACAAATGAGCTGTGTACAAAGAAAATACAAGGTTTGCAGCATCACCCCAACTGAGGCATGTGTTGCAGTACTAACCAAAAGTGTGAAACACGTAGACAAAGTTCCTCCTCCTCCAGCCGGGGTGGTGAGGGAAAGGACGTCCATCTGGGAATACATTATGGCTGTGGTTGCTTGTGCAGTTGTCCCAGTCACAGTTGCCAGTCCATTCAGTCCAGTTGTAGACATAGACCTGCTGATCCATGGAAGCTGGAGGATCTAAGGATAGAATTAGGACATGTTCTGGTCAAATGAGAAATGTGCAGGTGAGCACAAAAACAGGAGGCAAGCACCGCAGGTTATAGCAGTTACTGCATTTAAACAACAGGTCAAGTGGGATATTTTTAGACTCACGTTAATTCTTTTTTCCTGAAGTTGTGCTTTGTTTGGTTTTTAATGTAAACACAAAATGGCTCTGTCTTGGTGCTATTTTATTAAGAAGTTCAAAAAAAGCTTTACTGTCTCATGGGCCAGACACAATTTAGAAGTGCTTGCTCAAAAACTTGTTGCCTATACAGGATGCTACTGTTTCTCTGAGGATAATGGGGCTAACTAAATATTTGGCAGGCAAGTATAAAGAGTGTCTGTGAAAGCACTGTAAGGAAGTGCCTTTGTTTGTTTTGTCAGAAAAGTTTTCTATGGCACCTTTTAATAATTTAGACATTAATTTCTGTCATTTTCTGGGTAGCAAATGGGAAGTTTCCTCCCCCAAATAGCACAGCAGATTTTAAGTAGAATATGGATATAAGCTGCTAACAAAATATTAGACAGTTAACTGGAACTTAGGCTGACAAAAAACTTGCTGATATGCCTTGAAATGAAAAATTACTTTGATCAGTAAAAAATGTGTTGAACATTTATGCATTCAGAGGATGAAAGGTACAACAGCATGTGTTGTTCTAGATCCAGCAGCTTAAAATACTGGAATTATGATAGGCTTTTTTCTCCATGTAGTAGTAAATAAGACAAAAAAGGGTGATTTTCTGAGGAAAATATTGCTTGATTTTTAAAATATTTGTTTGTATTTTAATTCCTAAAATGTGGAAGTGTGAGATTTACTCTTTTGTGCGGATATGGTTACCAAATTCTACAATTCATAATTGAAAAAGCCCCTCAATTTTACAACCGACAGCTTTATAAGTTCGAAAAGAAAACAGTGTGACAGTGCAACATTGTGCCTGAGCTGAAAAGCAATAACAGTTCTGTTGAGACGTCAGATTATGTGACTGCTTTGGGAAGGCAAGTTTCTAACGGGGGTCAGTCTCAAATTACCTGGTCAGTGTGTATACGGTGGGGCAGAGCACTAAAAATACCACAGCGATCTACTTAGGAAAGAAACTGCTGTGGCACAGGCTTGGTATACACAGGTAAGTGTTCTCAGTTATCAAAAAAATCCAGCCTGTGGTGCTCTCAAAGCTCAGTGACACGTTCACAGCAGCAGCAGGCAGATGTGAGCGTGGTGCAGGGAAATTGCCATTACCTACCCCGGGTACAGTTTCTCCTGTACACGATGCTGCCATCATTATCTTCTGTCTGGCACTTGGGAAGCTGGAGAGTCACAACAAAGGTCACGTTGGATCCTACCAATGCTGGGCTGTCACTGTCCAATTTGGCTGTCACCCTACCGCCTGGAGAAAAGAAAATTGGTCTTTGCTGCAGTAAATGGTGCATTGGAACTGAAGCTACCATCAACTGTGCACTCTTTACATCACAAATGCTTTATTGATTACTCTGCTTCTAAGGGCTTCTGTGCTCCTAAGTCACTTGTGCTCTTACCAGAGCCCCAGTTTCAAAACAAGCAGAGGGGCTCAGTGTATCTCCCCAGATCACTTACTGATCTGCCATTAATTTTCTTCCTAGAGCTAAGAATATCTTTTTCTACCTGTGGGAATCAATATAATTCAAAGGAGAAAGGTTTTGTTTCTCCCCAGGGATAGTCATTGGCTCTCAGCTCAGACCAGGTGACAATAAACGTGGTCTTTGCTGAAGCTGTCGGTCTGAAGCCCACGTGCCCTACTGAGGTAGCAGGTGAAGCTGCCTGTCCTCCTGGGTATATTTCACATAATGGATCGTGCTGGAGCCCTGACCGTCAATACTTCTTGATAAGTATTAATGTCTGAGATTAGTCATAATGGGAAAGCGTTTTATGTAAGAACTCACTGTTCTGCTTCCTCAGACAACCCACTGGGAATGGTATCAAACCCAATCATCTCTTAACTCGCCATTCTGTGCAGCAGGGAATATTGCCCCTATAAAAATGCACTCTGGCACCCCCACTCTGTGCTGTCACGGATTTCCTGGTCAGTTTTTCAAGTGTCTTTGAAATGTGTACTTGCTATCACCTTTCCAGCAGTCCTTCCATCTGGGATCGCCTTCTTTCCAGAAGGGATAAAGTTTTTCATTCCATTTATTTTGATCACTAGACCAGCCTGGTAGCTTCTTGTAGGATGTGACAGGAGAAGTGCTTCCATGGCTCAACACATCTTGAAACCCTAGAGAGAAAACCAAACATCATGGTAAATGTAATGTAATTTTCCCTACTACTCTATAAAAACCTTATTCTTGTGCTAGACTTTAATCATGTACTGGTAGAAAACTTTCCATCAGTAGAAAATTAGAGAATTTTATTATTGCAGCTATAAACACTTACATAAACCATAATCAACATAAAGACAATTCCACCACTGTCAGACCAACATTTTTTTCTATTGCAGTATTGCAAATGTCCCAGACAAATAATACATATGTTTACTATGTTTTGACCATATCAGAGCAACGTTTGCTCTGAATTTACATAACCCTGCAACAGTCAAGCTCTCTGCACAGAGGTTGCTTGATTTCTGACTGCTTTGTCTAGTGAGTAAAAGGCTAACAGGATAAATTCATTCTGGAAGTTGTGCCAGGAACTAGTTTTGACCCAGTGCAGCTCCTCTGGTGAGTTGGCTGGTGGTTTGGGTGGGAGGGGTGGAACCAATTATAACAGAAGCTGGTATTTCCAGAAAAGGAAATTTAGAGCTGAATAGTAAATGCAATGTGTTTATAATATAACAACAATAACAAATTAGCTTCATGCCTTTTATTTTAAAATGGCTCAGATATTAAATAACTGCAATAACCTCTTTCTTCTCATATTACTACAAAGTTTGGTGGGTTCAAACTTTTCCCAGGCTTCTAGGATCCCTCTTTCTGTCACAAAGGAGACATAGTGGAAAGCAACATAAATATCCAAGTAACCTGCAGGAACACGTTGGCCACTGTAGGATGACATAAGAATATGTTAATAAGAGGGCCCATGGCCATAGTTCCATGAAAGCCTGGAAGGCTTTAAAGAGCTCTGCCAGATTAATCAGGTAAGGTATCTGCTGGGTATGCCACTCTGTCACAACATTAAGGGAGTTTGAATTTCTGCTTTCATGGCTTTATTGTAAAGATACAGCTGATGCAGAATGCTACTGAGATTTATACCCAAGTGCAACAAAGTTTGGGATGACTTCAAGGAAAATTTTCTTACAGGGACCTGTAAGAAGGGCAAGAATTGCCCTGCAAGCTGTAACCCAATTGGTTGCGTTGGAATTTCTCCAAGCTTTGGAAAAGACACAGAGCAGGTGTAGCCAGTTTAAGCACAGTCTATAAAGGTGGGTGGCTCCTAATTTTACTGCAAGGGAGAATCAGAGAAACAGCTCAGAAGAAGAGGCAGGAGCTGCTTTCTCTTGGTGTTTTACTGCCCAGTGAGATTTCTGCTGGGCAGGAAGAACATCCCTTGGCCAGGTCAATCTCGGCTCTGAACTGATGCTGGTAGCTCTCTCCCCAGTCTTGAGGGCTTTTGAGGAAAAGAACAGATTTTGCGCTCAGAGACACAATCTCCCACAGTCTTTTGCCCTCCAGGAGCTCCCTGCAGTCTCACTTAAATCACTTGAATCAAGCCTTTCCTGCAGATTTAATATATTTTGATGTGAGCAAACATAGCATTATGACTGGTATTTACTTGATGACCTGTATCACATGCTGTATTGTTTTGAGTCTTGGTCAGAAGAAGAGTTTGGTGATGTTGTTGTTCAGAAACTTTGCTCAGGAAAAAAAACCACATTAGCAACTATAAAAGTACTTCACAAAGGCTTACCAAGTTCAATTACACTTTAGGTATCATTAAATTAGTGTCTCATTCAAAAGTAAATGGCTACATAATTTTTGTAATTTATTTTTGCCATTCTCCTTTATTTGGTCTAAAAATTATTTAATGAATAAAAGTGTTTTGATTTTGTCAGATCAAAACTTTTCAATCATTGCTTTTTCTCAAAAGTTCGATTTATCAAAAACAGCTGGAGCACTTTTAATTTTATTAGTGCTTTTAATTTTGAGTTTTCTTTAACAATCCTTGAATTCAGAAGTCATTTTCTAGTCCAGTAGTAGCTGTTGTCACTGCATCTAAATCACAAGCTGCTTAGCTATTTCTTTGCCTCTGATGTGCTTTGTTTATTTCAGTCAAATATAAAACATTTCACAAGCTTCAGGACAAGACAAAGATGGCTTTTCAGATGAGGAAAGACTTCTGCACTAGTTTCTCTAACACGTGGAACTGAAGATTTTCAGTTGGTGAGTTTAAAGGAACAAAAAGCTTTAATATATTTCTTTTTTAACAATGAAAACCACTCAAGAACAGATGTTGGTTGTAACCAAAATTAGAGCAATTCAGTTCGAAATAGAGTAATGTTATGCTCCAAGGAACAGATTCCTGTAATAGTTTTGGTGAGGTGATCATAGGGGAAAAGATCTTATACTTCGATTGATTTTCTTCTTACTCATTCTGGCTTTCATTTTGGTGAAAAAGGTAGCGAAGTTCAGTATTTCCTGTGAAAGTGTATTAGCCAAAGAAAGAGAGAATGAGAGCCAATGTTAGGACAGCAGAAATAGAAAGATGACCCAGCTAAAGAGGATAAAAGTGTGTTAGAAGTAAAAAGGCTGGTGAAATGGCACCAGACTGTAACATGAGATTTCTAAAGTTATGTATGGAAACATAATAAAGCAGGACAAAAAAGAATTTGAGGAACAACTTGCAAAACCATAAAAACTAGAATTCTCTTCCCCTCCAAATATAAACTAAGTTGGAAAGCTTGCCAGGAAGTCTAGGGCCAAAAGATTACGTAGATGCAAAAGAAGCATTCAGGGAAGGTAAAGGGGTAGCACAAAAGTCAAATAGGTCAATTGGTTTATATTTTCATACACAAAGAAAGAATGTAGGGGGTTTCTGTGATAAGATTTTCTTTTTTTTAATTGACAGAGAATATCTCTCAAAATGAAGTGTTGGCACAAAAAACCCAATTATGGAAAAAATCAACAAAATGACAAAGTTGTCTAGATAGGATGGCCCAAGTATGGAAGTTATTCAAGAGTGAAATAAATGAGCTATTAACCATAGCATGTAACATCTTGCTTAACACTGCTTCAATGACTGAGAAACAAAAATTGGCAAATGTGATGACAGTTTTTAAAAACACTTCCAGGGAAGATTTAGAGGATTAAAAAAACCCTTTGGGGCTCAAGTTGGAGAAGCTGGTAGGAACAGCAGTGAAGAACAGAGTAAGTAGGTACAGTGCATTAATATGATTTGCCATAAAAGGAGTCCATTGCTCACAAACACATTCTGAGTTTTGCGAGGGAGACAGAGAGCATGGGAACAAGGCTGACCTGCTTATTACAGTCTTGAGTTCCAGACAGCACTTGATGAGATCCCTTGCTAAAGGAACATAAAGCAATTAAGTTACCGTGGGATAAGAATGAAGGATTTCACATGACTAAGTGATTGGTTAGGATATTTTAAAAAAAGAAGTTATGATTATATGCCCAGTTTTCTCCATTGCAAAAATAAATTTAAATGTTCATAATCTGGAAAGCAGGTAAACAGCAAAGATTTTTAATCTGCTGGAGGCTGTGCATTAAAGTAATAGAGGGGAGGACTATATGAAACTCAATGACTCAAGAATAAATCTGTATGAAATTCAACAGTGTTAAATGTAACCTTACTTTGAGAATGAGATGCTCTAAACTAGCTCTAAACTCAGAAATGGAATCTTGCCGCTTTACAGTTTCGAATGCAGTACTCGTTGGTAGTTGAAAACCTAGGAAAAGGCTAGATAGAGAACAAAGATGAGAACATCATTACAGCATTTTATAATGCCATGCCTTGAGTACTGTATGCTCTGTTCTCTGCAGCTCAATCACTATAAAAGAGCTGAAAAAATACAGAGAGAGGTGGTGAGGACGCTACAAAGGGTTAGAATTGTTTCCATATGAGGAACAGCTAAATAGACTGTGTCTTGAAGCCTGGAGAAGAGGTGACAGAGGAGAATATAAAAACAGAATCATGAACAGCATGGAGGAAGAAGCTGAAAGTACAAAAGTTAAGGAGAATTAAATGAAACCAGCAGGTTACAGATTCTAAGCACATGAAAGGTACTTCTTCACATAAGGTACAATTAAGGTGTGAAATTTTTTGCTGGCAGGATGTAGCGTGTCCCAAAAATGTACACGTGTTGCAGCGAAAACCCAAATGCATGAACAGATGGAAGAAGTCTAGTAAAAGCTGTTAAATACAATGACTCTGCATCTGACAGAGGCAATTCTATAAATGCTGTAGATCATCAAAAGCTGGGAAAGTGTCCTGACCTCCCCAGTTATATATCCAGTACTGTTCTCCACTGGAGGCAAGTACAAGGCTAGCTGAATGCTCAGATGGGCTTCAGCTTTTAAGCTTTCCAATTTCTGTACTGTACATTCTAGAACTTGAGCTTAAAATCCCATTTCTACATTCCCAGCCCTGAGCTCAGGGAGTCATCCTAAGACTTGAGTCAAATTGGGAGTCGGGGAAGAAGCAGATCAGCCCACTCCCTTCTCACTGTGGCTTACAGATCTAATTCCTTGACTGGGCTCCTTGAGGCTGGGGATCCACAGGTCCAGGTGTCCCAGCGGGGAGCATCATTCCTGACCCGGCCTCTCCCAACCCCAGCTGAGCCAAGCCAAGCCAAGCCAAGCGCACAGAGCCCACTCTGCATCTGCCGTTGTAGCCGCGCTCCAACTGGGGAAGCATCGCTAACAATGTGCTGCCAGGAGCCGAGTCCAGTCAGCTCCATGTACCTGTGGAGCACAGGGAACAGATTACCGAGCAGCTCTCAGCACACTTCTGCAGCTCAGGCAGCTCTGACTACCCAGAGCCAGGCAACCCTGGGGTGGGACCGGCTGTCGCCTACCGGGTGGCAGGCAGGGCTCCAGCAGCCACCACGGGAAGCCGGGGCGAGGGAAGCACTCACGTGTGGCGGCAGCGCTCAGCACCAGCAGCAGCAGCAGCAGCAGCAGCACTCCGAGGTGGTGACGAGCCCCGCTCATGGTTCCGAGCCCCTGGGCCGGCTCAGCACCTGCCGAGGAGCAGCGTGGCCGGAGCCTGCGCTCGGAAACTCCTCCGGTCCCCGCCGGGAGGTGAGAATGGAGCTTCTCCGCCGCTCTGCTCTCCGATTAAATGAAGGGCCCCGGGACTCATCATGTGATGGAATTAAGCAGAGATGCATGATTTTGTCTTCAGCTTCTTTCGGCTCATGTGCTTATGACTCACTCGCTTTTGCTTTCAGCGTTCCCTGGGATTTCTGAGAGACCTGTTTGGAGCCACACCATTCACCTCGCGGGCATTTTTATACTAGTTTTGCACTCTGATCAATTTTTGTACTTAATTTGTTTTTAAATTAGGAACACTTACTTCCAGAAATCCAAATTAACTCTTGCCCCAGCCTGATTTGCAAGTGTTACTGCAACAGCTCGCTGCATTTGGTGAACCCATCACTATTTAACCACATGGCTCGCCCCATATGCTGGGCAACAACTCTAAACTAAATGGAAAATGGCCAATTCAAACACATCTCTTGACTTGGCTCCTGATCAGAGTTGATTGTTGAGGAAAATGTTATTTAAACATTTAGTGGCTACATGCCTATCCAGTCCAAACACGGCTAGAGGTTGTGTGGTGATGGCCACTCAATATCTAGTTCCCAAGCTGCCATGACCCACACACTGACAACAGATTGTATAAACTTCATGGATTGTAGCAATAAACAAAAAATTGACTTTGCTGCCCAGCCTAATAATGAAGTGTAACCAGTGACTCAAGAGGAACAGCGTGGATTGGCAGCCACTGCATCTAGTGGTTCAAATTCAGGTTCAATGTGCTTCTCCAGCCCAGGTGTTCTTCTACAGACAATGCAGCAGCTGATTTTTACTGAAGGCCTGTCAGCCTTGTGAAGTTTCTTGCTGTCCTTAGCAGCAAAGAACAAGCTTTGGTAAGATGGCAAGGCATAGAGACAAGTACCAGCCCTCAAGAGAGAATTGAGTAGTAGTTTCAGTGGTCCCAAGAGCAGTACTCATAAGTGTGACACTGGCAAGCCAGAAACCAGTGAGCTGGGAAGCAGTAAACCATTTTTATTTTGGGCAGGACAGGTGGAAGTCCATAATTCCAAGGCACTGCCGACAGAATGAAGATATTACCCAATGGAAAGGGATTTTAGAACTCTGACTACATTTCTCTTTTGGTAGTTTCTTCTATTTTTCTAGTGTTTTCTATTAACTTTGTAAGCTATTCACACTACCCAGAGCACCCTAGCCAGCATTTCTCTCAGTAATGCAGGCTCTGACATCCAATCCAGTGGATCTTGTATGTGTAGAATCCGTGCTTCAGCATCCTTCTGGTTGGAGCTAACCCTCCCTCCTACTTCCAGCCAAGGAGCAGGGTGACAGCAATAGCCTTAGGGGTACAGGCTTGTTTAAACTAAGCCCTCATTATCTGACAGAAAAAAAGGGGGAGCATAAATCGAAGTCAAAACTGTGACTGACTGTGCAAAAAAATCATATGACTGCAGCGTCCTCATGTGATTGTTGCTTTTTTTGTTGTTATTCAATCAGCTACATTCCCAGTTGAAATGTCAGGTTTCGAAGGCATTCACAATTATTTTTTAAACCATGTGGGACATTAACTTTAATTGCACTCCTTTGTTTCCAGGTTGTTGACCCTAGAAGTGAAAAGTGACCTTCAAACACTGTGGTTCAGCACTGGGAGCCTGATCCGAAGTCTGCTGGGGAGAAAGGAAGTTTGAATGCTCATTCCCAAGAGGGTTTTGTTACCCTCCAGAGGAAAACTGCTGACAACAAATGCCTGTTAATTAAAACCAAAAATTTATCAGCCTAAAAACAATAAAGTTGGTTACGATTCAGTTTTTTGCCATGTTATTTGATACATGAAATTGTTATATAAATTTTGAGTGACAATTTCAATAAGAACCAGCTGGTAGAAATTATTAGACATGTTGTAAATAGACTTCAGAGGCACTGAGGATCAGGCCTGTGGTTAGAGGAATCCAAACCCACCAGGGCTGAGGAAATAACTAAAAGGTGGGTTTGCTGTGACACTCCAGTCCTTCATGTTCTTCCTCCTCTGCTCTTGGGCCTTCGATTACATATTCCTGCAGGACTGACACAGAAAATATTTGGGTCCACTTGTGCTGTGGCTACAGCCAACATTCACAAGAGGAGAGGAGAAGGGAAGAAAGAGCTAGGGGAAACAGAAGTGTAAAGGAAGTGAAAAGAATAAAGCACTGAGAAAAATATGATAAGTCAAGAGCGAAGGGACTTCTGAAAACTGAGCTGACTTCTCTAAGTGTCCTAGCCATAGCTGACTATGTCAGAAATTGAGTGTCTGAAACACTGAAGGGTTGCTTGAAACCTGTGGAAATCTGTCAGATCCTAAATTACCTTTACAGTTTCTACATGATTATTCTTCATCTCTGAGAAACAGCTTTGCAATTTAAACAAGTGAATTGAATCAGGAGAAAAAGTTTGAAACAGATCCTAAACATTCTCCCAGCAAAGAAACACACATTCAGGGAGATTTAGGGCTTAATCCGACAAAGCAATGCGTGGGCAGGAAGTGCTTGGTACTTCACAGCTTTAGCAGCTCAGTTATTAAACCTCATTGAGGAGATACACATCTCTGCTACCTGAAGGGCTGTCAGATGACAGGGTGTGAACACATCATGTGTACCTGCATGTCTAGACTGACAGAGCTGGCATGTTCACACTGCTATCACACTGCCATCAACGCAACATGAATACAGGAATTGTTTATCACTGCTCACAGGAAAGTTAAAAAAAGAAAATAAAAAAAGGAAAAGGGAAAAAAAAAAAGGGATTTGAAGTACAAACTTGGCTTTTGGCCAAGGAAGCAAAGGAAAATAAGACAATCTTGGTTTGGCAACCAGGTACGTTTAGGTAAATGTTGTCTGCCATTACCAGTGATCTCTCTGGGGAACTCTGCTTAGGGCTTGATAAATTCCCTTTCTGGGAAGAAATCATCTGTGCCTTACTTCACATGGGACAGTGGGCATCAGCTGATCAAACCAAACATGTAAACAAAGCTGCCTTAGCAGTCTGCAGTTCTTCTTGTACCAGGAAGGAAAAAAACCCAAAAACTCCAGATCAGTTTCTAATATCATCTACCTCAGTTTATCACTGAAAAATGAATTAACCCTTGCAAGTGATCAAACAGACTTTTAGTAATTCCAGTGCCTTTTAATTTTTTACCTTTGTAGTAGCTAAAGCTATGCTTCTTTTTTTTTTTTTTT
>VWZN01008380.1:164782-185665 GCA_013396955.1 Regulus satrapa | reverse complement strand
TTTTTTTTTTTTTTTTTTAAACTGTGATGGCAGTGCAAGGAGGAGATGTAGCTATCCTGACAGTCCCAGTGCTCTGCTGTGGTAGAGTCTCCCAAAATCTCTGTAAGCTTCTGGCCTGTACTATGCGCACCTCAGCTGCCCCACTTTCAGTTTTGTGGCTGCCAGAGTTAATTTACAATCTGGACATTGGTTTTACTCTGCTACTTCGCTCATATTGATTTAATGAATTGTTAATGATGTATTTTACAATCACCATGATTCATTAAGGCACAGACCTCTTCCAGTCAGGACAGTAGATAATTGCACATGCTTATGGCTGCACGAGACCCATATTTTTCATCATATTTTAATGAAATTGATTCAGGCTTCCCTGTTGCTCAGAGAGGTGTTAAAAGATCGATTTTGTATCATTCAACTCAAGAGAGCAATCAAATTTTTGCTGAAAAGTTATATTTTCTCTAAAAATATTAATTGATATTTTGGCTAGGAAGAAGAGGAAAATGCCTTTCAAAAAAAAGAGTTATCCAGAAACAATCAAACCAGCAAACCCTGGCCAAAAAAAGTGACCTATCAAACAGAATATACTTAAGAAGAACATCTGCTATGTAGTCTCTTTGGTGGGAGGACACTGAAGCCAAAGCCTCTTTCAAACTTTTCTAAGAAATAAGGTAAACATACTCAGTTGCACCTTACTGCCTGCATATGCTCTCTTTCACTAATTATGGGCGAGGGAGAGGAGTTCCCCACAGAAGCTCAGCTGTTTTATGGCCCAGTGAAATTGCCTTGACTGCTTAAGAAATAACCTCAGCACTTCCCTGAAACAGGAGCCAGAATTAATGAAAATGCTGCCAGCTGTACTTTAGTGTAACATACTCTTTAATGTGTTAACATCAAAAAATGGGCAAAATGCTGCATTTTTGGACTGTATTCTCACTGACTCATAGCAGTAATTCAGAGGGTAACCTCTTCCTTTGAGGCTAGAACAACCAGTGAATGTACAGGCAATAGAGAGAGGAGAAAAAAGGTGAATATATTACAAAGCAACCAGCCTTCTCTCTATATGCTCCATTTAGATACTAATATTTATGGTATATAAAGGGGGCAAACTGAGCAAGTGGAGCTGAAGTGCTCCTAGTGAGGTGTTCCCGTCATCTTAGGGCTTGAATTCACCCGGATCCACCTTCTGCAGCTGACAGCGTTGAGAAGGACTCACTGAAGGGAATTCTGGAGGGAAAGAGAAGGAAAAAGCTCATCCAGGGTTTGGTTTGGGTTGGGCTTTTCCAAGTTTGCTTGCTGCCATTTGCACAGAGCGGTCGCGGTTTGCTGGGGAGGAGCAGCCTGGCTGTGCCAGAACATGCCCAGTCCCACTCATCCACCACCACCTCAGCTCATTTTCAGCTGCTGCAGAGCAACAGGTGGCAGGATCAGGCCCTGATGTTCTGCTGGCAGGGCAGGGGAGGACACTCAGGCTGGAAATGCAGCCGTGCAGCCCCCAAATCAGCACGGGGTACTGCCCTGCCCCACAGCTGGAGAGACTCCTGCTTGCAGAAACTTCCAATGCAGCAGGAACTGCTGCTTGACTGAGACAAACGTGTATTTTTAATGCCCTGTTCCCAGATGCATTGCATAATAATCTTTAAAGGTTCTGATCACATGTGGGCGGGGAAAGATATTAAATATATGGGAGTTAGTCTTCTGAGTTCATCTTAAATGAGCATCCATATCTTTTATTTGTATTCTCTGCAATAGGAGCAGTAAATTTGCACTGATTCTGTTTTATTTCTGCATTGGAATATAGTTATTTTATTTCAGCTTTCTTTGCCAATACTGGAAAATCTAACATGGCTTTACTGTGTTAGCATGTGAGAACCAAAAAAAATTGATTTAATACAGCAGCCTACTTGCAATCCCTGGCTTAAGTGAAATACAGAGGGTAAAATCTGTCAGGCATGTGGATTGCACTGATCACCACAGCTATGAGCCCAGCATGAGAAGTACTATATAACGTGATTAGAATCATTGCAGAAAATGTGTGTGCATCATGTAATAGAAAAAAATCTTCCTCTTAGATCTATAATTTAAACTGTGTCCCCGAAAAAAGAGCAAAATTGCTTAACGAATTTTTCCTCAGCCAGGCTGCTTAATTGCAGCTGGTTGCTCAGAGCACTGCTGTACCCAGTGGTTGGGGAGGAAGGGAAAGCTCTTTGGTGCCCAACATAAGAGGCTTCACTGCAAATGGTTCCCACTGCAAATGGTTTGGTTCTGCTGCTCATGGAAAGAAGGTGAACAGTTGTTAAAGAAAAATTCAGATCCAGTGTGTGGTTGTTGCCATAACTCTTAGTAAATAAGTTATTTAATAAGATAGTTATTATATCCTATGTGAATAGTCTGAATTTAATCCTGTACTGTGTCTGGCATCAAAGTGTAAAATAATGGAATAGACACAAAGAAAAGAAAGTAAAGAGAAGCATAAGTAGAGAAAAACGGATTGTATGTTCAAACCTCTATAAATTCACATTGACTTTTCATGTTGTAGTGCGTGGTATTTGGATGAAGACAAAAAAAAAGTTTTTTAAAAATTAAGAACAAAATTATGAAATGAAAGTAGATATTTGATCTCTTAGTTACTAATTGTTCATTCTGTTGCAGTTCAGATTACCTACTTCTTCTATTATTACATAGTACAAAAGAACTTCTGGCAAGAAAAACATCGAATGGTGTGTTTTAGAATGAAAAATAAAACCAAGAAAAATCAGTTTTTGCTAAGACATAGAGGCCAAGGAGACTCAAGTTATAAGTAATTCTTCACTGAGCAATTTTTTATCAGTTGAACTTCTGTGGAAGTTCTGGTAGCAAATAAAAACTACATCAGATGGGTGCAGATTAGTGAGAACACTAATTAGTTATTAATACCTTTCCATGTGTTTTAATTTTATTCAGATCAAGAAGAAATCAAGGCATTTCTTTGAGACACTGAGAAAAGTAAAGAAATGTCATATATAACCCAAATGAATATTTTCATTTGTTTAGAATATAATAAGGAAAAGAAAAGTAGTATATAGCCCAAATTAATATTTTCATTTATTTAGAATATAATGGGGAAGTCAAGGCTTCTTTATCTTTTCATGCTGTATATTTGTCTAGGATAAAATTCAAAAGTCTGAAACCAGGAGCAAATGATGAAGCTGTTTACCTGTTTTGGCAGCCAAATTACTGAATTTCACCCAGATACACATTTATATTCTCTTCCTCTTCTGTGACCTTCTACTTTGAACATACAAATGTTTATATTTTTAGGCATAAATAATCTTCCAAGTAGAAAAACTCAGCTGAAGGTCACTCATGAGTGAAAATGAGGAAATGAACTCCACAGTGAGAATGCCATCGGATGTCATTGCTTTGGTGGTGTTGTCACTTGGCAGTGGGGGGAGAAGTGGCCTTGGCAGTGCTGGGTTAATGCTGGACCCGACAATTTTAAAGGTTTTTTCCAAGTGAATCCATGGTTCTATGAGCAAAGAGCATTGCTGAGGCACCACATCACCAGGCTGGAGCACTGTCAGCAGCATTTTGCATGGGTATGGTTTTCACCACTGCCTCAAAAGAAATCCAGCTCTGGGTTCTGGTAGATTTCTTCATCTGACAAAAATCTCAAAATTTTCTTGTTAAACTGCAGATGAACTATCAGAACATTGAGATCAGTTTCTTTGCTTTCATTTTTTGCTTGCATCTTCAGACTTAGCAAAAAAGGGAGTTCCAATGCAAATCTCCCCATCTAACTGGAGCAGGGTGGAAAGCTTCACAGTAAATGCTCAGGGCCTTGAGACTGAAGACAGAAGGGAGAGAGAATTTTCAGAAAAAAAACCCCCAACAATTCTGTCTGAGGCTTCTTTGCACAACATCTGCAAGACAAGGGTTCTTCATCATCTTCTTCATCTCAGCCATGCAAACAGAGAGGGGAAGCACAAGGGAGTGTTCCAAACATCTTCTGCAGCTGTGAAAAAAATGCATGAATATGAAGAAGGAGATTCCTTTACCACTGTAGCATTTGAGTAAAAAAAAATATTAATAATTCTACAAGTGAGGGAGAAAAATCAAGCAAAGGGAGGGTTAGTAATACTTGGAGCAAAATGAGCTCTGCAAGTATAACAATATGTAAAGGACCATGCAGCTGTATCTGTAATTAGCAATAACCACCCACAAGGCTCTGTCCACTGTGCTGAGGAGTGGCAGTGTATTTCTGACCCCCTACATTCCCCTGGCACCCTGAATGCTCTGTTAAGGACATGTGCTTGCAGGGATTGAACCTATTTGAAGGCAACGGTGATTTATTTCTTCAGTTCACATGAAATGGGAAGATTCTGAAGGAAAGTGACTGAATGCAATATTATGTTTAGCAGGCCACCAAAACATCATAAACCAGCTCCCCTTCCCTCTGGATAAGCCAGCATGGTTTTCCCAGGAGTTAATACAATCTCTGCCTGGGTTTGATTTAACACTGACACGCCCTTTATTTAAGAAGCTGAAATGTTTCTGGCTAGCTAAACTGCATAAAAACCTGTGTGAAAATCACAAAGTATTTAATTAAGAATTTTCTGCCAGGTCTTCAAGGCCTTTAGAACTACAGCAACTTTAAATAAAAATTAAGGAGCAAACTGCATTATGAAATTTTTGAAGTCAAACGTAGTAGGGCTTAAGGACGTTATTTGAGTGTGCTGAAAGGCACAGGAAGGACATTTAAGCTGTTCCACAGTGACATGCTTTGGACTTTAGGTGACATTTGTTGGACAGCTTCAACACAGTCTGTTCATGCAGACAGAAGTTCAGAGCTCTAGACTAGACAATCTCCTTGAAATTTTTGCTCACATTACAGAATCTAACTCTTCATCCCAGCTCTGCACTGAGAGTGATGTGCAAACTGTGTCTTTTATTGGTCTATGACATGTTTTATAGTTTTTACTTCGATGGTATTTTAATGCTTTGCCTGTGTTTTCAACTACACAGAACTCTCTCTCAAAATGTATTTGTAATGGATACTATTCTTAAACTGAAAAGAAAAGTTTCAGGTGACTTAAAAAAAGAGGAAAGGTGATTTCCTGTTGGGTGGGGACCACCAAGTCACCCAAAGCTTTGAGATGACTTTCATTAAAACAAGCATGCATGACAAGAAAGGCTTTGGCTCTTAAGAGCAAATTCTGGTTAGAACATAAATGAGAACTATTCATTATGTAAATAAGAGCAAATATAGACTAAAACAAAGCAGGCAATTTAAAAGACACTCCATCCTTACTCGTTGCATTCTTGTTGGATGGGTTCTTTTGCTAGGCCTCAGTTTAGAGCTGTTTCAGAGGCTGTAAGGGCCACTGTAATGTCTGTGAGGGTCTGTTTGCCATTAGTGACCTTTGGTTAAGTTCCTTTCTGAATTCCACCTCCTTTGGTGTTAAAGTCAGTCCTTTGATGCTTTCGCAGAAGATTGTGTAGAGAAAATTGATGGACACAGGTTTTTTTGCCAATAATAATTTGCAGCGATAGGGCTGAGAGCAGGCAGATACATCTTCAAGATACATCGCAATCTTAGTGAGAGTTTTTAAATTCCATTTAAAAATTACTGGCCAGGGGGATTATAATGGACAATTTGGGCTATTTGATTCTATTTATTATGTACCTGCAGACCATTAAAACTAAGCAATTTTGTCCAGTATATGTAACCTTTCATTTACCTTTAAAGTCTCCAAATAAGTATATATTAATTGAAATTCTAACAGCCTACTGCAGGCTTTCAAAACGAATAGAGTGAGAAATTTTAAAAGGTCATAGGAATAAAGACAAGACTTATCTGGTTAGCTAAAAGGATTCCTTTGATGTTTTTATCTTCCCAGGTTTCAATGCAATTAAGAACTGGCCAAACGAACTTGCTAATAGAACCACTTAGTGTTGGAACCACAGCAGTGTTTAGCAGGCATAATCAGCTATCACAGCTTTGTGCTAATAACTTCATGACCATGTAATGACCATCCAGGCAGCCAGGCACCAGAATCGCAGCAGCATTTTCGTGTGCTCCTGTGGTTCTGCAGCATGACCTTGGCTCAGCCAGTCTTCCACCATGCCAGCTTTGGTGCCCTGGACAAATGCAATGTGAATTAGTACTTTTCTATTATTTATATGATTCATTAATTGTAAGCAAAGGGTGCTCTTGTATTTACCAAGCTCTTTTGGGAGCCATAGGGTCAGCAGGGACTCTTTGGTGGTTTTCAATTTTGTGTCATCCTTTTCTCATTATCATTGTAAGGGACTTCTCAAGACTTGTTTCCTTTCTTTTACCCTCTCAGGCTATAATGGGCCACAGCTGAAGCAGGTGGGAAGGAGGTTCTGTCCTCTGGCAATGAAGGTATTCCAGGTGCGATGCAAGAGGGATGAGGGCTTGCTCTGCTGTTTTTGTGCTCTTTGCTTTCTCTTACATGTGAATGGGTGAAGTCTTGCCTGACTGTTTCAAAAGTTTTGTCAAGCCTTGTATGATAACAAAGAAGTTCCTATCTGGAGATGATGGAATATGAGCAGACAGAAGCTACATCAAGTAAGAGGACTTGTGATTACTGTTTGGTGGTGTTTCCTGTGAAAAGCCCATCAGAGCCATGCTCTGGAGTCTGCCCAAGCTTCAGTTTACTGGTGAGTGTAAATGTTCTTACTCAGACTTGGGTTGCCTTGAATGTTTTGGAGGCTTTTCAGGGGGCCGTGGCTGCCCCACGGAATAAAGGAGGCTCCATATGCTGATGCATGGACAACTCTCTGCAGTTTGAACAGAGGCAGTCAGTGGCTGTTTGGGCTTCTTCAGTCTGCTGTGTGTGAGGGATTATTGTTTTATTGTCTGGATTTGTTCAGTCACAGTCGCACTCTCCTGTATCCTAAGCTTTATGGAATAAGTTACATTTAAGATTAGAGGGTGAACAAATATCCATATTTCCTCAGCTGAATTGAACCAGCAGTTCCTTAAAAATAATCAGTATATGTGAAATGTCTTGAAAAACTTCCCATGCTTTGGCAGAACTGCCATTCTTTGCCAAATGAAAGAGAAGTAAATTAATATACAGTGTCACATGGCAGGATAAAATGTTTGTGATACAGTAATGGGTTAGTGCACAATTATTTCTAGAAACTGATCAGAAGGCAAAAAAATCTAATAACAATAGTTTTATTTTAATCAGATTGTTATTTTCAGTTTCATTTGAGTAAAAGATCATTCATTATTTCTGTCTCATTGTAGAAGCTCTTCTGCCATGATCTTGTTTTTCTTGTAAGTTCTGAGAGGCTGGAAAGTTCTACAGTGGCAGGATCCCAGGAATCCTGAGAGAGGAGACTTGAGGTCCATCTGCAAAGCTCTTGGATCATGGATAATTTAATTGATTTCCATTAGAAATTGTATGAAAATATGAAAAAACTGTATGAAACTGGCAGCAACTTAGCAGTTCCCATGGTGAAGTTTCAAACTTTGGTCCTTTTGCATCTGAACTTGCCCAGCTCCTTGTTCTTAGATTAGCTTCATGTTTGAACAGGGAAGAATCTTGCTTTGATGCTTGAAACAAGATGGTTTTGAGCCACAGAATGTGTGTATGAAACCTAGTTTGGTGCCTTTTGTCCTCTTTAATACCCAAATGAAGCAAGAGTCTGATAAGCTACTCTAGATACCAGATTTCCATGTGTGGTGATCAGCCAGCCAGTTGCTAAGAGCATTCATAGCAGCTGAGTTTAGTCTGCTTTTCCTTCCTTGCCAATTCCTACTATAGCTATGAGAAGAGGGTCACCTTTGAAAATGAATTCCCTGAAAACTGGCTACAGGGTTTAAAAAATGACTGGTGCAGAAGAAACCACAGACAGATAATCAGATGGTAGAATCAAAACCATATCATTTTTTTAGGAAACCTGCTAAAATTGAGAATTTGGATACAAACCAGAAAACATACTGAATAGGACCTCAGCAGTTTTTTGGCTCCTGTCCTCTGTGTCAGAGACTAACATTGGTATTTGTGAGTCCTGTTTTCATGGGGAACTTTTTAGATGGATGACAGCCAGCACCACAGCCCTGGGATGTTTTCTCTAAAGATGAATTCACACTGAGGGCCTGTGAGAGCTGAGAAGAGCCCGAAAGATGCACAGTGTGCACTGGGGCTTTGTGGCTCCTTAGTCCCCTGGCTGACCTCCAGGGCCACGTGAATCATCACAGGCCCAGCATCAGAGGTGGAAATGCTGTAAAATGAAATTTATTTCCTCTTCCTTTACACCAAGTACTGCAATATATACAGACTTCTATGTAAATTATTTCAGATGCACAGCTATAAATTTCAGTTGCACACACTCTAACAGATTTTTAAAACAACAACAACAACAAAAAAATCACATATTGTTCTCATGTACTCTTTAGTTAGTTTATAGGACTCCCTCTGTTCGTGACTGTTTCTGTTATTGTTGGATGAATAAACCTTCTCAAAATAGATCATCGTAAGGATGGAAGCTGTCCAGTGACCACTTAAGTAGAAGTTGGCTGCCAGAACCAGTTTATTTCAGCTGTGATCACGAAGATTCTTGTGTGCACTTATTTCCTTGTTCTTCAGTACTGTCTGTAATATTGAGATGCTCTGCTAGTATCTTTAATGTTATCCAATGTTTTTCCAAAACAAAGTAGATAAATACATAAGAAAAGGTCAGAGAGAGATCCTTCTTTGTTTCAAAGGACAGGACCGCCTTATATGTCATCAGGCATCCAACATACCTCGGTTACTTCAGTGTGGACCTATTATTGGCAACCACATGTATTTCCTTCTGCAAGAACTAACTTAGATTGCTTGTGTTACTCGTATAATGTGTGCTCTTTGATAGGTGCTGCTCTGAAGCTTTGCCATGAAAAGAGGGATGGCTTGTGTTTCAGTCATATAATCCAAAGTTAGGGTGTCTGGGTTTTTCCCCTGACAGTACCATAAATTTCAGCAAACCTTGCCTGAGTATTTTGTGACTTTTTTTTTTTTCTGTCTTTTCCTTATCTTCTGTACAGCAGTGCTCAGAAGGGAAAAGTAGGAGAAAGTTAATTTGATTTTTATCAGACGCAAACAATTCAGCAACTGTTTGCAGACAGACTAGAGTCATTCCTGTGTGGAAGCCCAGAGGTGTCTCCTCCTTTCCTGGGTTGTACACCTGATGGATGACCAAATGTGATGCCCCCCTCTGTCCCCAGTGCACTAAAGGGGAGGGGGACTAGAGCACAAGCCAGAAGGAATGTACATCACTGTACCAGTGTTCTTTGGGAGAAAATAAACTATCAGATGTTTTTCAGACAAGTGCCTGGAGAAGCAGAAGCACTCTCCTGTTGGGGTCAGGGAGGAGCTCTAGCACCCCTGAGTTTCTAGATGGACTGCTCCTGAGAAGTACAGGCAGAGGCAGCTGCACAGGAGGAACAGGCAGAAGGAGTTATCCAGTGGTTGTAGAGCATGATCAAAGATTAAGTGAGAATCATTTTGCTAGATATGCCATGTGGTATGGAGTTGGAATGTGTGAGCAAAGGGCACTGATGGCACAGAACCTTGAAACAGCACCAGCTGGAAAGACAGGTCCTGCTGGAGCTGTGTCAGCACTGGCTGTGATGTACAGCTCTGCCTGTGTGCTCGGGCTGGCTTGGAGTTGTCTCCAGTCATGAATACTGTGTCCTGATACCATGTGGGCTCCCGTGCAGGCTTCAGGTGGAGGCAGAGGCTTCTGGAGAGGAGGGGCTCCTGGTGGCCATTTCCCTCTGCAAAACCTGTGTAGGGAGGCTGAGGGGTCACAACTCCATGTATGCAAATGCAGGGGACCTCATATGCAAGGGCTTGGAGAAGTGGGAGGCACATGGGCAGGGAGTAAAGAAATCAGTCTCCAGCAAGTCAGGTAGGTTAGAAAGAGACAGAGATGAAGAAGACTCCAGGCAGAAACATCTGCAGTAAAATTTGAAAAGGCCTTATCTCAAGTCAGGCAGGTCTGCCTGCAGGCTGGGGCTCTCTTTTAGGCTCTGCCAAGCTCCTGGGGTGAAGTTCAAGCAGTGCTTCGTTTTGCAAGGGCCTGTTTGCCCCCAGCCAAGGGAGCTCCTGAGCAAGGCTATGGGAGAAGGCTGAAGGCTCTCTTCTGTGCCAAAGAGTTCATGTATCCTGAATACAGAAGGTTCTTCTCCACCTCATCTATTGTCCTTTTATCACACAGGAACAGTAAGTGATACCAGCTTTTTTCTTTTTTTTTTTAATTTTATGCAACCCATGATTATAAACTTTTCAGTATTATATTATTTTAGTTCTATTTCATCATTGCAGATGCTTCAAGAGAAGCCTATACTTGCAGAAGTAAACTGCAGTAACACAATTTCATGTGCTCATAAAGAGTGCTTTAATGCTGAAGTGCATCACAAGCTGGAGATGCACAGATGCTTGTCAGAAAACCACCTCAGCATTGGGTAGCCTTTTCCCTGATAGAAAAGCTATCAGAGATGAAAACTGTACCTCAGTCTTCTTTGAAATGTGACGTGACGTGGTTTTACATGCACAGATGCAAATGTTGCTTGTTTGATTCACACAGGAGGGTTGGTTTCTTTGATATAAGTAGAATTAATCTAGTTAGTTTGTAGGGCATATGCAGTGGAACTATTTCATGTGACTTGCAAAGATAAGGCTCCATTGAAGAACAGAAGCCTTCCTTGATGTTGACCAGAATGCATTTAGTTTGTTAAGACCCCACTGCTACAACAAAATAGAAATTCAGGTGGAACAGGATATAATTGCTGCAGGTACTTGAAAACCACCAGATTGCATATCTGATGACTATCAGGCAATTAGCAATATAACAAACCTGCTTGCTGGAAGGGGAAAGGCATAAAACTTGTTTCTTATGCCCCTCAAGTGACATAGTAAGAACAAATTCTACTGACTGTGGAGGAAAGACAAAGCAATCCATGTACCCGAACAGAAATGTTCATCAACCTACCGATATTTAAATCTTGTTCTTCTTGCTCTTCTTCCCTCCATTTTAAGATCTGGCTTTGTTTCTTTGCAAGAAAGTAAGTCCCACCAAGGAGCCTGTTGCGTGATACTGAAAATTTGCAAGAGTGTTGAAGATTAAATAAGCATATTGCCTAAGGCTGAGCTGCTAAGAACAACTGTTTTTTTCACTTAGCTATTCTTAACAGAAGAAGCAGGCAATTGCAAGTGAGAGTTTCAAGGCAAGTGTAAGTTTCAAGACCAAGAGGCATATTCACTCCCAGGGTTAGAGAATTAATCTGCCTCTTTAAACACAGTGGGGAGAGGTTGCCTCTTTACGGCCAGCACCCTGAATCATTCTCAGGAGAGGTGGCAGGCACATACAGCTTTCTGCCCCCAATGCTCAGTGTTGCAATCCTTTCACTCTCTGCAGAAGTATTTTGGTTCAAAGGGGAGGGATCAAATCTACTTATGCTGACTGCTGCATCCCTGAGGACATGTACTGTTAGTCATGGCAAGCAGCGACTTGGTTCTCATGTTTTGGCTTGGCCAGATCTTAACAGAGGTGTAGAACAGGACTTTTCCAGGTGGGAAACTTCCTGTCTAAGACACGTCTGTGAAAGTAGTGCAGTATTCTGGTTACTAGAAAAGTCCTGTTTCCTCCTTCCTGAGAGGGTGCCCTTTCAAAAAGACACTCATTGCATGTCACAACTGCTGTTTTCACCAAACACTAAATGTTCAGCTCTTAAGTCCCCTCCTGAATTGTCATTTCCAGTGGCTTTGCTTGCAGTCTGGATTTCTTTCTACTCATCTTGCAGCTCAGAACTAAGCACAGCATTACTGAAGCTATAGGAGATTCCTTCAGCTCAAACTACATTTTACTGATCTGAGCCACCATGGCTTCAGAACTCACTTACTGCCAGCACTTTTAAACTCTACACTTTGCTCCCACTCTCTGAACACTAGTAGTCCAGACTTTTCCTTCAGCTTACCTCAGGCTTATATTGGGTCAAATACAATTAGATGCCTACTTAAATTGATATCTAAGTAGGTATTGACATTTTGAAAAATTGTCTAAATACCATTTGTGGCCTTTTCCCTCTGCTGTTGCCCAGGTAAATCTCTCTGTCTATCCTCTACACTAGGACATGGGAGGTGGACTAGAAAGAATTCACTCGTAGGTGTTTCTGATTAATCACTAACCCTAATCGCAGTCACATAAACCTCTGAAACCTAAATGCTTGTATCAAATGCCTTACTAAAAGCCAGTTAATTTGTCTTTACAATCTCCTCAAATTATTTCTAACTGTCAACAAATTAAGTACCTTTGCTCACTGACTTATGTTTTTTTTCCCTCGGTCTGCTAGCCCATGCCTGCTATTCTGCCCCTTATCTGAGTGATATCACTTACCAGAACTGTAGCAAGTCCATTATCTGATTCCCTTACTGACCTGTACAGCAAATTATCTGGACTCCCACTATGCTGCAGTAAGCTCACATTTCACAAATATTTTCTTACTTGTTTTCATCAGTTACTGCATGGCATCCTTATTGATTTTCAACCATCCCTCATTTCAAGTACTTTTTAAATAGATTTCCACCATTTCAGTCTTCTCAATCTCAATTCAGTGTTCCTGTATTAATAGTCTTTTCATATTCCTTTCCCTCCCCAGGCGCACTTATGAATGCTCTTCTTCCCTTAGCCTTCTGGTTGTTCTTAATTTATTGTGTTGGATGCCCTTAGCTTGTTCTCTGAGGCTTAAATCCATTCAGCTGATTATTTGCAGTCCATCTTCCCTCATTCAGTGTAAGGCTACCACGCCACTCGCTGCTGCACATTGTGAAACTACAGACCATGGGGCTACTGTGATTTGTGATAATGTTTAATTTTTAAGACCCAATTGTAATGCTTTCTGAGCTTTGCAGGTTTTCTTTTTTCCTTCTCAGCTGCAGCAGCTAAATCCCATTTTGAGATCTGCCAATGCTGGTAGTATGTGAGGAGAAAGGGCAGAGAAAATTCCATTTGTAAGATGCTGGGTTGCTTCCTCAGCTGGGGCAGTGAAGAGTTTTTCATATAGCCAGCCTCAAAAGCTGTTGTCTGGGGATTAATCCATGATCTCTTGAAAACCAAAACTTCATTCTTCAAATTAGCTGTTTGCACCACACTGCAGGAATCTCAGTGACTCATAAATCCTGTTACTTCAAAGTAAGGGAAGTCCTTGAAAATATCACGTGGAGCTTGAATGTTTCAGGCTATTTCACAGACCAAGATTTTCAGCTAATGCTAATCAGGACATTACACATCTTTGCTTGGACATTCACCTCATGTTTTCTGTTCTAAATCAAAATACAGTAAGTGACATCTGTGAGTTTGCTGCCACCCTAGATATGTTTTTATATGCCAGACCACAATATTATGACTTACTGGGAAGCAGCCAGATCCCAAACAAACAAAAAACAGTCGCAAAAAGGAGAAGTTTAAAAAATGAAAGAATTGTAGCTAATAGAAGGTATTATTTAGCCTCCTTTGTGCTCGCAACCAACTTTGATATCAAGGATACCAAAAGCAGAAAAGGATGAACAGAAAAAACAAACAACAACAACAACAACAAAACCATAGCAAATATTTGAATAGATTGCTTTGGTCTAACAAATTGTTGCCTATTTTCTGCAGTTTAGTGAGCCCCCTAGAGTAATACTATTCCCTTCTCTTCTATGTTAACCCTACTTCAAAATCTTGCCTTGCCTTTCTTGCCTTGCCTACTTGCACATCTTGCCTTTTGACAGGTGATATCACACTGCTCTCTGCCATCTTTTCAGGTGCTCAGAAACCCATTTGTGAAAACACCAAATCCTAGTACCTCTGTAATTTTTAAATAACCTTTTAAGGGTGAGGAGATGATTTTAAAAACCACATTTGATGAAACTTTTTTATTTATTGTAATCAAAATTAGGAATACCCTCACTTAATCTTTGTTTATTAATGGTAATGTGATCTAACACTTAAAAATTCCCTTCTTCCTCTAGGTCTCCATGTTTTAGAAGGATGTTTGAGAACACCTAGCAAATATAATTTGGGTGTGTATAGGAGAATATCCAGATTTTTATGGCCTTACAATTTTCTTTTATTTTTTTACAGCAAAATACTTCCATTTGAAACAGCACATGCTCACTTTTAATCCTGGAAAGCTCCTAGAGCAGCTCAACAGCAACAGGCAGCTGAGATATGTAACACTTGCAAGTTCCTGCTCGGTCTTCAGGGAGCATACACACTGAGGAACCTGGATCTCCATGAAGGCTGCAGTGTTTGCTTCCAGCCTACCATTCCACATGTTGTTCCAGTCATTCCCACTGATTTAGCAAGCCAGTAGCTGATGGACCTATGGTGAGAGCTGAAATGTTATTGACAAGTGTTAAAGAAACCATTGATTTAGTTACACGCGTCCTGATCTAAAGTTTTGCTTTCCTCTTAAAGATGAGGTTTGGCAATTATAGACTACTAAGGGAAGGAAGAGCCCATTAAGAGCAAATGTTCTCCTTCCCTGAGTCTAGGACATCCTCTGGAAGATTCCTGACTCCTGCTTTAGAGAGTCTTGGCAACAATATTGATCCCTTAACATCATGGCCTCGGTAGAGGTAACGTTAGGATATGCACCCATCGAGTTTTGAGAACCTGACAACAAAATGCCATGGTTCACAGAAGGGCAGTTTTGTTATTGCTTGCAAAGTTTCACCTAAGAGGCATCAAAATAACTACCCATAAGCTCCTTCTGCAGGATGAATGCTTTCAGGGCTGTCCTCTCCCACTTGTACCACATTCCTGCAGGCTTGGTGACCTCAGGCTAAAGTACTAACACCACCTGAATTGTGCCAGCTGCCACGGGAATGGCTCCCAGGGGACAGAAGGGCGTGGTGTGGCAGAGAGCACACAGGAGCCATCCCTCTCTCTCAACACACAATCCTCCAAAGCTGCACAAACCTTCGAAGAGGCAGAGGAGAAGGCTGTTCAAAACAACGCACCTGCACTGCATGTGTCTTTCTAGGGCTCCACTTCACAGAAGGCTGTGAATCCTTGACTGAAGCACTGTTTCCTTTGACCCAACATTTTTCTATACAGTGTTTCCCAAGAATTACACAGGACAACAAATAGAGGGAAATGCTCCATTTTTATTTTCAACAGTTCATTTCCCAGATGTAAAAAGTCTGTCCCAAAATAACCAAGAAATTATAAAATACAATGTCTACATGTATTAGTGGACATTATAAATACCCGCAAATACTTGTAAATTTATTCCTGAAGGAATTAAACAAAGAGATGTTGAACAAAATCTAGGAGTAGCACTTTATTTCATTTCAAAACATGTTACTTCTGAATAAACTTAAAAAGTCAAAAGCATTTAAAAGTTCTAGCGGTGGTGGCTTAAGAGGAATCTTGCCAATTGTGAACTCCTTTGCTTCAAACTGTTGCCACTCTTCGGCTGATAATTCGCTCTTGGGTGTGAATAACTTCTCTGAGGCAGGGCTGGAGTTGGTGGCTGCAGCAGAGGCTGAGGTGGCAGCATGTCCAGAGGCACTGGCGCTCTGTCCAAATAAAGCACCGCCCGAAGGCGAGGCAGAAGTGGCCACGGTGCCACCGAAGGCTCCAAAGGCTGGCAGCACAGTGGTGCTCGCAGAGTTCCCAGCAGAAGCAGGGCCAAGGCCTGAGAAGCCAGAAGTCCCAAAGCCAGCGCCAGCTGTGGCGGCTGTTTTGAAGGAGAAGGAGGCTGCGGATGGAGCGGCCGGGCTGCCAAAGCCAAGGGGCTGGGCTGGGCCAGGAGAGGACGTTGTCCCAAAGGCAGGAGCGTTTGCAGCAGCAGAAGAGCTCCCAGCAGCAGGGCTGCTCCCAGATGATGCTGAACTGGCGAGGCTGGAACTGGTTTTAAAGGAGAAACTGCTGGCACTGGTACTGCTGCTGCTCACAGGAAAGCCTGCTAGTAGAGAATTTACAAACAGTGTGAGCATGGATACTGAACCACTGCTGTATTTCAAAGATGCAGCAGCAGCAAACTACAGAAAATGCTGAAGTGTTTTGGCTCTTAGAACAGGAACTTACGTGACAGCCCAAAGCCTGAGGTTTGCTGTCCTCCCATTCCAAAGGCAGGTGCTGGTTGAGAGCCCATGGTCTTGAAAGCAGAGAGCTGAAAGAATTCCAGAGACAAGAAAACACGGAAACTACATTCCAAATCAGGGAACTCTCTCTCTCAGTAACTATTTGACACAAAAATAGAGCTGCCCAGTCCTATTGGATCCAATTCAGCCCATGCTGGACAGTGATCACTCCTCACAGCTGCCTGTTCTTGCAGTGCTTTAAGTGCTCTAAGGCCATACACGCTCTTCTCCGTAAAACCCTCCAGAAATGCACATCTCTTACAACTGATGGATTTTTGCCTGCCAGTCAATGACCTCAGGCCCTCTGCGAGCTCTCCTTCTCACCTCTTACTATTCCAGCTTGTGCTCTGTGACTGTATTAGGGGCACAGCTTGGATTCACTCTGTTCTGTCTCCTTGGCACATCCCATCTCCTGTGGTAAGGCCCAGCTCCCGCTTGTCCCCCTTCAGCACTGAACAGAACAAGGGCTGGCATCATACCACTCAGCCTTTACTGCCCTTCCTGCAGCCTGCACTCAAATAGAGCCACTCCCTCTGTCTCCCTGATTATTTCGTATGGGCTTGAGCTCCAGCATTTGCTTCTGGAAAACCATCTCCCACTCACAACTGTTTGTCACCTTCCCACGACCAATGACTCTTTTTTTCTAGCTTCAAATGTTATCCAAAGGGCTTCTCTCCCACCTAGCTCTCCATTCTGGCATTGGCCAAATGCTCCTAAGCTGTCCTGGAGAGCCATTCTGCTCCACTCAGCTGGTCCTCTCTTGGAAGGGTCAAGATCAGCACATGGGAAAAAGATGTGGTGGGGACTGGCCTCTTCCTGGTCATGTACACGGCCACATCCCAAACTCAAGCTCTGCTTGCTTTCATGTGGCTTGCAATGAGAGCAATTCCAAAGCTGGGATCCAGCTGCTGCCTTGCTAACATGGAACCATCCCCATGCACGTTTTCCCTGGTTAATTTGAAAGGGGGTTATTAAACCACCTGCAATTCACTGGTTTCAGGAGTCCAGAGAATATGCCCAGGTGGCACATCACAACTGCCACATCTCAGAAGTCTTCATAGCCATAATTAACATCTGTGTAAATTACTTCCTTTAAAAATGACATCAGGCACAGAGACATGTTGCCATTCGTGACCACTTACCAAAGCTGCTTTTGTTGATGCATTTAAATTTTTCAACTGAAGTAGCTGATTTTTCCATTGTAGTGCTAACTTTTGGACTGCATCTATCTGAAAAGGGGTAAATAACAGCATGTTTTTATTACTGAAGACTTAAATTAATCAACTGGCCTCCTTTCTTTAAGAATGCAATTCTGGTAAATCTAAACATATGAAGCAAGAGTGGTGACAAGATCAATTCCTTTTGTAACACAGAACCAAGAAGAAGAGGAAAGAGTGCAATGTAATTGGAATTAATTTGTACTTGCACCCATCCAATAGCCTAATTTCTTTCCTGGCACAACATTAAACTCTGCTGGCTTCCCTGGTATTGAAAGGAGTACAAGGAATGAGTTATATATATACACTGAGAGATGTTTTATATAGAAACATATACCTTACTTCCAAATTAGTATATTTATATATCTCTGTTTCTAGAAAAGAAGCATCTGCTATTTTCATCATTAATTTCCTGCAACAAAGGCATGTAAAAAACAAGGTCAAATGAACTTGTCCAGTCTTCTATTTAAAGCACCAAATAACTACCTATAACAAACTAACAGCGTACAAGGTATTAAATTTCTGAGACAGGATTCAAGTAACTTCTACAAATAACACTCGGGAGCACGGACAAGATTAAGTCAAGGAGTTTCTAGCTGCTATTTTTGCATTCACTTTGATGCACAAGAATTGAAGAATATTTTGGCATTCTGATCATCTCTTAGAGCTGGGGGATAAATGAATCAGGAGTTGCCACCTGAAGAACAGTAACAAGTCCTGTGCCTAGAGTGTCCACACCAGCCAACATTTTTAAAATACTTACATAATTTCCAATGATATTGTTTGCTCTGCTGTCATAATACTCCAGACGCAGCTCTTCTGGCGAGACATCTGAGAAGCCTGCAAGGACAGGAAGAGTCAAAAACCTCCAAGAAAACAGATTCACACTTCAACTGTCCTCTACAGTTACAAAGGCATGGACCTTGATGCTGTCTGAAGAGAGTGACAGTCACAGACAAAAAGATTAATTACAGAGTGTCAGAGATGTGAGCGTCCAAAATTAATTTGCCACCAACTAATATTCCTTTCTGCTGTATCACAAGGCAAACCATCACCTTGTAAATGGTTGCACATAAGTACAACAGTGTGGGCAAGTCACAGAAACATCCTGAACAGCAGCAGTACACAGTACTGAA
This sequence comes from Regulus satrapa, assembly GCA_013396955.1. Classification (NCBI taxonomy): domain Eukaryota; kingdom Metazoa; phylum Chordata; class Aves; order Passeriformes; family Regulidae; genus Regulus; species Regulus satrapa. The sequence continues at coordinate 167,182 of VWZN01008380.1, read as the reverse complement.
AACACTACCTACCTGAGACATTTGGCTTTTCTTTCATTGGTGAATAACATGAAAATATCCACTGCCCAGAAGATTCCCAAATTTCCATGTCGTTCACAACACATTCACTAACAAACAAAACAAAATCACAGCTGAAGGTGAAATTGCCTTGGTCAAAACAATTCAAACAACTGGTTTGAATCCAAATTCAGAGTAAAAAACCTGCTACCATGAAAACCAAGTATTTTCTTAATGTAATCTTCCAAAACCATGCTTCTTTGGGAAATCACACTGTCTGCTGCTTTTCAGTACCTGCCCTGCAGCTGCTGGTCACTCGTAACTGAGTGTAACATACACCTCTGTGAAACCAATAGTTTTGCTGTTGGCAGAAAGATTCGTCTTAAGTGTCAAAAAACCAAGTAAAATAATTCATTTTCTTGAAGTGGCTCTGATTTCTTATTTTCAAGCACTGAAATCCATTTCCTTCCTTATCCTCCTGACCACAATTTAAATACCACACCATCATACTAATATCACAGTTGACTATCTGCCCGGCCCAGGTCCCAAACAAGGACCACTTCCTCCCTCATGCCTGCATCATTCCAGAGAACCAAATAAAGTGATGTTCTCTATGTTTCTTCCCGAGTCCCAGCTTTCTCCTCACAATCCTGTCCTCTGTATTATCACTAGGAAAGTCAGTAAGCCTTTGACCTGCTCATTCTAAATGCTTTCTGAGACAGGACTGTAACTTACAGAAGTCTCTCCTCTTCATCTTTAGAGCCATCAGCAACACTTTGACTGTTGGCTAAGGCAGAGAACCTGTTCTGTGAGAAGTCTGCATTTCTGCTGCTGCTGCCTGATGATCCAAAGTCAGGGGAGCCGAAGAATCCTCTTCCGTGATCTCTGCTGCCACCCCACGTATCAGACTTGAATGAAGATGGCTGGATAACATTACTGTATCTCTGGTTAGAGGTACCCCATCCTCCTCCTCCTCCTCCTCCTCTTCCGCTAGTAACTTCCAGTTAAAATAAAACAAACAAAAAAGCAAACAACCGAAATTTTTAATCATTAAGCTATGAATCAACATCAACAAAAACTCTGAGTATAACTAGTCTCACAGTGGCAATAAAAAGTTTGAAATGAAAACGTAGTATTTTCCTAATGAGTTAATCTCATTATTTAATCAGTTTAGCTAGTGAGTTACCCAGGGTAGTTCTCAAGTCCTGCTTCTCAAACGGAACAGTTTGGGTTACAAGGCACCTTTACAAGTAATCTGGTTAGATCTCCCCTGTGCTTTAATTAGCAGAGACACCTTCAAGTAGATCACTGTGCCAACAACAATTTGTGGAACTGCAGAAAGACATTGGCTCAATTTTGCTTAGGTTGTTTGACGAAGTAACCACCCCAGCATAAAAAAAATTAAATAAATTAATGCACCATAAATTTATGTTAGGGGCTCCCACCTCACAGCTACAGCAGGGGCTTTGCTGCAGCACAGAGAGCTCCTGAGCTTCGTTTTGATACCTTGGACACACCTGTGCGTGTTGCTACAGGCAAACCCCTGTCCTTCCAACAGGAGTAAGGACAAGCAGCTGCACTGAGTTCCTGCTATGCCATCACAGCAGCCCTCAGCTCTCTGTTATCTTCCCAGAAGCTCCCAAATACCCAGAGCTGATGAGAAGGGAAACAGCCTTTCCTAGGTACAATCCACGGCTGCTGAAAACTTGCTCACTGCTCCGGGGAACAATTTTCCAAGCCGTTTCCCCACTGCCTGTGGGATTCCGCAGTCACAGAATCACAAGATCAATTAAGTTGGAAAAGAGCTGTGAGACCATCGAGCTCAGCCTACGACCAAACAGCACCTCGTCAATTACACCATGGCACAAGCACCGCATCCAGTCTTTCCCTCAACACCTCGAGGGACGGTGACTCCACACCTCCCTGGGCAGCTTGTTCCGCTGCTCGTCACCCTTCCTGTGGATGCCCAACCCAAACCTCCCCCGGCGCAGCGTGAGGCTGCGTCTCCTCCAGTCCCCGGTTGCCAGGGAGAAGAGACCAAACCGCCCTCGCTACAGCCTCCTTCCAGGCACACGCAGAAAGCGGTAAGCCACCCCCACGTCTCCTTNGAGGCCGCGCTGGGCTCGGCCCCCCGAGGAGGGCGGGCGGGAGCGGGGCCGGGCGGCGCACGAAGCCCGTCCGGCCGAGGGGTAACGCGGTTAAACGCCGCCGCTGAAGCCAGCGCGGGTTGGATTTGTGCTGTTCGGGCCTTCGGTCACCGACACAGTAAAAATTCCCGTGCCTCGGCTGTAACCGCCCCTCGCTCGCATGAGCCGCTTCTCCACGCAGCCTGCGCGGGGAACACGTTTGTGTGCTGTGCCTTTACGGGGGAGAGGAAGGAATGTGTAGCCCGTGGCTACAGAA
>VWZN01008380.1:134734-159932 GCA_013396955.1 Regulus satrapa | reverse complement strand
CCAAAGCTGGGATCCAGCTGCTGCCTTGCTAACATGGAACCATCCCCATGCACATTTTCCCCTGGTTAACTTGAAGGGGGTTGTTAAACCACCTGCAATTCACTGATTTCAGGAGTCCAGAGAATATGCCCAGGTGGCACATCACAACTGCCACATCTCAGAAGTCTTCATAGCCATAATTAACATCTGTGTAAATTACTTCCTTTAAAAATGACATCAGGCACAGTGACATTCGTGGACAGTTGCTATTCGTGAACACCTACCAAAGCTGCTTTTTTTACTTCAATTAAAGCTTTCAACTGAATCAGCCAATTTTCCCACTGTTCTGCTAGCAGTTCAACAGCATCTATCTGAAAAGAAAGAGAAAAAATCACACACTTATTTTATTGGGGAAGACTTAAAAAAAAAGAAAGAAAAAAAAAATGGTCAACTGAACCAAACAAAGTTATTTAGAATTAGAAAATAAACTTCACTTATCCAAGAGAGTAATTTTGCTTTCCTTCCACTTCAAGATGAAAGGTGAATTTTTTGTTATTTAAAAAAAATTGCTTTAAATACTCTTAATGTTGCCCTTATATAAATTTTTTTCTGTCTTTACATAAAGAACAATATCAGATCAGACAGTCTGAGCCAGGGATCTCAGGCAAAAAGATGATGTTAGGATAGACCAAATAAACCAGCTGCTATTCTGGCATTCTCTTCAGTGCACAGGAATTGAAGGATATTTTGGCATTCTGATAATCTCCTACAGCTGGGCGAAAAATAAAGCAAGAGTTGCCATCTGAAGATTAGTAACAACTCTTATGCCAAAGACTGTCCCCATGAGTCATCATTTTGAAACTGCTTACACATTTCCCAATTATATTGTTTGCTGCCATAGTACTCCAGATACAGTTCTTCTGAAGAGACATCTGAAATGCCTGCAAGGACAGGAAAAATGAAAAACTTCCAAGAAAACAGATTAATACTTCTAACCACCCTCCATAGTTACAAAGATATGGGAGCTCGATTCGAGTCGGAGACACGAAGGATTCATTAAAGAACTTCAGAGGTGTCGAGGCCCCAAATGAATTGGCAAACGCCGGGTCTCTTTGAGCAGGAAATAAAGGACAAGCGACCTCAGCCTCGGGCTCTCCGTTAATCCCTCTCCTCCCAAAGCTCCCACACACTGAAGCCGGTGAGAATGGAAACAGCGCGCAGCTGCTGCACACGCTGCTCCTGCACGCAGCGAAGATGCCCGAGCCGCTTTTNCCCCTGCCCGCCGAGCCGGCCGCGGCCCCACAGAGCACAAGGACGAGCGCGTCCGGCTGGCGCTGCCGCCGCCCAGGCAGGCCAGGGACTATTCACAGCGGGGGCCGCGAGTTTAAAAGTGGATGCAGAACAGATAAAGGAGCCTGTCCAGTCTAAAAAAAAAACAAAACAAAACAACACACGGTTCCCTGCAGGATTCCAGTAGCTCAGAATCGGGGAATGGAGACAGCAGGAACATGTTTCGTGGCTAGGAGGAGTGAAAAGGCAAGGGAAAACAAAAAAAGTCGCAAGCCTTTCACTTACTGCTGAATAAAGAAGGGCGTTGCAGGAACCACAATGGAGGCCATGAGTGCATCTAATCCTGTCTGTACAGGCAGAGTTGACAGGATGAGCAAGAAAACGAGGAGCAAGTCTACGAAGAAGCACTGACTTTGAAAAACCAGACTTTACTTAGGAGAAGCTGGAAGAATTTCAGAACTAAAGCAGACTAAATATCCACAGCACCAGCGAGGTAGAGGTAGGCAAACACCGACTTCTGAAGTTAACTCACTAGTCTCATAGAAAGAGACCTGAAAAAAAATCAGCAAGTTAGAAGAGAGGTGACGAAACTATGATGCAGCTATGAAGAGACTAGCATGGGAGCAGGACATATTTGTCTAGTTTTCCAGAACTGGGAAGAGGCACTCAATGTCGATGACAGCCAGAGCTTGAGAGGCTGGACTTCGAGGCTGTGTGAAGAAATTTAGCATCCCATGGGCTGAAAGCATTTACAGAACTCTGTGCTTCTAAACCAGAGATGAATAACCATGCGCAACTTCTGAAGACTTCTGTAAAGTATCTTTAATGACTTGGTTCATGCCATTTTAAAAACAGTCATTTTCAAGAAGAAAATCAATATATCTGTTGTATTGACTTTACTTTTCTCATTCCTGTTCCCATGTTTGCTAATGGCTTGGCATCTACAGTATGTACAGTCTGATGCCTGGGAAGATAGACTGAAAATTCTTTCCAGGTTTCCAACTTGCTAATTATAGTGCACAATTCTCGTCGACTTGCCCCACCATTCCTTACCTCAGCGTAATTTAAAAAAAAAAAAAAAAAAAAAATCAAAAGTCTTTCTGTGAAAGCTCCATAAAATGCCAAAGAGACCATAAAAGTGTTTCCCTATTTGCTATGTATGGCCTCTCTAACCTTAAAAACTGGATAAGCAGTCATGCAAATGATGGAAGAAACTCACTGGAAGAGAGCAGCTATCATGATTTAGAGAGCTGTTGAAACATTGGGAATCTTTATTACACAGCAGTCCTTGGTCTTTCCTGAGAAAATATCTTCATTTCATCCCATTAAGATTTCTGCAGGTAGTTATGAAGGACTAAAAATTGTTGTTCCTCTTTCTCGCAAGCCAAGCTGTATTTATTCACCTTCATTAAAGGAAGTGTCTCTGCAACTGATCTTGGTAAAATGTCATTTAAGCAGAAATTTTTTCCTCATCAAATGCTTTGGAGGCATTCTAAATATTTGGATTTGGTCTTTGACAAGGCCACACCAACAGTCCTTTTAAAGGAAGATGCCATATGATATCACCTAGGTTAAGTGGATTCTCAAAACACATCCCCATCTCTTTAAAACAGACAAGAAAATGGGCATGACAAAATCCACATTATACAATATGCTGTATATACAAATTGAAAGACTGCATCTCATTTCTTCTCCTGTTACTAAATTTAACATGATTCGGTAAAACATGGAAGCAAAGCACCAATAACCATCTTTTCCCAAGTCCTTGAAGAATGCCTCGGCATCTCGTACAGTCTTCAGATCTCTAGAGTTTCTTCATTTGCCCCACAAGTGTCTACAACACAGATTAAACAACTTGTCACTGGGAAAGCACGGACTTTGGAGTTGGCTATCCACTTGTCTGTTTCAGTGTTATATTCAAGAATGTGCCCTAAGCGACCAACGCCCTGAAAGCCAGCCAGGACATAGACTATAGATCCCACGGCAGCACATTTCACTGTTACACCTTTCCATGGCATCGGAGACACCATCTTCCACTCGTTCATCTTGATATCGTAATATTCTACATTATCAAGGCCACCTACAAAGCAATGAGATAGATAACTGCTTATTATGTTGCACTACAGCATGCAAACTTAAGCCTATATTTTCAAGGTTTCAAGAACCCTACACTTTAAAAAGCAAATCTGAAAATACACCCCCTAATATCTAAACTAGCAGCTTATTCTTGTATAAATACAAAACCAGGGAAAAGTGAAAAGGAGATAGAAAGGAATATGTATTCTAACAAATGTACACATTTAGATGCTTTCTAGAGATTCCAACATGTTACTTCATGAACGGAGGAACTTGCAATGCTGAACTTCTGATGGATTTGGGGCTAGTGACTAAAACTCAGGAATTACCTGAAACTTTCTTATAGCAATGGCATTTCATTCTAGAGGACTCATAGGTACTTTTAACAAAACTGGACACTTACTGATAGGGGAGGTCTACTTGTCAAGATGATACTAAAATCATTGAAGTATAAAAGCCTAAGCCCCTTTGAAAAAGGCCAAAGGAACCAAAAGTTATTAGAGAAGAGTAGATTTTGTGACTAAGATATGCTTCCTCAGGAAATATGCTAGTAATTACACTTTACAATAGCTACAAATATCCTGTTGTCCCTATTTAACTCAGTTTTTACTTCCAGTACTGAATTATTAGATTTGAGAGATTAAGAAATCTGTCATATTAATAGATATGAGTTTTTCACCCCAGACATAACTCTTCCGCATTTTATTCCAGTAAGAACAATTTTCAACATTAAGAGAAGCATTCAGTGAATACACTCAAGTTTTGCAAGATGGCAGATTATGGATTGAGAAAAAGTTAATACAATAAATGTATCTATTATTTTTGCATTGAAAATATTGCAGTGATATAGTTTCAGTGGCCAATTAAAAATCAAGCTATATTCTAAAATAGCATTCATCTGAAATAAAACATTCCACTTACCATAAATACTGATTAAAAAGCCTAATGAATTTTCCATTTTGAAAACCATTTCAGAAACCCTGTGCAATTAAAATTCAATTCTTCTTGTGAAGTATTATTCTTCCAGTGTTAAAGACAAGGAGACAGGCAGATCATGATTGACCTGGCCACAACAGTAAATCCTATTTCAAAGCTAGAGCAGTCAAAAGAGGTCTCACACTTTCACCATTTGCCAATACAGACTAGATTTAAGTCTTTAGACTGAAGTTCCTAAAATAGTGGCTACACCTTTGCCTGTCTCTCAAAAGAATGCTAAAATCTCTGAAAACACATGAGTAACTAAACCTCCCCCCGCCCCCCAAAAAACCCAATCAATTAATCAATCAATCAATCTTTTCTCAGATGCCTGGTTTAGCCATATTAACTGCTTCAGAATGGCACTACAGTAGGGGTGCACATCTGAACTTGACTGTCATTAGTATAAGAATTTAAAAAATAAGTTAACAGTGAAGCGGGGAGGTGAAAGGAAGAAGGCAACACCGATGTGACAACAGGACATGTTTGATGGTGCTGCTGAAAGTTTTTCAGCTGAAGAGAGTGGAACAAATTCATTCCAAAACAGAAGAAACCCCCATGAAACCTTGTGTGACCAGCTAGAGAATTAATAGAATTAAAGTACCTAAACTATTTTGTCCACCCACAGCAAATATTTTGTCCTTTACAAACACCAGCCCATGATTCTTTCTGGCTTCAATCATTGGACACAGTTCCGTCCACCTGGGGAAAATAAATCAAAAAGAAAAAGACAAATCACCATCTGGTTCACATAAAATAAGTATAACCTATCATTAGGAAAACAAAATATGGAAGAAAGCTGCTTAAGAAAATCAAAATCTTTGAAGCAGAAGTATAAATAAGTGATTTCTTAATGCCGACTCAGGAAAGACTTCTTACCAGAGTTTTTCCTGTAGTCATCTACACCTCAGTCATCTACAGAGCTTAGCAAAGACACAAGTGACTAAAGCCAACCTGACTTAAACCAACACTTACGTTTCTGTGGCCGGATCATAAACTTCACAGGAATTCAGGACTCTTCCGGAAACATTGTTTCCCAGGCTCCCTCCACACACATAAATGAGCCCATTGGCCTCTACCATCCCATGGCTGCATCGCTGAGTCAGCATGCTGGGCTTTGTGTGCCAGCTCTCTGTTCTCGTGTCATAGCATTCAAATAAATACAGTGCAGAGTTGCCTTAAAGAAATAGAAACCCACCAAAGTGGCATTAATCTTTATGGCTGCCTTTCAAGAGAAGAGTCTAACAGCAATTATCAAACTGATGCTTTGTTTGTTAGTGGAAAAGGGAAAGCTGCTTTCCCACCTCCAAAAGTCGGGATTATTCAGAAAGCATATATGTGCAATTATTTTGACTCTTTTGTTCCAAAATATGCAGGTACGTTTATAAAATTGTTCTTTGTGTTTAAAAACAAGAGAAAACAAGTTGGGTTTTTTTTTTTCTTGGAGGGGAATAAATGCTAAATAGAGATATATAAAAATTACCCATCCCACTGTCATCACATGCTACTCTTACTACTTGGAAACATATTGAACTTTCAGATGCGAAGATGAAACCAGCTTTGTAAACTCACTACAGGTTCATGAGTCTTTTTCCTCTAAGCAATGTGACTTGCCCAGTACCCAGAATACTTGTTGCCTTTGGAATTTGATAGTTTACATCACAACATACTCCTGGAATTATTAGCAACCACTAAACAGCTACCTCTGCCCAATTTACTTTCTTCCTGAGGACTGGTAGATGCTTAATGTCTGCAAGTGCAGGGTCTGTGTACTCTTCCCTCAAAAGCCAAGGAAACTATTACTGAAATCAAAAGCATTTTTTTCTAATTAATATAGATGGGGGCTCTAAACTCATGCTCAGGTAAGAGACCAAATCATAGCCAAGGCAGAGAAGGCTGAATACAACTTTCTTAGAAAAGAACCACATCCTTCTTCCCTTTGTTTTAAAAGATATATTCACCTAGAACAGTTAAAGGTACCTTTTCTTGTGCCTGTTATACCTTGACTTTTTACTTCTAAAACTTAAGCATGTCACACTAGCAACACTTACTACCAGCTGATTTGAACCTTCAAAAGAATGCTATGTTTCCAGATGCAAAATGACTCCTATAAACACACTCCTATAAAGTGTGCATCTGTTCACTCTCACCCTGTCTTTCTCAATATCACCAAAAACTGTATGGAGTGGGACACTTTTTCTTTTGATGAAAATAAATGTTTTCTTTGATGTAAATAGATGTTCTTATTACTTTGAAGGTGTAGAAATTCCCATCCATGGGAAATCCAGCAGAGCTCCTTTAAAAAAAAAAAAACAAAACAAAAACCAACCAACCAAACAAAAAAAAACACCCCAAAAAACCAAACAGGTATAAGCTTTTCAGTATAATGTTAAGTATTTCTCCCGCACTGAAACAAGAGTGGGAGAATCTGGTATGTTCTGCTAGTTATTGCAAAAAGAGCAGGAGTCCCATCAGTTCCAGAAGGGGAAATGAGCCATATTGTCTATAATGAACTGGCACAGTAATCCAGCCTCTTCAATTGATGGAAAAACCATGTAATTTTTAGATTCCTTTACCGCTAAACACACTGCAGCATTTTATCAGATTAATGCTTTCAACATAATTGCCTGCTTCAAATTAGAAAATATAGGATTTGGGGGAGAGAGACCTTTCCAAACTTTCAGTATACCCTGAATTCTGAAGAAAAAGTACAGGCAAAATCATCTCCATTATTAATGCTTAGCTTTTACTATTCTGTCTTGATTAATATGTATGGAAAGCTAAGTGACACTGTGCAGCAATGTTAGCATATATTTATTAGAAAACAGCTACATTAAATTTTTTGGATAAAATGGTAGTTTTATTTTTACCATGCATTAGAAGATATACTGTACAAGCAAAAGTTTCTATTGTTGAAACTTGGGAAACTGGGAAGATTTATGAGATGTTGTAGTGTTCCCAGTTTTCAGGCCACAATGTGGCCTTAGTTAAGCCTGTTTCAAGCAATGGGAAAGGTGCTATTTCACATTCACCACACGAGGTGGCACCGGGGAACTGCTTATTCTGCTGCTACATTACACCTCTTAATATAATTTAGAGGTCAGAAAACATGGCCTAAATGTTACAACTTCCATTAAGTGACTTATCCATGTCAAGCACCGATCATGACAATTTTTTCCTCTGTTCTCCTCCCTCTACAGCAAGGCAGACCCCTAAAGGATGTTCCTTCTAGGATTTTTTCCCCATTTGTTTTTGTTCCCCAGAACATAGCTTTATTAGCATAGCTTTTTTATGGCTTTACCACGCCTGCATTTCAACCTTTGGGTTGTTGATGATGTATCATGTTTAGACAAAACAAAATGTTCCTGTAGCACCACAGCATAAGTCACCTTCTAGTCTTTTGTTGAGAGAGAAAAAAATCCCAATGGTATTTTATTTCTTTTTCTTTACTATGCTGAATAATAACATCTAAAGGAAGTATCATTCTTCCATTTGTGGAAGTAAACCAATAGAATAACAAAATAACAGAAGATAACTTCTGCCATTTGACAGAAAAAAATGGACAAATTCCTTTACAGGACNGATTTACAGAGGAGAGATAAGAGAGGGACTCCCAAAAACTATTTCATTGAATCACACCATCTTGGAATGATTTGGATTGGAAGGGACCTTAAAGATCATCTATTTCTAACCCCTCCACCATGGACAGGGACACCTTCCACTAGATCAGGTTGCTCAGAGCTCCATCCAATCTTGTCACTGTTTAACTCTTTAGGGCTGCACTGTACTTTTTACTCCAGTTAATGTAATATTATTAATTTCAATCAGTGAAACCGTTTTCAAAACGCAACAGAAATAGGTTGTTGGACTGGGCAAAGGGGGATAAAATCCTAAATATGGGAAAATAAACTTATTAGGCTAACATGGCAACGTGCAGTTTCTTGTCAACAAAATCATGCAAAAAACCAGAAAAACTTCCAGCTATCTTTCTTTGTGCTTTTTTGTTTGTTTTAAAGATTTTTAGTGTCTTACCCACTTCTGAACCACCAGATGTATAAATTTTGCCCTCAGCAGCACAGGCTGCAAGGCTATCTCGAGGTGTTGGAGGTCCTAGCTTGGAATACCAGCTATCCTTCACCACATTGTAGCAGTCCATTCGCTTTATAGGGAAGAGCTGGGAACCACCCAAAATATAAACTACGTTGTCCCAGAAGACACAAGCTGCATCCCTGCGCTTTTCAAAGGGACATCGGATGTCTGTCCAGCTGTAATCCTGCATTACAAAGAACAAGTAATGTCTAATAGATTATAACACTTACCTGCACAGTGAGTGTTTTTCAAACAGAGCTTTTCATAGAGATTTAGATATGGTCAGTTTTAAGTTCCTTTTCAAAACAAACATGAACACTGTTTATTGAAGAATACTCCTCAGGCGTACTCTTGAAAAATTCTCTTAGACACAGACATAGTTAGCTGCAATGAACCATGACATTATGAATTTCTATTTCCTCATTCCCTGTGCGCACCCAGTACAGCTTCCCTGAAAAACAGTTTTGGTGTTCTTTCCAATACAATTGACCTCCTGCTGCTATCATTTTAGAAACAATGCATGTAATCAATAAAGTAGGATTGCATTTTCTTTTATAGCAATGGAAAAAGACATCTTACATATAGTAACAGTTTCTTTCTAAAAATAATAAAATACAGAATATACCAAACGAAGACAATGGAAAAAGAAGAAGATAATATCCAAATTGACAAGCAACTCAGTAAAAAAGCTCTGATACATACTTTATTACCATGACAACTAGAAGCTTATTTACAGAATTTACAAAACACAAATGTTCTATAGCTATCCACAGTTGATAGCATGAGAAAGAAGGTAATGCTCCATCACAAATACTGGCAGTCATGATGCCTGGAAACTGATTTTGCATAGATTGGCAAAACCAGCAAGTATCAAATATGAGCAGTAATGCCCAAAGCCTTAAAAACACCAAACTCAACAACTGATGGCAGACCAGGATAGCATACAGCACAAGAAACACTTCTTGAGTAATAGCATCTCACATATTCCATGAGCATAGCTTGAATCCTATACTGAACAGGAAAGTATGGGACCTTAACTGTTATCTGTTGCCACCTCAAGAAGGTCTACCTCAACTTGCTGAATGACCTTCACTGCAATGGTTCACACAAGACGTTACATCATTACATTTTCTTAGCAAGGACATACTTCAAACACCTTGGTCAATGAGGAAGAACAGCGACTCCTACATGGGGGTTCAAAGAAAGAGAGGCAGAGCATGTTATAGTCCAGAACATCTTACAATCTTTTCTTGTAGCATCCCCCATATCAAGAAGAGCTGTCAGCTGCATGTGGCCCTTTATGGTGAGAAACAGGTCCTGGGGCATCCTAGAAAGGAAAGCCATACTACAGCATGGCAAAATAAATAGCTGCATAAATCTTAAGAAAATGTCTCAGTGCAATTGTGTAAGATCAACATACTTCCTGGCTCAAATTTCTGGTAATTTTACAAAATATCATGTTGTTTTCCTTTACTGTTATAAAGGGCTGTGACCTGACCCACTTTCATGGCTTCCATTCATGTATCCATTTCATCCATACCTTTACCAAATGAAAAGCCATAACTTGAGTATACTCAGCAGTATCCTCCTCTTTCAGCAGGAGGCAATTTAGGTCATCCTCTTGCAATGCTCTTCAATGTTACTCTGTACCACATAGAATTGGTTTCAATTTTTGAATTTAACACATTTAGGAATTATGCAGAAGTATTGCTTTACACCACAGTCAAGATCCACACAGCCCTGGTCAGTGCAAGTCTCAGTTCTGGGGGACTGAGTAGGGACAGACGGACCAAGATAAGTATATGGTGATCCTTTCCCTGCTGATCTCTGTTTTCATCAAATTGCAATGCAGGACACCAGAGGCAAAAGCTATACCTTTTTCTCTTTCACCAATTTATTGAATCACTTATTAAAACTACCTGAAATCCTGAGAACCTCCAGACCCTGTGACAAGAATGGCGCACACAATTATCAGCCCTGTGAAAAAGTACCTTTTTTCATTTAAGACTTTTCCTCATTTTCAGTTGATTCCTCTTCCAATTTTGTCATAGAAGCCAGCAGACATGCCCACTGTGGACAGCCTCCCCACTAACAGCTTACTGGCTACAGCTCTATCTCCTCATAAAAGGTATGCTGGTTCCCTTAATCATCGAGAAATAGCATTGCCAGGCATCTGTTACTTTTTATTTGCCATTGTTGAATTTTGCACTGCTGAGCATTTAAAACTTCCAACCATTTCTGGCCACTAGAGATAGTAATTTCAAAAGAATAAGCCTATTGCTGACACAAAATCTCAATCATATATAAATTCTGTACTGAGAATTCATAAAACAAAACAACAAGTATTTTATTCGCAACCTAGAGAAATTTCTTTTTTTTTTTTTTTTTAAATATTCTGTGAAAAATTCAACAAGAAAATGCTTCCCATGACTGGTAATAGAACATTTAGGATTTCCAGTAGTATTCTGAAATCATGTATGTCTCAAATTAGAGCCAGACTGCTCCACAAGTGTTAGGCCCATCTGCATTTGTCCCATTGCTTCTTTTTGCTCTCTTGATGAAGTACATGCATCAATAGAAATACCAGTTACAGTGCCACAAAGATAGCAAATATAGTCTTAAAATAATACTGCTAACATTCTCAACAAGTAAGACACAGTATCCAATCCAGCCTTATTTAAAGAGCCCTTCTGACAACAAGGAAATTAGTATCAGCATTAGAGACTAATTTTGTGTGCAAAGGAATCAGTAAAAATTAAAATTTTTGCACTGGTTTTATAACAGATATGGAAACTCATATTGCAACCAAGAAAATATTTTCAGGAAAAATATAGTCACTGTTTTGAATTGTTTATGTGACATTTAGCAATTTAATTAAATTTCTGATTTTAATTGAAATCAGAAGTGAAGGGCTACACCACTATTCAATCAGTTCAACAAACAAGCAAAATTCAATTTTTTTCCCCAAGGTTCCAACCTTGCAAAAGTACATACACAAGCTTCATTCTCTGTTCTGTGACCCTCCCATCATCTTTTGATGAGACCAATTAAAGTGAGTTAAATGGTAGTTCAGTAGGGGTTCTGAATCCTTGGTTTGTTGAATTTAATAAGCTATTGCCACACTTTAAAAACAAATACTCAAGCAAAACACCCAGGAAAGGACCTTTAAATAGCCTAAGAGTTGGAAATTAAGTAAAAGCTGTTCAAGAAGACATGACAGGCTAGCTAAGAGTAACCAAGAAAGCATATAAGCACTAGGAAAACATTGAAGGAACGCATGCTTGTTAGAATAAAGACCTCCAGTTACTCACTTTTAACATTTTTCTTCCCTACCCTACTCTTCCCCCACTCCTTATTCCACATGTAAGGCCGTCAGTCTTGATTAAGAGGCAATTCTTCAAAATTTCTTCCAAATTCAATTATTTTTTGGTGTTATACCTGGACAAATAGTCTATGAAAGGTAAAGCTCTTCTATCCTATGCTTCATATAGACTTTCACAGACACTACTTTTGTCTACAAAAGAGATTTCTTTGCCAAAACTATGCAACTGATTGAAAAGCTACCAATGCCCCAATCAAAGGCTTCCCAAACTTAGACCTCAGCAAGGAGAGAATTTTCTGCTCTGTACCCCTCACCTCCTCACCCCCCCAGTGAAAGTGCTGGTTATCTTGAGCACATGCATAAAGGAAAAAGGCAGCCATTAGTTAAGAATTTTGAATTCCCAATAGGAATACATATTTAGTGTCTCTCAAGCTAATTCATCAAAGCTGGTTTGGGGTTTTTTTTCCCTGCAGACTTGAGTGGTATTCAGAGAAGGTGGCTTGAATTTTATCTTGCAAAAGGAAGGTGAAAGGAAAGTTCAAAACATCCCAAAGGCTCATTCATTCAGAATTAGATTTGACAGGGCTCACATTGACTATGAAGTTCACACAGCACACAAAACTGTTTGAAATTTTTACAGGAATTTAATATGCTGAGTCAGAACCAGAATTTCTCAACAAAGTATTACATGCATGTGATCTCATAACTTAAGAGAGCCCTGATGTTTACGTAGCAAATTTGTTCTGTATTACTGTATGAGCTTGCCTGGTAAAATAGGGTATGGATAATCCTTCTGCATGCAGTTGATGTTTTTAGATTCTCTATCCTTTAGTCTGCATAGCTGAAACATACACCATTCTTGTGGCTTGATTTTATTCAAGAAACATGGGAACAAATTTCAGGCAGAACTTGCTTGCTCTAAATTGACCATCTCTAAGCTTTTTGTTGTAAAAATTCACTCTTTTCCACTTATGTAATACTTGTATCCCCATTCTTTTCCTTATATACTCTTAAGAACAAAGAAAACTGAACCACTGGGACTTAGAAGTGGTTGCATATTTATAATAAACACACTAAAAAACCCCCTGGGTTCTACACTAACATACTAGCCAGTAACTTAACATGTGCTAAAAAACCCCTGCTTTGAGTTAATTGCTAAACATCTAAGTGCATGCACATGCATACAGACTTTCAAATATTCCTAACCAACTGCCTGATGTTTTAGTGACCTTTAGTTTATTTGCAGCTGTGGAATGCACATACCAATCAATGCTCAACTCAGACGGATTGATCAGGTCTCCATATCTAATACTGCTAAGAAACAAACACAATCATTCTATTCGAAACAAAGTATTACACATCTAGTACACAGACTTAAAAACACTTAATTAACCATATTCTTCCAATTGTATACCCAGGAGGGAGGGAATACTTCCTTCCTAACACCATTTTGTAGATCATTATGTCTTAGTTGATATCATCAGCAAAGAAAACAGGTACGATTACAAACAGTGAATCTTAATGCATTCTGAGGTAACGATTACCTTGGGATTAAAATATCTGCAGGACTGGGGCTGAGAGCCTCCAAACAAAGCAATGCGATAATCGTGTTTTTTTCTTCTTGGCCGGGTACCTTCCACTAACTCTTCTCGGTCTTCTGGGGAAAGGAGGTGGTACCGCATCCCACCTGCAAGGAAGACAACAACTGTTGCAGATCCAGTGCAGCTCATACATGGATCAGAGGCTGGGATGGGGGAGAGATGGAAGGGAGGGAAAAGAGGAAAACCAAGTTTCTACATTACACCTATAGAGCTCGGATTCAAAATGGAAGAATGCACAGCAGCGTGTGAGGGTGGGAACATACATCCAGATTTACACCCTACTCCAAATTGGCTGCTCCATGTAAAAACAGGACAGATACAGACTCACGTTATGGACCAATGGATCGATCAGCTAATTTATCCAATATTAACAAACAATTAAGATTGTTGCGTTGAAACAGTCAAAGGGAAGCAAGCCCGAAAGAAAGCATTCCAAGGAGTGCAAAAATATCAGTGACATTGCAAGCCACTAAAACCAGACAAAAATCCTTATTTCCTACACAACTCGGTGTCACACAAGAAGTATGACTGATGTCAAATGCCAGCAAATACTTACCAACATATAGGTTAATTTGAATCCTGCTCATTGAGTCTGAAGGAAAACAGTTGTGTACTGATTTTTACATCTACACTAAATTGAAGCCAACTAGTTAACTGCTACCAAAATTGCTTTCCTCTCTTACATGATAACATTTTACAAATGGTGTCTAAAAACAAAAGGGAAGCCTGTTTCCTATTTCATCTGCAGCCTGAGAATGCAAATGCAGGATCAATCATTGGAAGATCAATGGCCAGTATATCATAGATAAAAACATGTATGCTTTACACCTAAAATTGTAAATTGATAAGAAAGCTTTAAAATATTCACAGTGTTGACATATCTCTTTTATTAATGCACACACGAACATAAACGATATTGAAGTTACAAGCCTGTCACAAAGGCAGGCTAACTCTCAGTTACCCTAATGAGTCATTGACAAAATCTCCATTCCATTACTTCTCATGGAGTTCATGCCATTTGCTAGGAGAAAACAAATGAAAGTCACTCTGTTACATAAGATGAGTTTTATTTACATAATCATCTGCTAATCCAACTTCAACTAAACACAGCATCCCAGACGAACACAGATGGACTTAATGAGAAAGTGTTGGAGCACTTTAAAGCAAACAAGTTTTCTAAATTTTCAAAGCATTTTTTAAATTATACAGAACATCATAAAGATTTCAGCTAGAGGTCAACTTACTGATCACCATTTTAAGGCATTCTGGGTTATCCTGAATAAGTGGTTCAGCCTGAACTGTTTTACTTAAGAAGTTCTTTGATATTAGAGGAAATCGGACTTTAGCAAGAATATCAACCATGTACGGCTGGCGATTTGGCTCATCATACTTCAGCCATCTGACTGCTGCATCATAAACCTTAAACAAGAGACAAGGAGAAAAAAGGGTAAAGTACATCACCACACAGCAAGACAAGTAACAGAACCTCAATTCTATTAATTTATTGCCTGCTGGAGGTTAACCTATATTAACATTTCATTATGTGGGAATCCTATTGCCATCTTTCAAAAAAAGGAAACATCCCAAAAAGCCCCCTACAACAAAAGTCAACCAAGCCAAAAAAAAGACAAGGCTCAGGCAAGCAAAACAAATGCACAACCACTGAATAAATCCCATCTACAAACTTCAAAAGCCTACTACTTCTGCTGTGTAACTCTTTTCTCTCCAAATGAAAAAAATGAATCTGCCAATTCACATTTATGTGGGTAGCTCCTGTACCAGGTTAAATCTAATACTCCTCAAATTCTGTGCCATAACATCAGTAATGCTTCCACAGAAACAAAATAACTTATAGTTATTTTGATATATTTTATATAGTTATAGTTGATATAGTCTCCTGAGGTGATAAACTGGTTCTCTTAGCAAATCATCATGTTGGGTAGCCAAATACCTATTGTTGTGTTATTATTACTAGGGGATCAATTAAATCAAAATTTTTATCTGCCAATTACTGTAAATTTACCAGAGTGTCTCCTCTTTTCCTCCCCCTCACTGGAAAAGATAATGGTTTTCTTAGGGGTCAGGGAAGGTAGAACAGGGACGAAATTCAAGAAGTCTGCTCTGCAATTTTCCGTTGGGTCAAAAAGAAGTGGATGACATGTATGTCCTGATACTTCCATGCTGTTCTCAGACACAGCACGCCCATCCAGTAGCACTGACCCTGAAGTGACAGGACAATGCCACGTAAGCAATAGCACAGCCAGTGCCTACACCTGCAGCTGAAACTGGTCGCAGTGATTGGTGCTGAGTGACTGAGACAGAACACGGAGGAATTATTCAGGACTACTAGACCATCCCAGCTCGAACTACAAAATCACCAAGGAATGTGGGAGAGCAGAGAAAACAGTAACTAAAGGCTCAATTTCATCAGCTAAGGAAATTCAACAGAATGACTTGCCCAGAAACATTGTAAAGGATGGGCAGTACTTAACACTACCTTCCCTTTTTGCTAAATGTAACTATGCTGCACACCAAAAAAAAAAGTTAGAGTATAATGTCAACTTTCTAGCAGTACTCCTGTGAAATAAGATCCTTGTAGTACAAGTGCCAAACTTCTGTAGTTTCCTACTGCATACTACCAGTTTCCTAGAGAAATTGTAATGATGCCATGCTGAATACCTAACATTCCTACCACTGCTGTCAGGTTAAAGCAGGCCACACTCCCTCATCAACACAACTTCAAGAATGTAGACCTTAAGTGTCATTTTGGCTGCAAGCCAAGTGACACATCCAGCTCTGAGAATGTTACCCCATGATCTGAACTTTTCCCAGCACTGAGCAAGAATGTTGAACTGCAGTGTAGACATCTGTATGCTTCCTATTTTCCTGCAGTAGGAAGAATGAGCTGGCAAATAATCATTCCAGGCTGTGCTCTAAGCTGAACCAAGCATTCCAAATGGGATAGGTGAAAATGTCATTTCTACCACAGGTTACAAATTTTCATTGAGTGGCTCTTTTCAGCCACCTAAACTTTTTTATGTCCAGTCCATAAATAAGGGTCTTCCAGCAATCCACCACTGCTAATGCACGTAGCTTTCAGTGTTTTACTCATCTTACTTCCAAGTCTCTCAGCTCCCCACAGGCCTGTGTAGGTATATGTTTCCATCAGAAAACTCCTCTCTGGAATGGGCTAACCCATACTCAGGTAGAAATGTGCATCCATTAGGGTGCAGTTTGCACACCACTTTGAAGTGGTCCACCTTCACCAAAAGCACATAAATCCCAGTCTAGAAGCAATGAAACAGACAATTTAGCTCACGTACTATTGAAACAGAAGCCCTATAGCTATCTTGACAAAGGAATCTGCTCTGCTTATTCCCTCTGTGACTTCTTTCTTCCAACTTTGCTGAAACTACACATCTATAAACCACACTTGAAATGTTAATATTTATTAATATTTGGTTTTGACCAAGTTAGGATGCACCTTTTATTCCACAGTTTAGCGAGTACTACGTGCATCATATCCTCTAGAAATATCAGAGGTGAGATACTTGAATACCTGAAACCAGTTCTTGATTATAAAAAGATAGTTAAGTTCATTGCTTTTTGCTGCTATGAAACAGGATCTCACCTGGTCTTCTGCCCTCACGGTCAACGTGTCTTGGTTCAGGAGATGCGTCACACGCTTAACATCAAGCTGAAGAAACTCATCTGTCTTGTAAACCTCAGTGAAATGCTGATGGATGAAGTCATCTGCAGTGGCTTTCAGTTCTGGGCAGTCTAGGCATTCTGCTAGCACACTTATGCCTGCGAAGGAAAATTAAGGAGAAAGCCCTTCTAAATCTGAACTGCAATTGCCTTTAATATATTAAAATAGAATACAATTACTGTAATTTCAGTGATACTTACAATTCCAGTTCAATATTTATTACCATGCCTTTTTTTCCACCCATTAAAACACATGCTATCAGAACTCATCTGCAATTCAAGGCAAACTAAGACAGGGACAAGCTGTTGATCCCTATCCCTACTGAACTAATTGGAGAGTCAGACCTGCAACACATTCTGTATTAACTGCCTCTCCAGCACTATTTCCTCACCAATTGCAAAGCAGACAACAGTACCTTAACCAAGACTGAGCCAAGCCACACAACTATGTCTAACCAGAACAGCTTGAGAAACCGGATCCACGTTTTACAACCTCTCTTGACTCGCTCATGCAGCATCATGACCAACCAAGCCCAGTTTCCTTCAAGAGTCATGGTGAACTGGGACCTTTCTGTGCATGTAGCACAGTCAGCTGCAGACCAACACAGTCAGGCTGATGTTGCTGGAAGGACAAAAGGCTGGCATAAAGGTACAAACAGCAATGGCAGCTGAGAAGCACCACTGCCAACTTTGCCATTAAAATCCATGTAAGTACAGAGCTTTTCAGCAGCAACTTTTCATTGTGCCACAGTCTTCCTTCCCACAGAGGAAATGGCAAGCGGGGTAGGAACAACTCAGCAACATATGGGCTGCAATTAGTTTGAGCTGCTCAAAGTAGTATAATGCAAACTAGAAAGATACAATCCACAAAATTTCAAGATTCAAATTAAGCCATAGTTTCTTTCAAGTACTTTTTTAAAAAAATTGAACTATGTACTTGTTTATGAGTCTACACAAAATATGTTTCGACTTAAAACCAATGCCTTAAGGAAAAACTGTTTTAATCTTTCTACAATAAATTAGCAATGAAGTATGCAAGTGTTAGAGACCATAATTAATCTTCCACCTAACAGAAGCCACAGGGCAGAAAGATGCTTCAAAGCAAGCCTAAGTGGCATTTTCCTTTGGTAATGCCTTTCTTCCAGCAGCTGTTTCAAAAAGATAGCTGTACTGCACTGAAGTGTCACTTGAGTCACTGTAATTCAGATATACTCTGCAAAACATTTCTATTGCTGTTATAAACATCTGTAATATGATTGAGATGCTAGTAAAATTACCTAACAATGTAAGTAAAAAACACTACAAAGAGTTTCTTAAACTTCTGATTACATAAAGTGCACTAAATCTTAAGAGTGAAGAAGTATTTTGTTCTACTTGCTGTTTGCCTTCTCTGTAACAATGAGTTCACATCAGAGCTACAGAACATGATGTCAAACCTGCACAGATGACATTCATGGTTTTCAATCAAAATTGAAATAAAACCAAAAATAACCTAAACATACTCTGTTTATACTTGTAAAAGATATGTTAGTTTTGTAAAGTTACAAATATGTCAAATTCTGTCTGTACAGTACAGTAACAACGGAAAGCTTCACCCCACTAAACACATGCAGGTCTTTGACAAACAAAAAGCCCCAAAGTCCTGATAAGCTGGATGAGACCTTGCACAGTCCCTAGAGCCTGTGGCAAGGGGCAACAGTTCAGATTCAGAGAAAAATTGTTTTTACATTACTAGATTTAGCTAAATGTTGCTGTCTATCCACAGAGAGACAACAAAGCAAAGTTTAAAAATAAAAAGTAAATTTAAGTCTATTTCTCTTACCAAGACAATTGGAAGCATCAACTTGTTCTTTTAAAAAGTCCACACACATTTTTTTCACAGGTTCAATCTGATACTGGTTTGCTGCATCTAGTAAAGACTGGACATTATTGCTGTTAACTGAGATTCTGCAAAACAGAAGGTGTAAAATTAGCATCACAGAAATCACCTCCATTGCAGCAATAAAAAAGCACCTTACACAAATTCACATAAATAGCAAAATAATTTTCCTCCTCTTTACCCAAGAATCTTTCACATACAGTCTAGAGGACACATCATTCATGATCTTTCCAAACCGCTTTTGTTTGCTCTACTTTACCCAGGCAAAGAATAACCAGTCCTGGGATCTGAAGAATAAGCCTTTAACACAGGTCCTCTGCAGTCCTACACTACTGCAATGAGTTCTGTGATTAACTGCTTTCACAAAAGAGCAAAAAAAACCCCAAACCCAGAACCTTTTTAAATAACCATTTCAAGCTCCCAAACAGATATGAGCAAAACCTGTCTGAACTCTGTCAGGACTGGTCTGGCTGATTTACCCAGAGTGTTTAAGCAGAACAACCAGTTTGGCAGTGTATCAAGAAAAGTCATGGAAGCCACAGTCCAGGGCTTGGCTATCAGGGCAGGCAACCATGAGGCTGGGGCAGGGGGCTGTTGACACAGACTGTTGCTTACCACTGATGGACTATTCAGGAAGATTCCTCTCAAAAGAAAGGAGAAAGCCTCCCTAATGAGAGTTAACCCCATCAGATGGAATGCCTGCCATCCATGGGTCTGATTAAAGCTGATTAAGTACTGTTTACAATCCTAACCATCTGCAAGAGCTCTGTTGGGGGCAGGGAGGTTGGAAGAGAAAATAAACCCCCAAAACCTCCACAAACATGGACAAGCTGAGCTAGGGGGGGAAACACTGTTCACAGAAGAGTCATCCACCCTGCCTGTTTTGAGATGAAGGTGTAACTCCTGGAAATGGTTCTGTGCCATAGCTACTATGGCCACAAAGAAAGACCCTGCTGACATCAATAAGGACCTGAATTACAGAACCACGGGAAACATAATTTGACTCCAACACTGAAATCAAAAGCTTGAAGTGCTCTGAACTGCTTTATAGAAACAAATACTCTTTAGTCTGTAGAGCTTCCTACTGGTTAAATAAAAAAGAAGAGAGAAGAAGGATAGAAGGTCTAGTCACATCAGGCTTTAAACAAAGGAGATAATGTTAATGGCAACAAAACTGATGAATCACAAAAGCATTATTTTAAGCTTTTATCATTTAAAATCTGCAGGCTTCCTAGAAAAGCATGAACTTTAAATAACAAAACTACCTTGCAGTATAAGCAAACTCCACGAGCTGTTCAATAATGTCAGGCTCTGCATCTTTTAGCTCCACTTCAAAGGATTTTGATTCAATCATATTTGGTCACTACAGATTAAAAGACAAAACTTTTAATCAAGAAGTTAAAGTTACTCTAGTTATTGCATGTTTTGCAAACAGTAGAAACTAAAGCAATTATACAAAGTGGTGACCTGCTAAAAACTGCTCTGAGTTGATTGCTGTTTTCCCAGGATTGCAAATGCAAGCCAGGAAAGGAGGCAGTGGAACAAACAAGGTAACTGGTGTGAGCACATCCTCATATCATCTAAATTATGATAAAGCGTGCTAAGTAGAAAAAATCCCAGACGCTGTTGACTGCAGCCAGATTGCCATGTTAGCATCACCACTGTCAAAAGCCATTTCCACATTGAAGCTGATAACAATGGAGACAGCTCTGAGCTCCCCACATCCAGACACAGCACTAGGTTTGCACACAGATGGTCACCACTGGCCACTGGAATGGTGATTTTACTCCCACTCAAATGGGATTTTACAGCAATTTTACGATTGATGGGTAAGGCATACAAAGGCAAGATACTACAGAACTGAATTTTTAAAGAGAGCGTAAATGAAAACACTACAGAAACACAGAATTAAGGTGATCACATTAAGGTTGGAAAAGACCTCTGAGATCATCCATCCACTCCAGCCACTAAATCATGTCTCTAATCTCTGAAAGCCCAATTTATACACACAAGTGCCTCATGGCAGACAAATTCTGTAATGGGAAAAAAAATTTCCAATTTTCAGGTTAAGGAAGGGAGATGAACTCCAATACAGTGTATAGGCCCCAGTTATTAAGAGAGCTTATATATGAAGTAACACTTGACTTGATCAAAAGAGATTTAAAGGAAAAATAAGAGGAGGGGTGAACAGAGATAAATGGAAGGAAACAAAAAAAAGGGGCTATCTTCACTTACACTTATCCCTCCAATCACTTTCGTCAGATAAACAGGTTGACAAACACAAATAGAACAGAATATCATGATGAAAGTTTAAAATTAATCAAATTTTAAAGGACTTACTAGTAAACATCAGGTTAAAAAAATGACTGGCTGAAGCAAGCACAACACGGTGAGCTGGGATCTTTCTTTCTTGAACCATAAGAATGACATCACAAAGAGTTTTCTGAATCAGAGGGGGAAAAAAAGACAAAAATCAGTATTTTTGAAAATATTTCAACAATATTTCTTTTAAAACAGCTTATGGAAATTCATTGCTTTTTGTAATACACACAACTCAAGAGCATTAGGTGAGAAAAAGATTTTCTGAAAGTCAAGCTTCAGTAGCCTGGAGAACTAACAAATGTCAGTTTAGCCATGAATTTGTACAGGATGGTCATAAATAACATGAACTCTGAATAAAGCATTTCCTGTAGCTTTTACAGCAGCCTACAACAATGTGGGCTCTGCAGCATCTACCAGGGGCTGAATTTATACTGCACTGCTTTCACCTATCCGTGGCTCTCCTCTACTCTGCTGCTGATTTTCAAAAAAACTCACAGGAACCTCATATCTGGAGACTGCCATCCAATTTCCCTACTGGAGTCAAAGAGATTAATGAGCTTCAAGCATTCACTGGAGCATTTCAATGAAAATGTATCCACATCTGTGGAAGGGTTTGACTGGTCACGCCTGACGAGCAACTAGCTTCCAAGCAAAACATAATTTATTTCTCATTTGTTTGCTGTTCATGAGTAGGCAGCTAGTTTTACCCCTACATTTCTCCCTCTCCTTCTAGAAGGAGCAGAGAAAGCAGCAGAACTTATAAAACCTGTCAGGAGGGATTGAGGTAAAAACACGTAATTTGAAGAGATTCTGAAATGCTATCTCTTCTAAGAACATACTGAGTGAAATAAATGCATATCATACTACAGTTAATTATATTAATTATATTAATTATATAGTTATCTCTATTAAGAGAGAGAAACTGAGCAGCACTGCCTCCTCAAAAATTGGGAAATAATAGCGGACTATTACCTTAAGTTCATGGAACTGCTTTCAAAAACATCCATGCACACCCCATCCCAAGGCCAGCCCCAGAAAAGAACATTTATACTCTGGGAAACACATACTTGATTAGAACTGTAACAGTGTTTTCCAGACAGAGACAATATTATCTAGGGCCGATAATCCACATTTACAATTCCTTTAAACGCGCCTGGTTTTATTTTTTACAGGACACTCAAAAGGACATACGAGACAAAAATATAAATAATACTTTAAAAAATATTACCTAAATGGAAGTTAGATGGGAGTGACACATAGGTTACTTTGTAGTTTTAAACCATTTAGGATTGAAACAACAACAAAAAAAAGAGACCATTCTGGAACAGTTTCAGAGGAAATACTTTAAAAGCTGACATTTCTAACACTTCTGGTTCAAAACAAGCATTGGAAACGAGCAGTACAAGACGGCCAAGCTTTGCCAAGACTCGCAGCTGTTGCTTGAGCTCCACACTGCATTTCTAAGACACATTAACCGCCTCAGCATTTGAAACACCTCAGATGCTCCACGGCCCCTCTGGGTGCATTTGCCAACCAAAACAGGCCATCATTTTAACTTCTTTCCCTGGGATGTTTCCGGGCGTGATGGCTCCACTTCAACCAGTGCTCTTCTGAGGATTCCTGCACTCCTTTCCAGAAGGACGCGCGGTTGTCACCGGGTCACCCCCAAAGGACACACCCGAGCGTCACCTTCCAAATAACAGGTTCAGCAACACCTTGCAGCTCTACACCCCAGCTTCATTCCCAATGACTTCATTCTTGGCTGATTTCCACTGGGCTGCACTTTTGCAACAAATGATTTATGCACACGCTGTCCAACTGCTCTGGAAAGCCCTGAAAGATGTGGGTCATCAATGCTGCGGACAAGCAGCAAGTCTTCTAAGCACTACACAGCTTGGTCCCGACATCTCACCTGTGCTGAGCGAAGGTATGTCCACAGTTTACTCTAAACTCCCACACTCGTGGAGGATTGCTCTTCATCCCAGCTCAGACAAAAACAGCCTCCTTAAAATGAGCTGTAAATTTCCATCAGGCCAGATTCCTAAAGGATTAAACTAATGAGCTGAACATCTAGAGCTGCATCATGTGCACCTTGACATTTCCATCACAGGAAATTTTAACTCATAGTCAGGTTTTGTAACTACAGCATAGTTCTTGACTTATCAAAATACAAGAGGAAAGCTCTGACTGCAAATCCTCTTACAACTTTAGCACAACTAATGAGCTGAAACTGGCATGTTTTCCTCTGGCTACTGCTGACTACCCAAATTTTTCCTGTATAATCACACCTCCCCCTACTCCCTCAGTAATAGTTGAGCTCCTCCTACAAACAACCCCTAAAAGAAACATGAGTTTCATGAAATCTTCAAAAATTTCTGGACCAGTCAGCAAGCGCTGTGTGGAACATGTAGAGCTCATCTGAGGTCACATTAGAAGTCTGCAAGCAAAACTCAGAGCTGCACCTCCCTGGGCATAACAGACTCTGGAATTTGACTCAGAAGTACGCACAAACTTCACAGCACTTAATCCTGATCCTCTCACTTCTCCTCTGGAGTGGTTGATAGCTACATGAGAGTTGGCACTCCAGTGTACTGCAAGGTGAGGCATTTACACAGCGCAATGTGGTGCCACGGTAAAGCACTGTGAACTTCCGTGCTGGGGACTGCACATATATCTACAGGAGGACAACATTTCCTTTATCTCCTTAAAATCATAACATCATCTGGCATTCCCTTTTAAACAAAGGCAGAGGTACGAACTAAACACCGAGGAAACAAGAATTCAACCACACCTTGGAATATGTTTACACTTTTAGATCACAAACACAGCCTACATAAAAAACATAGATCACAGGCTTTAAGTCTCTAATCGACTACCTGAAGTTACTGAAAAAAAAAATCATTTTTCATACATAAGAGCTTCGTTGCACGAAATGGTTTATGCAGACAACATAAATACTTTTGAGGTCAGGACCCAGACTGCTGGAGCAGCCAATGTTAAAAGCTGGACTGAGCATCTGGCAAGACTAACACTCGAAGACAAGAAACTAAACCCTAGAAGATACAATATATGACGGTGCCAAGTGTGAAGCCCCTTCACACCTCAATTAGCTTTAATTCTAGCTGCACATCACTTTTTTTAAACAAACCGAAGTTCCACAATCAATCTAGATTTTCCTCCGAGAAGAAAGATTTCTTCATGTGCAAGGAATTACATGTATCATCCTTCTGCTCTTGCACCATTAGTTCAATGGTTTCTTTATAAGAAAAAAAAAAAAAGAGTATTTATTTCAGTTTGGACAGCACAACTGAAATGCACTTGTATGACTGCAGTTTTGGTTAGCACTGTTGCTCTACTGGTTAACACAGGAGTCACCTTTAATACTCATTAAACGCTCGACGATGGAAGCTGATCGGCCCCATGAGGCCCACTTGAGGCCGGATGAAGCCACCAAACCCCTACACTGCCACCGGCTTCCTACTGCGACGGCCAGAGGCATCCAAGACAAAAACGCCACCTGTGAAACCAAACCATGGTTCTACTCCTCCCTCTCCTCCCGCGGCAGTTCCACTGTTCACAGGGCACACAGTCACAGTGCAGAGAAGAGCTTCTGGTCAACAATGCAGCGCCAGCGCCCTTCCACTGCCCTCAGGCTTCGCTTCGGAACGGGCTCCGCAAATGCTCCAGCTGGAGACACCGGGCCATCCATCAGTCCCAGCCCCGCTCCTGCCCTACCACCACGCAAGGCGTTATCAGATTCGGAAAAAAACACATCCACGGCGTCTTCTGCCCCCCCCAGCACCCACAGGAGCGGGCGCAGGTGAAACGGGAACTCGCCACTCTCGCTCCGGAGAGCCCGAGGCGCCGGCGGTGCCGGGCCCGGCGGGATTTCCCCCCGCGCTGGGGCCCGACGGACGGGACACGCTCGGCACCTGCCCTCGGGGCACCGCGGACACC
>VWZN01008380.1:112006-126673 GCA_013396955.1 Regulus satrapa | reverse complement strand
AAAAAAAAGGAAAAAAAAAATTGCTCTCATACAAGGAAAGTTCTTAGCAGAACACAAATATAAATTTGTTAATAGCAACAAAAGAGGAAGAGACAAAATTGCCTTTGTAGTCATGTTGAATTCTACCATCTTTTAAATGACCTCACAGCCTCTATGCTCCAACAATAGTTCTATATATTATAAATACAAATATAAATTGTATATATTATTTAAATTATGGTTGTATATATATGGTTTTAAACAAATAATATTTTCCACTCCAAATGCTGTTTGGAAGAGGATGCCTTCAAGTAAACAATGTGTGAGTCATCCTCAGGAGACCTAAAATTGAGGCACCTCCTTTGGAACCAAGCCATGTACATCTATCTAAAATATCCAGTTATAAACAGTATTATGTTACTCACATAATTGCCCAACGGCCTTAGAAGCAATCTGTTTTTTTAATGACAGTAAGAATTAGTGTTGAGTTGTTGATGTTAAAAGCTAGAATAACATCACACAAAGATTAAAATGCCATTTCAGTGATAGTTTATTCTGGATTATGTTAAGAAGCACTAGCCTGTGATCATTTAAGACTCATAAAATTTTTACTCCTTGTTAAAAACTTATTTGAATGTCTGAATGTAAAAGATACTTTCTGAGGGTTAATGTGGGAACCTTAGGGCAGATGAAAAACTCATCTGTGGATTTGGCACAAACTTGTGCGGGTTTTTCTTTTTTTTCTTTGTACCTTTCTGTATTATGAAAAGACTGTTGTAAAATATATAAAATAGATTTTCACAAATTCCCAGAGATACATTGCTGTCTGTCTCAAACCCCTAGCTCTAATTTTGAGTTCTTCCACTCTGAGAGGAATGGGAGAATTAATGCAAGAGAGGAAAGCTTTGAGGTAAGTATATGTTAGAGCCTTTTTATTGCAGGTGTAGGATAGAGGGTCTCACAAAATAGAAACAAGAGTACGCCTTGCTCAGAAGGAGAAAGATCCTTTTGTGTGACCTGATGCATCAACTGAAGGACCGTGGGATCCATCTGTACAGTCAGCAGGACCCCGTACAGGGGTAACAACACTTTCTTGTTATTCCTGTTGTTCCATCCTACTGCTGGAATAGGTCCTGTTGGTCTCATCATTCCTGGGATAACACGCCTGTGCCATATGGGGCTAGCACAAGAGTGAGCTGAACTTCATCCACTCTCCTGGGAGTTGA
This sequence comes from Regulus satrapa, assembly GCA_013396955.1. NCBI lineage: Eukaryota > Metazoa > Chordata > Aves > Passeriformes > Regulidae > Regulus > Regulus satrapa. The sequence goes on along the minus strand of VWZN01008380.1, from coordinate 125,468 downwards.
CAGAACTCAGGGTGAATAAGGGCTGTGGAAGGAAACCCAGAAAACACTGGTTAGTTGGCAAAGGGAAGGCAAGTTTGGTCATTTCAGCATTTACTTGAAGAGAATGAAATACCTAGCCTCTCCAATTCTTTTCTCTCCAGTCGCTCATCAGAGGCTGAAGTTTTTGGAGGTTTCCCAAAGGATAGAGGTGGGAGGCCTTGAGAGCTTGGGAGTAGCCTGGATGCTGAATGACTTCTGGAGGAATAGGGAACAGTGGTATTGATAACGCATGTGCTATTGGGAGAAACAAGCTTTGAGAAATCATCTTATAATGGCACTGATGTATTTGTCACATTCATTTGACTGCACATTTGTTTTGTGGGTAGGAAGAAGCTGGTTTTGAAAGAAACATTTAATGGTGATTAAAAGAAGCTGTTCTGCAGTCAGTTGCTTTCTGGAGCAATAATGAGGGTGGCTGGATTGCCATCTTTCACTCAGTCCTCCAGAGGTACCTATATACCTATTTCCCTACCTATAATATTTTATGCCTTTCCTTTTTAGTGTTCTTCCTTTTGTATTTTCTTGGACCTCTTAATTACCCCTATTCAGCACCTCTAGCTGCAATTTTCCCTTCTTTTTGCCTGAACTTTCTCAATGCTTTTGTTCCCAACCTCACAATTCTCTCAAAAGTACGAGCCAAGATTATGCAGCTAGGACATGCTGGACCTGATCTTTGGCACAGATAGCTGAACCCCTGGGGGCTGACTGAGGAGGTGACCAAGAGAGGGTTGAAAGGTTCACTGGATAGGAGGTTACAGGATGCAGAAATCTGTCTGTGTCCAAGCCCAGATGGTGCCGAGTACGTGCTGCATGGATGATAGCTGCTTTCAGTAGTGCATTATTCCTTTATAAAATCATATGAAATCCAAGGAAATTAATAAAAGTCTTTATGGGTATGTAAAAGTCAGTGCCTGATACGCACTGACCTACGGTATCTCCCTTACTCAGTTGTGGCAGTGTGCTAGTGTCTCTCCAGTGCTACTGGCATATAACAGGGGCTTTACGGGTTTCCACCGGGCAGTGAGCAGGGCTATGACACAATCAGTGACCCAGTTTTATCTGAAACAAACAACCATTCTCTCTCCTCCCTGCAAACAATAAGATTGTTAGATCCAAGGCCAAATTCGTGTTGTTGTGAACAGCTGCAAACCCACTGACGTCAGCAGGGCTGTATCCACTTAGCAAAACAGAGAGTCCAGCTCACGGTGGTTCTTTGGATGAATTTCAGTGGAAAATTTGTATCTGTCTATCTAAAATTCTTCTCAGTTTTTCTTTAGATGGATATGTTTTTTCCTGTCCTGTGAAGTGCAGGACTGAGCTGTCAAGCACCTGCTTGTCTAAGTGATTTTTGCAGCTCTATCTGAAGCAGATGAGAGTCTGGCTGGATAAACTGGCTACAACATGAGATTGTAAGAGGAGAAATAAAGCTTCTGATCTCAATGGCCCAATAAGTATGATATCTCAATGCAGGATCTATGGAGCATAGCAGAGAAGTACAGACCCTACATGGCCTGCAAGAAGGATGACTATAATGTTCAAAGAACTGTTCAAAATTGTCTTAATTTAACCAAAAAATGAGGGTATGTAATAAAATTATCAGCACTGAGGTGCAATGATGTGGTGGAAGATACAGATCTGAATCACCGAGGGAAAACACTTCATGTACAGGATGGATTCTGAGAGTCCCATCTTCAGCTTACTTAGCCTGAGGCTGTGGGAAGAGCAAACAAAGAACTTGTGATTGTTCCCACACAAGAACAGCCGAGCCTACATTGAAAAAATAATGAGTGAAACTAGCAGGATTCAGGGACATGGCACTCAATCTCCAAGGAGGAATAAACTTCAGTCTGAGACCTTGAATATCAAAAGGAGTTGAAAGACTTATAAACCCTTTGAGAAGACACAGGAGGGGAAGATAAGCTTTCAGAAGTTCCCTGTGGAGAGAAACTGAAGGAGAGAGATTGCAAAGAGAATTTAAATATATCCGTTTGTTGAGAGATGTTAGTTGTTTAGATTAAACAAGTGAGTTTTAAATAGAATGAGTCAATTTGAGTTATAATGTTGTAAATTTAGTATGCTATTTGATTAGTTTTACTTTCTTAGCATGAGTAACTGGATTTGCTGAAGCCTTAGGCCATAAGATGTGAACTTTCACTGACATCTATGCTTTTGGCTGGAGTAAATTTGTTTTCTTACTAATTTTCCTAATAGTTTGTACAGTGCTGTGTTTTGGATTCAGTATGAGAATAATATTGATAATGCACTAATGATTTATTTGGTTGTTGCTTATTAATTTTCCTTCTAGGTCTAGGACTTTTTAAATTTCCCACGCTCGATTGGTGAGCAGATGCATAAGAAGCTCAAACCAGAAGAGAAAGAGGATACAGTTGGCAGCAGAAGATGCAACTGGAGGAAATAAGAACAGTTAATGGCCTGCCTGAGTGGAGATGATGAAAGAATCCCATATGGTGCTAGAACACCCCAGACCACAAATCTCCATTGAACTAGAAAGTCACATGCAGAGCACATGAGGAATGAGTGCATAAATTGTAATTGCCCTGGGATGTGTGTCTTTGTTTGCAGTCCCTCTCTAGAGACACCCAGATCAAGCTGACTCTGCTGCAGTATCACTCTATTAAATTATTTATTCTTAAAAAATCCAAAGCCTGAGATTGTGCTGTAGGAAACCTAGGGTTGGGACTGAAGGAGAAGGAAACACACCCAGGAATGAATGTTTGTGTGAACAAGGAGTCAAAAGGGGTCGTCCACTGGCTCACTGGAGCTGCCCTCTGTAAAGGAGCTCCAGTCATGCCAGTTAAAGTGTTGGATCATGTGTGCAACTCCTTGAATGGTGTGAGAATGCTCAGGCACTCTCTCTTAACACAGCCTCCCTGGGACAGGAGAACAGCCAGCCTGCCAGCTGCACTTGTGGGGAGTTTCACAGTTTTAGAGATATTTTTATCTTTCATGTAAGTAACAGACCCGGATTTAAGCTGGGCATTCATTACCCCTGTCATTGACACTGGAGGAAACAGAAGCACAGGCATGTGTGAAGGACTAGGGCAGTTGTAACTGATAGTCTGGAAGTGCAGACAGGACCCCAGCAGGAAGGAGAAGCATCATGATATTTCATCACAGGCACAAAAAAAGATGATAAGTAAAGGCTTGGGATGTGGGAAGAAACCTGCTCTGACTGGGGTCAGAGATATTTGTCCAGTATAACAATGTTAATAAGAGAGAAAGAAAGAAAGAAAGAAAGAAAGAAAGAAAGAAAGAAAGAAAGAAAGAAAGAAAGAAAGAAAGAAAGAAAGAAAGAAAGAAAGAAAGAAAGAAAGAAAGAAAGAAAGAAAGAAAGAAAGAAAGAAAGAAAGAAAGAAAGAAAGAAAGAAAGGAAGGAAGAAAGGAAAAGAAAGAAATTCTTCCCTTTGTGTCTTTTTCCTACTCCATATCTGTGGTTTTAGGTTTTGCTCTCTTCTCCTTTTTTATATGCATAATCCTCCTAAGGGTATCATTTTATGAATGAACCTGTTAGTTGCCTGTACTAATAGTTCTTGTAACTATCCCTTCAGCTATGTGGGTGATACCCTTCAAAGAAAATGCACTAGTGTTTCCTAGAAGTGTGATTTAACATCATTGCTGGTTACATGGAGTAGTTTGAAAAAGCCTTTTGTAAAATCCTTTAGAAGTATCTTCTCTTATTTTTGATAGAGGTAAAGTATTTACTGGGTTTTTTTTCAGCTTGTGACTGAAGCTGCCAGACACTGACAGCACATTCCCAGTCTGCCAGCCCTCATACCTTTGGCAGTAGATGGCTGCTTTTAGCAGCAGTCGTCTGCTGCCAAATTACTTTGCCAACATGCTTCTGATTTCTAGACAAGTTGAAGTCCAGGATAGTCATGCTCAGGAAGTTTGACAAAGGGCACATCAGGATTCCTACCCATTTGTAGACCAAGCAGGTGCTCAGCACATGTCATACGTGGTGCTCTTGCTTGCTGGCCTGCTGGCCACAGACAACACTTCATCCCAGTTTATCCAGTCAGTACCAAGATCTAACTTTGCCATTTGAAACCTTCAGTGTCTCTTTAACTGTTGCCAAGTTTAAGATCCAGGGCCTTGCTGTCAAAGACCTTTGTGATACTCTAGTCTCAATTTTTCTCTTCATGCTTCCACAAAAACGATTCCTTCATGTTATTCTTCTGTCCCTGCCTCTCACCCTTATTACACTGAATTTTCTTCATATGGAAGAAAATTTCTCATTTTGTATATAGTGATGTTTCTGAAGAATTCATTAATGTCAGACTACCCTCTCATCTGCAGGCACCTGTTCCTCTTTCTCTTCCTGCCCAAGAAGGCAACAGGAGCTCCAGGAGGCAAACAAACTCTTTGGTTAATTGAAGTCCTCTTTTACAGTGAATCTGCATCTGTGCAGACTTATCTGCAAGTTTATTTAATCAGGAGGATTCGGGTTATTTATTTGCAAATTTATTTGATGAGAAGGATTTTTTTTTTGCTTTGGTTTCATGGCAAAATCTGGCCTGTTGTGTGCAATTCTTTCCTGGAAAATTCCTCTAAAAACTTGTTCAGAAACAAGAGCCATAATCCCCACACACCCTCTCAATTTCAAATGCAGATTGAGCCTGCAGACACCACTTGCTATCACACAGCTTTTGCCCCATATCATTATTCTCTGCTCTTGTCCATTGAAAAGGACCAGAATAGAGTGAACAAAAGGACAGCAGAATAACTTTGGCACATGCCACTCCTCATGCAGGTGCTGGACCTCTGAAGGTGGGGAGGAGGCAGCCAAGGTGCACCATAGTCTGGCAGTCGAATGGGCTTAAAGAAAAATAAGTGTGTTTCCCTGCAAAATTTTATTTTGAGAAAGCATCTACAATGGGTTGTGACTTCAGTTTTCATTTTAAAGAATTGCAGAAACTTATTTCCAACAAAAGAAGTTAGATATGATGCTTTAGAAAACATATTAATTCTCTATTTTCCATTTCAGTTTTTCTGAAGATCTATTTGCATTTGCAAATGTGAAGTGAAAATGTAGCAAGAATATACACTACTTTTTCAAGCAAACATCTGGTATTTTTATTGCATAGAAAACAAAAAAAAAAAACCCTTTATATGTAAAGCATTGCATAGATTTTCTTTTAAATTTATACTGTTTTGCATAATTGATTTTTAATATCTCCTTTGTTTTAACAAACCTGTGCTTCAGGTTAGCATATCTTTGGAGTGGCACAATAATACATATTATTATACAGTTAATGCATATTTGAATCTTTCAAGAAATATTTCACAAGTTTCTTCTAATATAATAATTTAAAATTATCTAGGTCAGCCAGTTTTATTTTCACATATTAGATGAGGTTTGAATTGTTTCTTCTACTCCTTTCTTCACACGTGTCTCTTGTGGGAGTTGCAGTTTAAAATAACACTGTCATGTTGCTCTCCACACCTTTCAATACCCTAGTAGCTCTCAGTGAGTGAAATTACACCAACGCTGCTGATGTTAGAAGCCTTCACACTTGGGACACCAAAATCCTTGTTCAACCCTATCCCCTCCAGTAGATGTCATCGTGGCAATGGTGAATACTGCTGGGGATCCTGGGAATGAGATTTCCCTTGCCAAGGCAGGAAGAAAGTCTTGCAGTAGTAGACTTTGTTTCTGTCAAAACAAGGTAATTCTCTCAAGGCTTTGCATTTATGGGGAGCTTTTCCTTTCTATAATGCTTTGAAAGACATGTTGACTAGTAAAACACCAGCCTGTGGTCCATGGCAGGGGTGTCTATGTGCTCTGAAGATGGCAGTAAGTATAGATATATATATATGGGAAGAAGTGCACATGTGATACTGTTTGTCTATTCCTAGATTTTGGGGTTTTTTTCCCCACAACTACAGTTTCCTGTGTATGACACCACTTGCTCAAAGCAATCATATCCTTTCTCTTATGCTCTGCTTCCCCCCTCCTTGCCCTAATCCTCTTTGGAAACAATTTCTCCAAAGGAAAACCCGAATCCTCCTATTTCATTTTTACCACGAATGAATCTCTCCACACCCGTCAGCACCTGAGCTGCTGCGTGTCCAGTCAGTTTCAAGGATTGCAGCTGCCTGAGTGGGTTGTTGAGCAGCGAGTAAATCCACAACCATCTATTATTACTAGGTGTAATTTCAATCTCTCAGAGGACAAATCCCCAGAAAAGCCAAGAGACAAGTCAGCCACTGGCAGTTTTACCTGCACGAGAGATGCAAGGCTGCAACAAACACATCTATATAATTTGAAAAACATATTGAATTATTGAAAATACGTTTAGCTATTTTTCAATAGCTGATCTGAGTCTCTCACAAAGGTCATGAAGTTCAGGATTAAAAAAAAAGTATCAGACACCTTTCTCCACCTTGGAAGTCCCAACAGTTTTGTTTGAACATGTGATATGTATTTAGTGAGTGTTGTCCCTTTTTAATTTTAGCCAGTGCTACGTCTGTGTTATTCATGACAGACTGACAATATGCAAGATGTCATCAGACAAAATAGAGCACAAGCTGAGCTGACTGAAGCAAGCTGCTGAGCTGAAATGGGACTTTCTAAAAATCAACAGGGTGCAGCTATATCAAATAATAAGTACATAAGTTCTCTTTTGTCTAGATAATAGCCCTATGAATTATAAGGTTTTATTTTTTAAAGTGGCAGGCTTTTGGGAAGCAGACAGCAAGAAAGCAGAGCACTGATGGCCTGATTAACTTAAGAGTCAACTTCTCCTCTTTAGTCCAGTCTTTGAGACTGAAGCAAGTCTCTGTGACTAACACAAATTCTAGGGGAAATGGCCAGATAATTAGAACAAATTTGTGACCTTTCAACACTAAGAGGAAAGCAATTTTTACTGGCAAGATTTTTGTCATTGTTCACATTCTTAAAAAAATGTTGGCTGGAATTTTGTCCTTGACCAAGTGGAAAGGCTCTCTGCTGGCAGGAGAACAATGTATTTAATAAAAACAAAGCAACTGATGCTTTTGTCAGAACAAGAATAGACATCTGTCAGGCTGTTCTGAGTAAGCAAAAATAGCAGAAAAGGCCCATAACGTTCTATTAAAATAAATGGGGTAATGAAAGGGTTGCAAAGAATGCACTTGTTTATAAGTTATCACCTCATCTGGGCACTGCCAAAGAACGTGAGGGAGAAAAAAAGTATGTCTTTTATTCTCAGGAAATGTAGCATGTTATATTACCAAAGTTAACAATGGAAGCAAAGTGTGAAAAAACCCTACAGTAACATTTTAAGAACTGTGAAGATATAACTATTAACTATAAAAGCAGGAGACAAATTTAGCTATAATCTATGAGAAAAGGTAACAAAGATAACTGCCTAGCTCATGGTCACTTTGGATTTTGCTACAAATATTTGAGATTATTGTTAGAGGTATTGTCCTATTTAAGAATACTTACGTTCCCATTAGCAGTGTTCCCGTACTTTTTCTAAAAGCATTTCATAGCACTGTAATTTAATTACACTAAAGTCTCTCTAACTCACTGCTTTGAGAGGAGAGAATAAGCACAGAAAAAAGCCCAGAAGCTCAGGAAGGTAATCATGAAGAGACATCACTCAGTTTTCTGTAACTATCTTAAGGCAGGGTCAAATATGCCCAAAGTCTTCTTAAAAACCTGAGCTGGTGGCAATTCCACACTTTCCTCCAGGAATTTGCAGCTGCTGTGCTATCAGTACAGTTAGAGCAGGGCGTACACGAAACATGGTGACAAACTTTTTACAAAGGCCTGTAGTGACAGGGCAACGCTTTATGATTTACAGTAAAAGAATGTGATTGAGACTAGTTAGAAGGAAGAAATTTCTTATAATGAGGGTGGTTAAGCACTGAAACTGAGTGCCCAGAGAGGTGGCGGACATCCTGTCAGTGGGAACACTCAGGGTCGGGTTGGCTGGGGCTCTGAGAAACCTGATCTAGTTGCAGATGTGCCTGCTCGTTGCAGGGATGTTGGACAAGATGACCTTTAAAGGTCCATTCCAATCCAAACCATTCTATGATTCTATGATTTCCTCATGCCAACCTTCTGTCTCCCCTGCGGCTTAGCTTGCAATTTGTCATCCTCTCTGCTTTAAAATAAACATTAATCTCTGTTAGGATTATGAAACTTAGTAACGTAATTGAAACCTTAACTTTTCCTGGGGGAGTTGCTTGAAATGTGAATCTTTAAACCAGTGCTGGTTCTTGTACACTGGAAGAGCAACAGCTGAGGGTAGGATGTGGCCATGGCAGTAGAGTCAGGTCAGGCCAAAAAGATGCTTCTGTGCAGACACACCGATGCTGTTTTACAGGGCTGCTTCCACAGCTCCATGTGGAACCAACTGCACTACATGTCCTGAGGACTTCTTAACACTGGCTGGGTGTCAGGGTGTCCAGGCTGCTTCTCTGGATTAGCAGAGGACACATGAACTTTGCAGGCTTGGCTCTAGCACCCCTGACTTCAGGGCTAATGGGCTTGCATCAGAAGGGAGAGCTCCCTATACAAAAATGTACACATGTACGCAGCTCCTGGGCTGGCCAGGGTGTCTTGACGGCCTTTGTAAACCGAGCTGCTAATTTTCTGCCGTCCAGCAGCAAGACGATAAATACACGCATTCAGAATACTGCCAACGTGCCCAGGCACACAGGGGGCGGGAGAGGAGTTTTCTCCAGGAGTAACAATTAGCAAGTATCTGAAGGACCATGAAAACTTAAAAATCCTTGAATTGCTTTGCAACATGTTTCCTCATGCCTCTCACAGCATCCTCACCAGCCCTCCCTGTTCCTCCTGGTGTGTATGCAGGGAGGAGCAGCCTCCAGCCAGGCCCTGCAAACAGTTGTGGTTGCGGGGAGGAAACCCAGCTCAGCCGTGATAATTAAGACATCTGTGATACTTTAATTGAGCTGCTAATACCAAGGCAGAGGTGTTGCGTGGGAGGCCTGTGGGTAGCAGCTTTTCTTTCAGTCCTTTGCTGAGCAGGAAGGGCTGTGGAGCTGAGTGCACAGGGAGCGTGCCACAGGACTCTCAGGAGATGCTCTGCTCTACTGGATCTCCTCCTTCTGGCTTCCCCCTCCCAAAGGCAGCCCCTCCTGCTGTCAGCTCTGTCAGCGATCTCCACGCTGTTCCTCTCTTCCCCTCCCTTGCCTCGAGGGCTCATTTCTCTGATTTTGGACTACGCAGGCTTTGATGCGATGCTTGTGTCTTTCCACGCAAACAATTAGTCTTGTGAACTGCTGTGCTTTTACAAACCTACATACATGCTTTTTAACCTCTGCTTTTTAACTGTGAGGAAGAAAAAGTAATGGATATCCTGGCTCTTGTGTCATGAGGATAGTTTATGTATTATTTATGTTTATGATGATTTGGTTGCTATGCTTTTAAATGTTGCCTTGTGTTAGTGGTATAGAAAGAAAAAGCTTTTTCTGTTATCAAGTCCTTATAGTATTCTTCCCTTAATGTTTAATAAAAAGTCAGAATCTATGATCTTGTATTTTCAGGTATTGTAAGCATCATCCCTTAGTGTAAAATATTGATGTGGAACATACTGTTTAGATGACTGGCCTTCAACAGCAAGTCAGACACAGTTTTAAGTTTGAGTCATTTAAACTTTTGGAAAGTCTTTGCCTAGTACAATAACTGAACTATTCTGTTTTTAATTCTACTATAGTGGTTTTGTAATAAATATTTCTTTGCAATATTAGCAAATCAAGCCATAGTAGCATTGTGCCTGTGTGTAAGCTTTGTCATGAAAAGGAAAGTAAGGAGAACTCCAGGTTTTCAGGAGAACTGTCAGCTGGTAAGAAGTGTAAGATAAAAGCTACCTCTGTTTAGATTATATAAAACTTACCAAAAATTATAAGTAAAGGATACTTCTTTACAGTTCTACGCTAATGTATGATTTTTACTTTTAATTTCAAGTTCTAGTTTGATTTTCTAAAAAAATCGACCAACAAAATGCTTGTAGAATCCTTCCTTCTTGAACAGTTTCCTTTAAAATGTTTTGTGATAGTATGAGAAATCTGAGACTGTGAGATATTCAGTGTTTCAGAGTCAAACAGATGTTAGCTAGTGCTTTTTCAGTTTCTGGAAAGATCTTGTAAAGAGCTTTCTGCTAGAGTAATTTTCTGTCAAAACATGGATTTGAGAAAATGTAACATTCTGAAGGAAGATACTGATTTATGTTTTCAAGAGAAAGTTATAGAAATATTTTATTTATGCTTGAAACAAGAATATAAAGAAGAAAACCATAAGTCAAAACTGAACATCTGACGCAGTCAAAATATCATAGTAAGTTCTTGCAGAGGTCCTAAAATAAAAACTGCAGAATGTGTGGTTTTTCTCCAGAAAGTGCTGTCATCTTATTTCTGTTAGAAAGGAAATTTCAAAATTTCAGGTTTTTTTCTTCCTAGGTCAGCATGATTTTCTTATTTTTTTTCTCCCTGACTTTTTACGTGCTCTGGTTGCTGAAACTGCTTTCATGAAGAATATCAGACCAGGACTCTCCAGAGCCTGCTGCATTTGATACAGAGCTCTTGGACCTCTGCTGATTTGAAGAACGACTCGATGCTTCCTCGTAGACCTAGTTAGGGGAGTTAATCAAAGGCTCAGTAGGAGTGCAGTGTGAGCTCTGAAAATCTTAGCTGAATTTCTAATCAAGAGTACTGACTGCTCTTAATTCTGCAGCGACTGTTGCTCCATCCTAATCAAAACAGAAGAGCTGCTCCACAATGGTGCTCCCATCCATGGAGCAGCACGTGCTGTCGCTGTGGTCACAGCCAGCCTGGCCTAGGCTGGCACTGGGACAGAGGACCAGGCAATTGTCCCTCCTGGAGTTCTGTCTCTCTCCCTAAATATGCCCTTCTTGGTGTCTCATAGGCTACAGATTTGGTGTGACATCAGATGACTGGAAATTACTGCTATTTTTTTACAGATGCATTATCTTTTAAAAACGGTCTCTGTGTTGAATTGAGCTTTAAGAACATGGTCATATGACAGAGATTAAGGTTGTTAAGTATTTATTTATCAAGGATTTCTATTTTTAAAGAAGCTTACAACTCCATTATATATCTAAATATAAGAACTTGTAATGAATAGGCAGAGGTTGGAAATCATGAAGCAGGCAGAAGCTCTAGGTTCCAAATTATATTTCTGAGAAATGAGAATGTTTTATGAAATGTCAAGATATCTTTTTCCTGGAAATACTGTTTGTGAAAGAGCACTGAGCAGTCCTGTCTGCTGTGAAAGTGGAACAAAACTTCTGGTTTTTCATGGCACTCCTCTGAGAGGGCAGTTTGAAATGGACTGCTAATGGCAAAAAAACCTCTGCCCTAAACATAAGACTGAAGTGCAGTAAGTAATGTGTACGTCTCTGCACAAACATCTAAACACATTAAACCCAAATTTATCACCTACTTCTTGTACATCTATAATATTTGAGGCTGATGTGCTAAGAATGTCTGAAACACTAAAATAATTTAGGAGTTAAAAAAATAAAATCAGTGGAAGTAATATAAACTGAACTATTTTATTTTGCTGACATTGAAGGTCAGTTATCTGTTGCATGAGAATAATTTTCCCACCTTTTGTTTGCAGAAGATTCATTCCTTTTACTAATCATTAGAGTTATAACACATTACTTATAGTAAAATTAATAACTAATGATAGCATGATCACAGTAGCTCTGTTTGCATTTATCAGGGTCTCTTAGTATGTCACAAGCCCATCAGTAGCCAGGTCTCTCTCCTGACACTAGGTCTGAGCATGCAGACCAATAAACTCCCGCTGCACTTTCTTGTTCTTAGGTCCTCTCAGAACTGCTGCTCTCAGAACTGTGGAACTGAGCAGTAAACCAGCACAGGGGACAGAATGGGGTTTAAAAATACCTGGGTTTTTTTCTACTTGGCTCTCTTCACACTGAACTGACTTGGCCTTTTTTGTAGCTGTCGGGTCACAGAAGCCAGGAGGGTCTCAGGAATAGCTACAGGCAGCAGGTGGGAAAGACACTGTGATGGAAGCTGTGTATGCCTGCAGTGCTGTTGGCAGAAATAGTGATGGGAATACAGAGAAAGTCAGTCAGGTAAAGAGCTTTAAAAAAACAAAACCCCCAAACTGTTAAGTATTCCGGTTGTGATACAGATGTATATTCTTTCAAAGGTAAAAATTTATTATCTTCCTTTAGAAGTTCCATTTGGTTGTTCCAAAGTGTCTCTCTTCACCTTAGTGAAATAATAAAGCTTTTATAAACCTTTGTTGGAATTAATATCTATCTTTTCAGGAAAGCAGACCTACTTTATCCAGCGTCATAGAAACTGATGACAGAATGAATTTAGACCATAACACAGTGGGAGTATTCTAAAGACAAATCGTTTAGTAAAAACAGTTTTTATGTATTATGGTTTATATTATAAAAGGTCCTTGAAAATAACACATACTTTATTGTCAACAAATCAGTGTACTATATACCTACGGAAATGAATGGTACAATAGCACAGACAGAATGATACTGATGTCCATAAGCGGGATGGCCAAGAAAGAAGTGCATTCAACCTGGAATTTTCTCAGGTTCAAGGTTCCAGAGAAGTCAATAAACTCGCGTGTGAACACATTATGTATCTGTACAGAGTAATTGAGGAAATCAGCATGTGCAAGGCGTGGAAGACCATGGGTTTTAAATGAGTAATCATATGGGACAGCATTTTGTGACTGGTTGGTGTCATTAATTCAGGCTCTGTCATTATATGATATTTGACACAGACCAAATCACAGCCTCCTTGCCTTGATTTCACCACACAGCAGTTAGATTACTGATTACCTTGAATTTTATTAATCCAGAAGATTACCAGAAGTTGGTGCTTCTGAGCAGTAAAATTTACATCCTGAAAGCATACTTACAAATAAACTCCGGTGGTAACAAAAAAATGTAAAAATAAAAAGTAGAAATTTGTGGTTTTATTTCAGGATGGTTCTTCAGAGCACTCCAAGGATGTCAGTAGGGAAAAAAAAAAAAAAAAGGAAAAATAAAAGATTGTATTTGAAAAGGCCTTGGAGCCCTGTGGAATGAGACTTGCCCACAATTGCTTCACTTGGGGAAGGCTGGTAAGAATCCAATATCTGAATAACGATTAAGACACGCCTAATGAAAATTAGGAGGCAGTCAATTCCGTGTCATTCCCATCGGGGTGGCTGTGAGCATCTCCTGCGGAGCTGTCGGCCGTACCTGTGCTGGGCTGGGGCACTGTCAGACCTGCCTGCCTCCCCCAGCTCCTGCCTCCAGCTCTGTTTCTATTTCCAAGTGACAGCCCGGGGGGAATGTGTGATTTGGGACAGCGGTAGAAACACACGCGGCTCCGCCGGGGCTCTCCCGAACCCATCCCAAGCGCTGCCGCCCGTGCCGTTCCC
>VWZN01008380.1:43165-107017 GCA_013396955.1 Regulus satrapa | reverse complement strand
TGGGGCACTTTTGATAGCTATTAAAGAAAGCTTTCTTATGCTATCTCGTACCTCTAAATTTTGTTACTTTCCTCTATTTGGAAGCTAACCTTTATTTAAAGATAGCATGCTCCGAAGCTGCACTGGGTACTAATTAACACACTTTGCTGCTTAAAGCCATGCTGTCTCCTAAGGTTTCCTGCTGTTTGCACTGGATAAATATTTATGCTTCAGTGAGGCATTAATTTCAACCTGACGAACAGTGCATGCAACTTTAATATTTTGCTAATACTAAACACCGTGATTCACTACTTTTGCTATATTTTATTGCACTTCTTTTTCTTAGGAAGGGGAGGAAAAATCGCATTACACTTTAAATATGTGGTAGAGAATTATATCTACTACTCAACAATTAAGCTGTCTAGTAGTCTGATTATTGTACAGGAGCTAGTGTTGGATAATAGAAGGTCTCCATGAGCGTCTAGTTAATGGACAAGGCTGTACTATGTCACTGTGATTTGTTTTCAAGCAGTTGAATCCTGTTCTCATAAGTAAAAGCAATTGTTTTCTGTTCTTAATTTTTTTTCCATCCTTTAATACTATTTGCTCTGTTAAAGGAGATGACTGGAATATGTGTAAAAGCATTAAGCTGACCTGGTAAATTTTAAAAAATTGTATTTGACAGGTTTTTAACACCAGCCACCTTCTCTGTCAGTTAGGATACTGTGAATATTTTCAGTGTACTGTGTAAAACACATTAGGTATGCTACAGTCACATCTTCACCTGAGGAAGTAGACTAAAGGATCTGCAGGGATAAAAATTATTCTCCCCTCCCAGTAAATACTCCTGTACTCCTCTGCAGTATTTGCTGGCTGAAGGAAATTGTGTTTCTTCCAGATTTGAAGTAGGTCGACTGCAGCATCATGTACTTGGTGTTAGCCTGATGAAGGGGAGAACAGCGTGGTCAAAGTCAGGGAAGGAGCAGTATTGGGGACTTCCTTAGCTCTTGTTTGTGCTAAAGCAACAATTTCATGTTCCTTACAGTCAATTTAAACTCGATTTGCCAGTGAAATGTTGAGTATTATCCTACAGTTTGTGGTTAATAGCACATCTGCTTAAACCAATTACTATATACTCAGTTAAAAGAATATCTCTCATATTGATTTCTTTTAGGCTGTGCCAAAATACCTGCCTGCTTCATGTCACATGCTGCAGACGTGCTACTGTTTTTATTCGGTTACAGCTTTTAGGCTCAATAAGCTACAGTCTTTCCGCTGACATCTCTTGCTTTCCTAATTATATTGACTCCTTATGTCAGGTGTAGAAAGACTAATAGGCTCCTACATTTTTTTCCTGCTTTGAACTAAATTCCCTGTGCAGCAGCCAGAGGAGCGGGTGAGAGGCTTTTGACAGTAATTCTGCACATCTGCTTACCCATGCATCTGTATTTTTGTGAGTGCTAGTACGATATTTGCAAATTTCTGCCTGTCTTAAGAGAATGTGATTTATATTTAATTGTAAAGCTGAGGAAAAAATTTTGAGTTTCCTTACGCCCCTCCCTGTTTTCTCAGCGACATTATGTGTCAGTACTGTAAATGAGGGGTATTTTCTCAACAGTGGTGTTATGATGAGACACTTCAGACAATCAAATTTGTTCTGTTACTCAGTGAAACACAACAAAGGAAACATCTGTTTTGCTTAGTCTGTAATGATACAGCTTGAAGTAACAGGATTCTGTTGTCTCAGCTGGAATTGGTTGAAGTTCTGTTGAATTGTCAGTAACATGTACAAATATAGCAGAACTACTCTTCCAGCACTTCTGCATCATGCTGGGGATTGGCTGAGTAAATTTGCAGTCTTTAAAGGCTACTTTTAATTCTTCTACTGCATTATTTTAGTTTGGTATATGTATTTTCAGTATAGTTCTCTTTGTTCTTAGGCTAAAATTTAAGAATACCTGATGCATATATATGCATTGCATTGATTACCAAGGGTTTTTACTAGAATGGAATGGTTATTTGTGTAGTGATTTGTGATATTTTCTCCCAGACTGTTACTGGCAAACTGTAGCTGCACAGGGAAAAATGATAATGATTTTCCACTTGAAACAACATAATCAGAGGAGGTCTCTAAATGGTGCAGTTCCCTTGCGTACATAATGCACACATTCATTTGTTAATTCATTGATTCATTTCTTGAGGAAGTAATGGCAGTCTTTGGTTCACTCCTATTTTAGTGATAATCAAAAGTAGCTTAGAGGTTTTGTCCTGTTTTGGTAAAGAAGTGGGTGTTAGTTCACCTGTGCTCACAAAGCCGCTCCAGTCCTGTGAAATAATGGCAGGGACTGCATTAACCATTTAGAGCTGCTTCTTGGTGTGGTAGAGTAAAAGTCCTGTATAAATGCAGTAGGTGGAATAGAATATGGATGCATTTGATGTCAAGGGAAGAAGGAGCACCTAGATGAAGGTCCTGCTTGTACAGTAAATAGAGGAACTGACAAAAGTGAGAATAGGAAGTTAACTAAGTGATGAAACAGGAACCACGTGATGTCACACCCTTAAAGAAGTTCCTTAAATTTTTCTATTGATGTTAAATAATAGGTGTATGATCTTTTTGTTTTGTGCAATTAACCCCCACCCTTCCAATGTCATATTGTTTGAAAAGTGGCCTTTCACTTAGGTTATATTTGGTTTTTCATCCGTTGTGATCGAGGTTGCTTTGCTCTTGGCTCATTGCCACGCTTCTTTCATTTGCTTATGACAGTTTTTACAAGCAGAACACGTTGTGTCCAAGGGCTGCTAGGCTGTGTTGATGTCCTTGTCTCTGGTTCATCCAGTCCACTGTGCCCCAAATGTGCAATCAATGACCAATTTCCATGTATTGTCACAACTCTGTCTGCCATTCAAGTGACTTCTCAGTTGCTGCTTATAAGCACAATACACTAAATCAAGTTCCCAAGTTCACAGACTTGAGATCATTATCGAAATAAATTTTGACCACTTTGCAGTTAGGTTACAGAAATATTTGCCTGGCTCTAAATCATCAGGTCTGTGCTCTAAGCCAGGATTCTGAATTGGTGACTGATTATAGAAGCACTGCTCATTTCTTCGAGAACTACTAGATATGTAGGATATGTAAGAATGCTCTTAAAAATCAGGCCTGTCTTGAGCAGAAGACATTGTGTGATTTAATGAGAATGCAAATAAAATAAACAGAAAAAGAAAATGAATGTATGTGCTGTTATTTGTAATTTTAAGTTGTTTTCTGCTGCTCAAGTGATAGCAATAGAAATTCCTTAGAAATTTGGTTGCTGTGACTTTGGAATAATGGCAGATTTCTTGGTAATATCAATTACCCTGGAAATCTGAACTGAAATAAGGTCCTCCCAGAACCTGTACAATTTGAATTTTATTAGCTTTCTATTTCTTTGGGTAATTAATATTCTGACCTTTAGATGCCTTCATGAAGTGGGAACTTTTTACTTTAAAAGCTTTTTCATCTAACATGAATTCAATCTAAATTAATACATCTCTTAATTATAATCCTTTTCTGCTTTGACACTTATGCTTTTGGGAGCTGACTGCTTTTTTTTTAATTATTATTTTTAATTCGATGCAGAGGAAGACAAACAGGATAGTAAATTCTCTTGAGACTTTGAGTTGCATATATTTTGTCTCTACTACAGCGTTTATATGTGACAATAGAGCATTTAATGTATTGGTTTTATCTTGTGAATGAGACAGAAGCGTGGGTCCTGCCCTTAAAAAAAATTGGTTGAGAAGTTGTGTTTTTCTGTTGCTTGTAAAGTATGTAAAAACCCACAAAATTTTTCTTAGTTGCCTTGAAATATTTTTCAAATGAATGTGTTTAGTCGTGTGAGTGTATTTGGATGGGCTGTTGTGGGGGTGGGATGAGGAAGGGATGAGGAAGAATAAGAGAACTGTCACGAAGAGATAAAGCAGGTTTCTCCTGAAACTGTTTAACCCAGCTGAACACATGCATTGTGTGCATATATCGATGGATAATTTAAATTATGTAATTTAACAGGGAGCAGTTATTGACCACTAAAACCTTTGTATAGGTTTTGGGTTTTTTTTCCCTGTGAAAATGAGCTACTAAAACACCTGTCAGTAGACTATCATAAACCTCTTTTTGCTGTAAAATCTGGGGTGTATTCCTGATAACAAAGTTCCTGCTTTCTTTCAAGATCTCTGAGGAAATGGTAGAATGGTTTATTGAGCTAATACATTGCAGATATAAAGCTATCAGAAGTGCTAATGCTGCTGCATTGGTAGGGTTAGGGGGACGGGATGTATCATAGCACCTACTTAAAATAAAGGTTCTGGAGTCAAAATCAAACCTTTCCATTGCAGCTGTATTTGTTCCTGTCTGATATTATGGTGTATTGTAGATCTTCCCTGGGTAGCCCAGTGCAGTGACACAAGTGATCCAGAGAAGCCAATAGGAGCCCCGGGGAGAGTTCTCTTTTCTTTCTGAAGGGCTGGGTGTCCTGGAATGGGTTTGGTCTGAAAGAGGGGCCTGCGCTTTACCAGATAAAGCTGTCCTGGCAGAGGAATGGTATTCCCCAATTTAATGTTCCCACTGAAATTTTCCAAACCACAGCTACTCGCTCGGTCTCCCTTTCCCCCTCCCCTGCTTAGGCATGGAGAGGAGAATTAAGGGCATAAAAAGTAAACATTACAGGTTGAGATAACATGATGGCTCACCATGCAGGACTGGCTACCCTGAGTGCCTCCCCTGGCAGTGATGAGGTGGTGTAGAACGGCATCTGAATCCTGGCTATGCCTTTCCTAGCTATTGCAAAAATTAACCCTGGCCTGACCTGAACCTGACGTAAGTCACTTCTGAAGCACCTGTGAGTTTTGCAGCCCAGTTCTCAGTTTGCTGAGCTCCTCACATTTTATGGAGGCAGAAGGAAGATTCAGTTGAAATGAAGTCCCAAGAGCTGCTACAAAATTTCTTCCTTGTGTGGCTTGTGTAGCATCTTCTAAAATTAGTGTCTGGCTTGCTGGTGGACAAACATGTCAGCTTTCCAAACTGAATGAGGTGCAGGATACCTAGAGCAGGGTTGAAAGTAGGCAGTCCCATAAAATCTCATTCTCAGCTGGCTGAGTTGGGAAGTTTTGGTCAAAAGCTTTGCTTTCTTCATTTTGCTCCTAAAAAGTAGGTGAAGAGTCTCTCAAACTCCTGTCCTGCTTTGTGAACTGCATCTTTTTCCTTCTGGTAGTAGATCACTGCTAAACTACTTGCCAGATGAATGCTTCTAGACTTGTACTAGCTGAAACGATGTGCTGTAATGGTAGAAGGTGTTAAAATTGTGTCTTTTGCTGTCACTGTGCAGAGATGAAGTTCAGCCCTTGCTCAGTTCTCCCCATGTTTTTTAGTCATACTCAAGCTATTGTGCAGCATCTGCCTGTGCATGCTTTACACTGAGAGCCTTTCAGCAGCTGAATTACCCAACACCTTTCTTTTTGTATGACTGAATGTTCTGAACAAACTCTAACGTGAGCTGACTTGCAATTTTCACTTGGAAAACAAAACTTGGTTTTTAAAGTTAGCTTGCAGCAAACAGACTTCACAAATAGATTAAGTGAGTAACTGCCTGTGAAGGTAATAATACTGTGGTGGCACTGAAGGTTGAGGAGGCAAGGAGCTACATGTCACAGCATTGCTACCAAAATAATGCTCCATGCTTTTGAAAAGACCATTGGTTGGTTCAAGACTTATATGCAATACTAAAATTAAAAGTGAAACACAATTATTCTCTCTATATTATATTTCACTGTTTTAAGCTTGCCTTTGGGTTTGGTGAAAGCTTCCTGACTTCGCAGGCATGTAGTGTACTTTGGGGTATAAAAGAACAGTAAGTTTGTTTGGGGTTCTGTACAGAATGTTTCTTGTAAGTGCTGAACTTGTACAGCACCCCTTGGAATTGCCAGTTCACTGATGTTCTCAACACAAGTTACAGAAGGCTTGATGCATGGAGAGCAGACAAGTTTTCAAAAGCTTTCTAGTTCATTCATTTAGTTAAGCTTGTGCTTGTACTTATTTTAATGAGTTAACTTCTATTCCAAGTGTTACTTAATTAAATTCTATTTCTGTATGATGCATATAGTTATTATCTTGATTTTTTTTGTATGTGTTGAACAGTTAACTATACTAATCCAGAAAACATAAGGACTTAAGATTTTTTCAATTATGTGTTTTATTCTAAGATTATGCTGTTTATATGTCTGTTCTTTCTTCAAGAGTCAGTAAGATCTAAACAGTAATGTTTGCATGAAATAAAAGAAAAAGCAAGTATATTTTGGCTGCTAAAAATTGCTCTGAAAGTAATAAATCTTAGTTTATTTCTATATAATGAAACTATTGTTGAATTACAGATGATAGAAAAGCTAACATTTGAGGATATGCTCCAGATGAAATAGCTTGAAAGAGTAGGGATTCTGCATGCCAGACAATGGGGTGTAACTGGAGTAAGCTGATTTACAGGGGGTCTGTTTTGACTGACTATGGCTATCAGTGTGGCAGATACTTAGAGTGTGCATTTGTGCAGCAGGCAACAGGGAAGAAATAGTGAAGCAGGATTAAAAAAGGAAGCAAGGAAGAAGTAGTAGAGGACGATGAATAAAATTCAAGCTGTGGAAGTTATTTCCTCTTACTTTGTTTTGGCACTGTACTGTTAGGGCTGCTTTGGTCCTGCTTAAACAATGTAGATCTAATTGACTATGGCATGTATAAATTTAATGAATATATCAGTGATTGTAGTCTCATATCTCTATCCTGGTGACTTGTTTGACTAGCACGAGTCATTTGGTTTTCTTGGGAGACATTTCCCCTTGGTAGTAAAGGGTGAATACAAAGTTAGTTGACTACAAGTGTGGTTTGTAATTGATTGCTGATCTGAAATTGAGCAAATAAATTTGCCACGAGTCAAAGATCAGGATTAAAATCTTCAGAAGCCTGTGCTATTAGGAGTCTTACCTTCTGCTTAAGACTTTTTAGAGAGCTTTCATCATGAATGTTTTGGGTCATGTGTGCCCATGTGACTTTTCACCAGCAGTGTACATGGCCTTGGGGTTTTGTGACCTAAACCGCTGGTGGTTTGTTGTTTTTATTTTTTCCCCCTCCTGACAGAATTGAAAGAAGACTGAGTTATAGTTTGATACATCAAATATTTGATGCTTTGGAGCCCAGAAACCTCCACACAGTATTCTGTGATATTGGATACTTTGCACAAGAAACAACTGCATTTAAGAATGTTATTTATAGTTTCTGTGTGGTCTAGTTGATGTAGGGTTGCTTTCTATAGACTATTTTTTTCCTTAATTGCTGGCATCAAAACTGAATTGTGGTCTGTCATCTGTGGCTGAATATTAATAGATCTGTTGGTTTTTAAAAAATTGTAATGGATATTATTCAGGAAGACTTTTCCATTTGGTGGCCAAATATCTATCACTTTGTCATATTCCAGGTGTAAATTGTTCAAGAAACATATGTGTACACATGAAATCTTACTTAAATCTTTTATAATGGAAGAGTCCACTGACTTCTGACCTTTCAAGGCTGATATTCCACATTGTGATATAAAGTGTAAGTTCTAGATGAGAGCTTCTAAGGTTACTTCTGTCACTGAGAGAAGGGAGGGAAAAATGGGGAAGCAAAACTGAATAATGCCCTTGGCAAGATGAAATTAAAATTGACTGCAGTTTCACTTCCTAAGGTTCGGTAACCTTTAAAACCACTGGAAACAAATGTTCAGAACAGTTATCTTTGTGTGTTCACTACTGTATTGTGCAGAAAACTGCAGAATGACCATAGTGAACCAGATGAGAATTTCTGAAACCTTATTGTCTAGCAGTGGCTGTTAATAGAGGCCAAGAAAGGAACTGAGAGAAAACTGGAAAAGTGTGCTGGGGAGGAACTTTTGACTCCAGCTTTCTGAACTATAAGTGCTTATGTATTTAGTGGCTCTGGGTAAATTTGTCTATACATATGTCCAGGTAGGTTTTTTGTCCTGTGCATTTATGTAAAGTTAGTGTACCTGGACCTCAGTGCCTTCCTTCCTTCCTACATTGTTTTTGGTAATCCCTGTTTGTTTTGAGCCTGTTACCCCTAATGCCACCTAAAACTTGTTATTTCTCGTGTTAGAAGATGCTGAATAGCCATCTCTCATTTTAGGAATTTGCTTGAACCTAGGTCAGGGATGCTTAGTGCACCAGAGCTGTCTTGTTTTAAGCTGAAGATGGCAATTATCAGAGAATATTTGATACCATGTCTTGGAGCAGTGTTTGCAGTTGTATATTTGAATAGAGCTTGTGACTGTTTCAGACTTAGCACAATGGGGTGTTTGTTTCTCTGTGGAAGTTAGAAAATTATCAAGAAGTCAGACCTGACCTTTGTGGTTTCTGAAACCTGTCAGAGTGGCTTTTGGAGTCCACAGTAGCATCTGTTTCTTTTCTCAAGAGACTTCAAGTGTTTTGCTGCCCGTTTTTGCACCTACAAGTGTCTGAACAGAACAACTTGACCATATTCAAAATTGTTTAGAAAAAGAACAGATCACTGTATCACTAAAAGGAGTAGTGCATTAACATCAGGAAAATAAATTCTCTTCTTTGGCAGTTGAATCAAGAATACACTTGTCTGAGTGCTCTTTCCTGTTCTGTGGCTTACCAAGGTTTGTGTCTTTGTCTTTGAAACAAGGGAGAAAAAAGGGTTCAGCAGTGTGAATTTGAAGTGTAGACTGTAGTCCTTTAAATGGACTTGATGAATCAAGTAGAGCTGACTAAAAGGTTTTTACTATATCTTGTATCACTTCAGAAGGGAAGAAAAGTTGAGTCCTAATTGGCCCATCCCTACTTCTGTGTGCAAACTACTGTAGAGCAGAGGAACATTTACTAGGGGCTCCATCGAATATGGGTCTGATGCATCCTAATGGAATGCTCACAAGTTTACTTTGTTCCTGTTCTGGGGTGAATTGATGGATTTGGCTGATGGTTTGTAAATAGCTTAACTTTCTGCTTCGTGTTTCCCTTAAGTTTTTTTTTGTTTGTTTATTTGTTTTGTTTGTTGTTTTTTTTTTTTTAGCAAATAATACAGACTTCCAAGCAGATACTTCACAGATTAGATAAAGACACAGTATATGCTTACTCTCCTCTTCCAGCAATTCCCAGAGGATGAGACTTGAGCAGTTTTTGGCTCCTGGTTTTGTTTTTTCCAGCTCTGTGACTTTCCCTAGCTAATATCTAATACTGTGGTTTCAGAAAGTTAGTTCTGCAGAACTCAGAAGGTTCATTCTTTATCCAAGTCCAGCTTCCTTGTACATTTTCCAGATTTCATTTACACACGTGTTCTGTGGATGAATTCTGCAAATGCTGGGTAGATGTAAAGAGCAAGAAAGTCACCTATTGTGAGAATTTACTTTTAAAGAAAAACCTGTGCATGTGTTGTGTGTGATTTTATTCAATAATTTGATATTATTATATTAAAGTCTTGTGTAACAGGTATGAAAATCCAAAGCCATTTAAGCAGACGGATGCATTAGTAAGTTTACCAGGGAATATGTCTTAATTTGTCTTGGCTGGCCCTCTGCCAACTCAGTGCCTAGTAACTTTTTCTTTTTCCTCTGCTAAAAGCAAGAAACTTAGTAAGTTCCTGATGTATTTGTTCTGTAAAGGGGGGTGGGGATGGGAGTTACCTTTTTAGGGACTTTGCAGAATTTTCTTCTAAATGAGACTTGCTTTTGTCAGATAAATTTCCTTGGTATCTTATGCAAGTTGTACTACTCACCTTGAAACAAAACAAAAATGGGTATCTCCAATAGAAGGAGACTTACATTATTGTATTAGAATAAAACAAGGCCAATTAACAGCTGTCAGAGGCTGCTTAGGACTTGGGAACCTGTTAATTATTATTTATTATAAGTCCTATATTTATCTGCTAATCCAAGTTGAGAGTCTTGTGGAAAATATTCCATAGTGTTGGGATACAAGCAATACTCTTGCTCACAAGGCACAAGAGTAGAGGTTATATTAGCTACATAAATAAAGACAATTAGCCATGTGTTAGCCTGATGGCGTGAGCTATGCCTGCTTTCATGGCAAATATGGAGATAAGACCTGCAGTGCAGGAGTATCACCTAGAGTGGCTTTACTTCATGTGTGAGATAAACTAAGAATATGTATGTGTCTAATAAAAATTCAGCAGTGCTGAACCACACCTGGCTGTTACTGAGCTGCATCACAGGTAGTTCTGTGGTATTTAAATAATTGAGACCTCTCTTTGCTGTTACAGTCTTTATCAGGACATCCAAATAAACAAGGAGCATGGGGACCATTTGAAGCTGCTCTTCACATTTAATCAAAGTATTGTTTGATTTGTGGTGACAAAAGTTGCTTTTAAAGAAATTCTCAAATTCCACTAATTTGAAATCTTTGTAGGGACTTAGGAGGAGAACAAGGAAAAATATTTATTTAGAGAGAATTATGTGCTGATGTACCTTAAAACAAGTTTCTTTTTGGGAAAAATGCTGTGTAGTGTTTGCTGTGTTATTTGAATTTCCATTCCTTTTTTATATTTATAAAGTGCATTCTTAATGCAGTTTTATACATTTTCTCATTTTTTTTAATCCTCAGAGTAGCAGATATTTATTTTATTCACTTTCCATTGCTTTAATTCTGTAGTGGCTGGGACATCTCATGCTTACAGTGGCCTATATCTTGCAGTTATATCCGCTGAGACAAAGCTGTAATTAAGGCATGCTTTTTTTAATCCCCTGAGTCTTTTTTTTTTTTTTTTTTCCTTAGAAGGTTAACAGATGCTATAAATTAAGCCTTATTTTGGTGCACTTAGTGTTAAAAATCCCATTCTAGACTTACTTTTTTTAAACTTTTTGTGGGCTTTAGCAAAAAATTGTGTTAACTGAAACTTGTTAATTCTTCTTTTGGAACAGTCTTGGGTTTTCCAACTCTGTCCAAATATTGTGCCAGTCCAGCTTGATCTGTTATTTAACTAGGACAAAATGAGGCAATCATCAGTAAAGCAGTAGGTTGTCTGCCTGTTTAAATAGATCCCACACAGCTGATACATGGTATTAAAGCTTTTTTTTCCTTCTGGGGGACATCAATTGAATACGTAATCCTTGTCTTCATGGAAAATAATTGTAAAGTTAAGAGTCCTTATTTGTGATACTCAGATGTGTGTTGCTGTGGTTTAAGCAGATATATATGGATTTTTTTAAAGCATGAACGTAAAATAAGGACAGTCTATCTCCTGTATGTTTCTACTGCCTCAACTCTCAGTGGAAGGCCTCTGCTACTTTAAAAATAAATATAAAATATCTGATCAGGAAAAAAATTGTCCTATTTCTCTTTTATAGACGACATTTCAAAAGTTCATGCTTTTGCAAAAAAAAAAAAAACCAAAAAAAAAGAGTAATCTTTAAATACTTAGTCATAAAATTAGTCATAAAATCTTGAAGTATTATTCCACTAGATAATGTCAGGCTAGGATGCTCTTACTTTCTTTACTGGTCAAATAAAATCTCTATTTTTTGGGAACCTTTAATTTGAAAATGATGCTTGATGGATCCCTAGAGAAAGGTGTGAAAAAAATGAATCTCTTAGATAAATGTGGTATTACCTATGGACTTGGTGTATCCATGATTCCTCTCAGCTCTTTTAAATAATGGGGTTTTTGTTTTGAGCAGTGAATATTGGGACAGGTATTTGTGCTATTAATGGGGCTCAGTAGGGAATGGTTACTATTGGCAGCTGTGCTGAAGCACGAGGTGCTGCAAACGCCTTTGTCCTCCTTCATGGGAATTAAAGGAGGGCTAGGAGGTTGTGGGCTTCTGTTAGAACTGGCAAGGTGGTTGCTTCAGTAGTTGGAATAGGACTAGTCTTTGTGCTTGTTAGCAGGTGGTATTATCCTTAAAAGCATCACTTCACAGCAGGGAAGTGATGCTCACACAACCTGTGCTGAGCATTCAGAGGCTGCTCCTCTGTACTTTCACTGTTCCACCTTCAGAGACTGTCAGTGCTGATCAGAAAGACTTGGTGTTTAGCTAAATTAATATTTTTCACGGTAATTCTTCCCATTTCTTTGTTGATACAGGATGACAGAATGGATGAGGTTCTTTGGTGGTTAAATGGATCTTTGGTGATCATGAAGTCCAACCTCCTTGGCTCAAAGTAGTGAAAATTGAAACAGGTGTCTGGCTCCTCCAGATCTTACCAAACTGGGTTTTAAATGTCTCCATGGATGGAGACTCCTCAGCCACTCTGCACCCAAGGCAATTTTCTGTGCTCTGAGATCCAGGGTTCCTGGGGGCTGCCCTTGCTGGTAACAGCAGAAGCACAGGTGAAAGCAAGTACCTTGGCCTTTTCTGTATCTTCTCTCAGCACGTCCCCTGCTAATTCAGCCATGGAGCCCTAATTTTCTTTTTGCTGCTGCTATTTTTGTCCATGAGCTGTTCTAGAACATTCTTGATCCTCCTTCTTGCTTTGATCCTTCTTACTGGGATCTTGTCATCTACTTTGTCATGGTCATTGCAGCTGTGTTGGCCCCGACGTTGAGTCACTAGCCAGTTTTTCCATTTTGTTGTGATTAAGGTGGTTAGCAGAGGGCCTACCTTTGGCTCCTCAGTCCCCTGCCTCAGGAAGTGATAATCCATGCGCTGGTTCCCTCTTCTGTTTCCCCTCCAAGGGTAAGAGGGTAGTTCATGTTTGGCGTGAAGTCCAGGTGCCTGTAATGCGAGATGCTGCTGCTTCTTCGGCTGCTGCAGTGTATGAAGAGGGCTTCCTGTGTTTAGTCTTGCTCCAGTGATGAGTAGCAAACACCTGCCGTGATGTCACCCATCTTCTTCTGCTCTCTCATCTGTGACCCATGAGCTCCCAGCTGTCTCATTGCCTGCAGCGGGGTCAAGCTCCGTGTGTCCCTGCTGCTCTCCCGTATAAAGGGTAGCTTTCCTCCCCCAAATCCTTCAAGAGCCCATATCTAGCCATGGCTGTGGTCAGATCTCCAAAGATTGGATGCTTATGCTTCCTTGGCCTTTCCCTGTTGTCCTTTCATCCTCCAAAGGCAGTGTTTCTGTAAGCTTTGTGCAGAGTTATGTGTCTTTCTAGGGTTGTGAGAGGACATTGCCACAGCTGGTTCTCTATGATTTCATTTGTCCTGGTCTATTATTTAATGATCATGCAAGTGAGGAGAGGGAGGCAAAGAAGTCTCTGGTTGCCTTATGTTGTTATTGTGTATTAAAATTATTCCTAAAATGAAATTGCTGGACAGCCTGTTCAGTTTTTTTCCTTTCACCATTCATGTCTGAATAGTGATTTCCTCACAACCTTGTCTGTGTATTGAAAGATCTTAGGCACTGCTTAAAGCCTTATTTAACTTTGGGCTTTCCCCACTCCCTTGCTTTGGAGGGTTATAGTGAGCTCTTGCTATTACCATATCTGGTTCTTCTCCCTTTAGGCTTCTTAAAATATACTGTATATAATCTGTATATGCTCTATTACAGTCTGGATTTCAAAACAAAATATTTGTGTTTGTGTTACAAAAGGCAATTCTTACCTCCCATCTTTTCCTTGCTTGTCATTCATGGACAAGCCCATACTTGGATATCAATGTTTAAAAACCAGTTTTAAGCTGGCAAACTAGAACTTGATGGGATATCTCCCATGACTGAAAATTTAATCAAAACAGTGTTAATTTTTTCCTCGGATGAGTTTGTAATTTTGTCACTGGTTGAAATCCTTGGCACATGGATATCATGGGCACAATTTGGATAAGCTAACAGCGTGCTCTTTAAACTTTTAGTAGTTTTGTATCTTAATTGATCTTTTGTGTCAGAATAAGCTGCTCCAAGGAACAGGTTTTTCAAAGTGTTTTCTCAAAACTGAAGAGAAATCAGAAATTAATTTCCGTAACCACTCTGCATCTCCTGTGTTCAAGTCGTACTGCTGATGACCTCTCTCTGTCTGAGGCTGGGAGAATATTGTGCTGGGGAGCCCAATCCGTCTTAGGCTCCATGCTGAGAGGCAGCAAGCTCATTGTCTTGCAGTTGCCATGGTGGGGGAGGACCAAAAGGTTTTCCATCCGCCTTTATTTCAGTGACCTTTTCCAAGCTGGGAATAGCAGCCGACTTGGAAAAACTTAAACAGACGTTTCTCTTCAGCAAGTCCATACAGTTTCCTCTTGAGTTTTGTAAGCTGAAAAATAAATTGAAATTGAGGAGGTAATATTTTCTGTTTTCTGAATGCCATTTCTGCAAATCTTTGATTTACTTCCCACGCAATACATAGTTGGAATTTATTGAACTGCTGTATGTGAAGAATCCTGTGTTGAATGCTTCCAGCAGCGTGCATAAGTGAGGTACAATAAAAGTTCAAAGTAATGTCAGCATCTAAAATGTGAACAAGTAAAAGCATGATAAGATTATTTAAATATTCAGAGAGACTTAATTTTCCTCATCTGCTTAATGCAGTGACTGGAGTATTCACAGGCTGTGTTTGCTTATATTTTCAGGCTGAAGGTTTTGAAGCAGATGTTGGAAGATGTTAGCTGTGGACACTGGGGTTGTGGAGGAGTGGTTATCAGAATTCAAGGTAATACAGTCTGATATTTAGCCAGAAGTGTTTGAATCAGTGCTAGTGAAAGTATGCAGAAGTGCTTGCAACCTGTAGAAAATGAAAGATAGTAACCTTGGAGTTTTGCTGAGATCATGTGATAAACATAGATGTCTTCTAGAAAGGGTTTTTTTTTTTTCCCTTGCCTCTTTGGGGTGACATACTTTCTGACAGTAATGAAAATGTATATCATAAATTAATTATTTTATTGGATTGAGTAGCAGACATGACTGTAGGTTTTGCTTCTGGTCTGCTTAGAAATATGTTTTCGTGTCTGTAGAGTTCTTCAAAGGACTGAAGATAGGAATTACTGTAAGACTTATATACATTTAAATGTACTTCTTCTAAGGGGTTGTTAAAAAGATTAGATTGTTACCTTCTTTAGTACTGGCAGAAAATATGTTTATGGTTTCAGAAGAGCTGGAATTTGCATCAACTGGAATTTTTGTTTTTCCAGAGTAATAGTGTATCTGCTCATAATGGTCACTGCCTGTGTTCAGTTGGTCTTGAGAACTCCTTGAAGTACGGATCTGAAAACTGTAGAGGTTTTACAGCACTGACATCTCACAGTGAAATTTCAATGGCAGTTGCATTTTTGTAACTTGTTTTTTATCAATTTCCCCATCCACTGTGGTTGCATTCTGTATGAAATTGCAAAATTATAGAGTGTAGTGTGTCTTCTGGCAACAGTCTGAAAATGTGAGGATTTCTTTGTGAGACAAGGTTCAGTTTATATTAAACTCTGATTAATAGTGACTTGTAATGGAAAATTGTTGTTGAAATAGCTGTTTTACTTTAATAATAGAAATTGCTTATAATATTTTTATTTCAGACACTGCCAGAAGCATCCATATCCAGCTATGCTACCAGCTTGAAAGACAAGACTGCCTTGATTTCATCTCTTTACAAAGTAATTCAGGAGCCGCAGAGTGAAGTGAGTATTTTGGATCTCTCACCCAAAATGTCTGACATAACACTGGCAGAATGAAACCAAGACCTTGCATGCTAGTTAATTGATGAAGAGTCTCCTTTAAAAGATTTGTTCTTAGCAATGACATAGAAAAAAAATTGTGAGTTTTGTAACCTACTGACCATAGCTAAGCTTGTAGGTCACATTCCTGGGCTTCAGGACTTGGATGTAGAATTGAGAAATGCATTGAGGAATGACAGAATGTCTGACAGAATTCTTTCTGTAATTATCACTTGAATGTGGATCTCTTGGTGTCAGGAGCTGGTTCATTACAATGTAAGAGAACAAAGTTAGATAGGTTAGCCATCCTTTTTTTGAATTGTTGCTTAGGTTTTAGGTTTTTTTTTGTTTGAAAAGCATACGATATAAAGACCCAGGAATAAGGCATCTTCCCAAAGCTTGAGATTATGCCAGTACTAAAGGTCAGAGGATAAAATGCTTTCAGTATATATGCTTTTAGAGAGAATGCTGGTAGTAATACTCCCAGGTTGTCCAGCAAAGAACAAATGTAATTTTAGTTTGCTGCACAGAAAAGCTTTCTGAGTCATTCCAAGTACTGAGTCAAGCCTGTCTGGTCTTCAGAATTCGTATCAAAATGTAAATTAATCTGATGAGTCTCTCTGTTGATAGCCTAATTAATACTTTCATATGTTCTTTGATTTCTTACTAACTTCTGACAATCACTAGGGGCCTTTCTCAGGGGCCTTAGTAACAGGGTGCTGCTGCAACTTCTTCTTGAAAAGGTGGTTGGGATAATTCCAGGGGCAAGGTATTGAAGATTTCCATGTTAGTGAGACTTTGAATTGAAATGAAAAGCTACTGCTGACATTGAGGGTTGTGCTGCCCTGAGAAAAAGTCCTAAAATCTTTTTGGGACTGTTCTCCAAGTAGCTGTTGCTTTGTGGGAGAGGCTATTTGGAGCTTTCCACATAGTGGAAATAATTACCAATCAGCAGTTAAAAAGAAAAGTAGTATATTTTAACTGCTCTGTGAGTTCTGTTAGCTGCGTTGTGTAATGTCTGCTTGCTGTACTGTGGAGGGTATGTGCTGTCCTCTCTTATCTCACGGGTGTAATGCAAAGGGGAAGGTTTAGTGCACAAACACTACAAATACTCCTGCTTTTAAAAATGGCCAAACAACCCCATCTGTACACCTCTGCATATATGTAGTTATAATAATTATCAGTACTGTAAAATTGTGATTTATCTTGTTTTGCAGGATGGATGTGGGGTTTTTTAAAGCATTTGAAAAGTAATCATGGGTATTTGGATCTGTAACTATGTTTTCCTGCTGGTTTATGTTTGCTTTTCATGTGGGTTGTTTTGGTTTGCTTTTCCAAAAAATTATTTATCCATTTTAAAGATAAATGAACTACTTGTTTAACATCCACTTCATAGCTGTGTCAGTAAAGACTGTTAGTTACTTTTGAGGTTCCTGGCCTGCTACTAGGTGAAAAATGTAGTTCAATGAAAGGAGAGTCCAGAAGATGTGAAGATTTAAAGGACTTGTAATTCATTAAAGACTTCCTATGGTAGAAAATAATTAAATAAATATGTGATTTTTTTCCCAAAGATTGAAGGTTTTTTGCTTTTTTACTTAAAACACTCTTGCTGTCTTTTTAGATAGGAGCCAAGCAGGCATTTGCATTAGGAAATAGCAAGTGTTTGGAATGTCTAACACACTTGGGTGTAGCTTAAAAGGAAGAGGGATGAAATTGCTTGGACATCCATCTGTTCCAGCATTAAAAAATATCATGGTCTAGATACATTTTAGAACTCTTTAGTTCAAAATGATATCTTGAAACACCAACGGTCATTCGTGCATTTTGATATTAGGTTGTGGCATTTTGAGGAAGAAAATCTGGTTTTGTAGTGATTATGCATTTAAATGTGCTGATACAAAGCTGTCTCAAGTGAGATAACAATGTAAGCAAGGATACCTGTCACAGCTATTTATGTGCCTTTTAAAGCTCAGGCACATTATTCAGAACTGATACTTCATTACGGGAAGGATGCCATTTGTGTGAAAAATATAAGCTGAGGATGGAATGCAGTTCTGCTGGTAAAGTGTTCTAGAAGCATCTTTGCTGTAGTGCTCCTAAAACTGATGACTGGCTAGCTTGGCATGGCTTTTTTGCCTTTACTGTAGATTTTTGAGAGATGATTTTTCCAAAGTGAAGCTATATCACTCAGAAGCTAAAAGTTCTTCTTTTTTAGAGTGGCTCAGATTGTCCCAGATTACTTCTTAAAAAAGAACTCAAATCTGCTAAGATCTTTCCATTTCAGAAGTAACTTTGGGAGGTGAGAAATGTTGACTTGACTTTTTTTTGTGTTCGGGAGGAAAAGCTTAGAAAAGCAAGCAGGTATTTTTCTAGCATGGTCTCCTTGGTGATTTTGCCTCCTTTGCTTCAATAAAGGGATGAATATAGAATTGGCTTTCTTATTTTTGTGAAAACTTACTCTATTAAAACTAAAGTTGTGACTTAGACAAACAGCAGAACTGAATTCAGTAGTTCATCTGGCTTTCAAAGTGCCTGCTATTTTTGACAATATTTTCTAGTTGGAGAAAATTAGGAAATCTCGTAATTTCCATACGTTGATAGATTGTGGTGGTTAACACAACGTTTCATCCTTACAGCAGAGGTAGGTGGTAGCACAAAAAGGCACATTAAATCCAGTAACACAGTGCAGGCTGGTAGCTTCATTGTTGTAAAATCTTTTTTTAATTTACACTGATCTAGCTCAGTGTTTTACATCCATTTTTATCAGTCTAACAAATTTGATTCTGAAATTACTTTTGAGGCTTCCCACTTTTGTCTCAAACGTATAAATGCATTGAAGCTTCTAGAAGATTTTAATGAGGGTGGGAAATTAAACATTCTTTTGTGTACTAAGTTTTTGTAATACTTGGATTTTAAGTGTTACACAGCTCTTCTCATTAGGTGGGTAAAGCTGCTAACTTCATTTTGTGTATGCTGTTGGAGTTGTAGAATAAATAACAAGACCTTCTGTTCGGGTACTTTGCCTGTATATTAGAGATATTGGAAGGTATGAGGTATGTGATAACTATCCTCTGTTTTTTTGCCTTTGAGGCTGGAGGAAGTGAGCCAAAAATGAGACAAAGCAGCCACTGGAAGTTTTTTATTCACATCGGATGAATGGTTCTATGTTTATCACCCAAAAGCATATTATAGGCATGAAAGTGTGTAAGGTGACTTGACCAGTTACTGCATCAGTCATGCCCTAACAACTAAAATGTCATTTTTATCAGTTTACAGTTTTGGCTAAAGGATCGATCCAGATAAAGTTGAAGATTTTTGTAATGATTTGTCCATTCATGATCATAACTTGTATTTCAGCTCCTGGAGCCAGTTTGCCATCAGCTCTTTGAGTTCTATCGCAGTGGTGAGGAACAATTGCTACGGTTTACACTACAGTTTCTGCCAGAATTGATGTGGTGCTACCTTGCTGTCTCAGCCAGCAGAGATTTGCAGAGCAGTGGATGCATAGAGGCTCTTCTCCTAGGAGTTTATAACCTGGTTTGTATTTCAACATTTTGTTTTAGAATGGAAATGAAGTGATTATTTCAGTCTCAACTCTTCAGGTCGGTGTCTGTCAGAAATCTACAACATGAACTTTCATTCTTTGATCAGTATTTTCTCTGCTCTTTCGGTGGTTCTTGAAATTTGTTACTTATTTCTTGGTCTGGTGATTAAACTCACATTCTGCTTGAGAACTTTTCGACGGACTGCTTTTGAAATTGTTGCTTATATTTTCTGGAGTATATTGACTATCTGGACTAAAAACCACCAAAAAAATTACTTTCAACTAGTATGTGACCGCTGAACAGTTTGCTTAGCTTTGAGAAATTAAAGCTATCCATTTTGAAATAACCTTGACATCTTAAAAATCCTTTTAATGAAAATATCCTGTTTGTTGCTAAATAGTTTGTTGTGCTTAAAAGAACAGAATTAATAAGGAATCCTGAAAAGCACCATATTTTAGTCTTTTCAGGGCTATTTGAAAATACCTATAGTTTTATTATGTCTGTTGGGATCCTTGTCTGTGTAGTTTGTTCTGGTTGTTTTAGGAAGGCTTTTTGTGAAGTGAAATAGTGATGAACACCAAGTCTCTTCATTCTGAAAATCTGGAGAAGGCAACTGCTCTCCATCTCCTCTTCTAGAAATAATCACAGGTGTCTTCACCAAGCTAGTGAAAATGTCTTTTCCACCCAGGAGTCTAATTTAAAAGACCTGAGCCCTTATGTTCCGCTCTGCTTGAGGCAGAGTACAGGCTTCCTGCTGTTTCTGTATGCTTAGTTGTATCTGACAAGAAGAAAATCCCTGAAAAGCATTTGGTCTTATCTTACACCTTAAGGCAATTCATTTCTTTATATCCATGATGAAGTAATTTAAAGTGGTTCATTGATGTGGTTGTAATCACTTGTTTTTCTCCCAGAAGAGATTTCATTTACAGTTAAGCTTGAAACCAGTTTGGTAACATCCTCTCTTAGCTGTGAACAGTTTCTTTCTTAAATTAGTCACTTGTATTTCCATCTCCAGCTGCCTGGGGTCATAAGAATTTCACAGCAACCTTCTCTAGGAAGTTGTACATCAGCATGACTTCTGGGAACTTTTTTCACATTTTGCTTTAAGACATAAAAAATGCTTATGGTAAACCAGTGCCACGGTACTCATGCTGACTTCTTCCCTGCTGTTGATGTTGCATAAAATTTATAACTGAAACAGTCAAGATGGTATTGCTCTTTAGAATGCAGGTTGAAAAGCTAGAACGTGATCTGCTTAGATACATATTTTCTCTTTAATGAGCTACTTTATGTTTTCAAAACCAAGAGGAAATACAAAGCCTAATATAAATAGTAATTTCTATGTAAATATGTGCAATGGACTCTTGGAAACTTCACGTATTTGGTAGGAGTCCTGCAATGTCTTGCTGAAGGAAAATGAAAAATTTTTAAAAATTGCTCAGAATAATTTTCAATTGGCTACATTGTGAGGGGTGTGGAATTATTGTGGCCAAACCTTGTGATCATTAATTGGTTTGTTCTGCCTTCAGATTAGGGACATACAGTGGTAGTACATGAAATTTTCAACACAGTTGAAATTATTTGCTTTCCTAGCTGTAGTTATCAGGGTTTTTTTTAATACACCAGATCTTGAAATGTACTCCTGAAAGTTAATTACAAATCTGATTATGATGAAGAATACAATTATTAGTGTTTTCAGAATTTAGAAGTTTGGATGTAGCCATTTTCTTTCTCCTGTATATTGAGGAACATGTTTTCCTGATTGATGCAGGAGCAATGTTCAAAATGAAAATATCAGTGGTTTATGTGGAGAGTGGAGTAGCTGTGCAGCTTTTCAGAAGGAACAGTTCTCTGTGCCGTTTTGATCTTTTCAGTCTTCCCTTACCACTTTGTATTTTATTTTAAGACAGGATTTTTCATAATTAGTAGGTGAAGTTAGACCTTCAGCTTTCCAATGCATGGGTGTTAGGAGACACTGAAACTTCTGTCTTAATTATTACAGCTGATACATGAAATCAGCTGCTGAAATTTCGAGAAGAGGAAAGTAAAATCTAGTGTGTGGTGTTTGTTTTGGTCAAGTCTGCTTTGGATCTTTAAAAGGTTTTTATTTTAAATACTCCAGTCCTGTTTTGTGGTACAAAGCCAGATCTTGTTTTGCCTTACCCTTACCCTTCTGTTGACTTACAGGAGAAAGAAGTCTGTCAGCTATTGCTGTGGTGATATCTTTCAGGAGAGTAGCTTCTCTGAAGCTTTGCATTCATACTTCTTTAAATTCCATAGAGAGAGTTATCAGACTTGGGCTTTTGCAAATGCTGTGATCTGCTCCCATCAAACCGTATGAGGCTGCAGTCATACCAGAGCTGTAATATTTCCAAAAAAAATTACTTGTGTGATTACTTAATAGTTTTCAGAACAGAATTATTGATTGTTAGCCATAACAATTAGCAAATAGTGTATAATTTTAAAAAAGGTAATGCTGTTTTAAACATGATTTTTCCTCTTAGTGTTTTATGAGGTGGAGTATGTATGCAAACGAATGTGCCCTTGGCTAAGTTATTTGAAGAGTTTTCATAAACAAACAAAATGTGGTGTGATAGAAAGCAAATAGAGAGATACTTCCTAGCTTGCAGCTTGGATTGTTATGGTATCCCCATCAGTCCCTGTAAAAAAAAAGTATTTAACATTTTAAACATGTTTTCTGTAGTAGAGTGTAACCATTGATATCTTCTGTCTTTTTCAGGAGATAGTTGACAAAGAGGGACATAGCAAAGTGCTGAGTTTCACAATTCCATCTTTGTCCAAACCTTCAGTCTATCATGAAGTAAGTGACACCTACAAAGTGAAATTCCTGATTGAGAAGGGCAGTATGCTTTGGGGCCTATTTGTTAAGAAACAAAGTGAAAAGTGGTTTTAGCATGTTGTATGATGGCATAGGAACATACTTCTGAGATCTGAGTACTGCTAACTGATCTCTGAAGCCTTTTCAAGGTGGAATAGTCATAATTGCATAATACCCATGCAGCAACTATGTCTTTTTTTCTTTGCTGAGGCCATATACCTTATCTGGTGTAAAATGAACAGATAACGTCTAAGCAGTCAGATAACATTAAACCTGTTGAAAATTTATATATAAATATGGTAATGCTCACTGTTGACTATTTTCACTTGTATTATAGCAAGATTTGAGGTGAACGTGCTCTGAATGACCCTTTTTTCCTTTAGCCTTCCAGCATTGGCTCCATGGCTCTCACTGAAGGAGCTCTGTCGCAGCACGGTTTGTCCAGGGTTGTGTATAGTGGACCTCATCCTCAGAGGGAGATGCTGACAGCCCAGAACAGGTGAAATCGTATCATGGGATTTTGCTTGAGTGTCCATAATGGATCTGACCTTCTAAGTTTTAGTATAGTTGCAGACTGAAGGAGGTTAGGTGTATGTTGTGTTTTTTGTTTCTAAATACCAGTAAATGTAGATGCAGGACAGCTGTAGAGGAAAAGCTTACTCAGTTGTCGAGTGCATTGAAAGACAATGCCAGATCTGTTAAAATAACTCATAAAAATGTCCCTGTAAATTTGTTTTCTTTTTAAAAATAAAGTTGATAATGGAGTTCCAATGTTTCTTTCAAATCCCAGGTTTGAAGTGCTGACTTTTCTTCTGCTCTGTTACAATGCTGCCTTAAGCTACATGCCTGCAATGTCTCTTCAGTCGTTGTGTCAAATTTGTTCAAGGTAATTTCTGTGGGCTGTTTATTTTGAAAATGGCATTTCCAGCTTGAAATGCAGTCAGCTTGGACTTGTTTTATAAAAACAACTTGGAGTTCCCAAAGGCCGCTTTTAACCTTGACTCCTTCTCCATAGGTGTTTACAGCTGCATTGTTTGCTTTAAAAGTATCTTTTATATAAATTTGGGTTGAGTTCTCAAAATGGGGAACAATAGCTTGGCTTATATGCAGATTAATCTTCTCCTTTAAGAGAAGTCAAAGGGAAATATTTGTTTTAAATAACAGTAGTTGTAGTTCTGTTCACTAAAGAAAACCAGAAGTGTCTTTTACAAGTGTGGTATATTTAGCATTACAGGTTTGCTAAATAAATTCAGATGCTGTGCAGGTTGAAACTTTCTCATCATTATTGTAGGTGTTGAAACTAGAAATACATCCATTTTTATGGATACACTGAGAATTTCCCAAATCAGCTGTTGCTTTAAAAAAACCCAAAATAATAATACCAACAAGCCCCTCCCAACCTCAAAACAAAACAAAAGCCTACCTTGGCTTTAATTAGTGCCTTTTTTTAATCAAGATCTTTTTTCAAAGAAGAGAAAGGGGAAGTAAACATGTTTGTATTTTCAAAAGTGGACTGTGTGTTAAGGGAAAAATTAGAATGCTCTCCTTAACCTAGGAAATCCAAGAGACCAAGAAATCAACTGCAGCAGCTTTCTCCTAGGATAGTTCCTAGGCTTCTCTCACAACTAAAGCATGATAATGGATGCCTGTAAGATTACCTTCTCTTCAAAGGAAGCAAGAGAATTTGGAGGTTGGAGCACTTGGCAGTATTTACAAGAGTAATTACAAGATCCTTGTTAGATAAACTGCTCTAAGAAGCTAAGAATTGTGGAAAGGAGACTGATGTTGCTCATTCAGTCTGATGTTGCTTTTGATTAGGTTTTGATTTTATTTGAAATAAATAATTTTTTTAAAAACCCAAAGCAAGCTACCAGAAGATGCAAGCAAGTCTTTCTGCTTCAAAAATGTTGAATGTCTGGATACTGAATTATTTCATGCTGTAATTTAGCTTTTGTTGTTCTTCATTCCTGACTGTTTTTGTCATTCATGTTTCTCTGCTTACATAAAATCTTACGCTGACAGCATTTTAGGATAGACAGCATGTTAGAATATGGGAAATAAGTGTCAGAAGTCCCAAATATCTTTCAGTGTCCTGTTTGGATGTGGTGGAATCTGTATTCTGCTATTTGGATATCTAGAATAACTCCTTTAATTGGTTTGAGCAATGTGGCATTTAGGGGATTTTCTTTAAACTCAACAATGAATGTGCTTTCTTCTAGTAAGTCTAAGTCAACTTCTGTCACTTTCTTAAATTACAAATAGGGATTGTAAATTTGATAATCACTGCACAAAATATTTTTTGCTGATCTCAGGTTGTAAATCCAGATTTTTTGCATCTGGGCAGTTACTAAGTCTCTCTTCATAAGAATGTTATCTTACTTGGATGTCATTCTTGCATTTTTAGAAAAAGTAGCTCAGGGTTTCTAAAAATGGATCAGTACTAGTGAAGTAATTAAAGTATATATTTATTGATGACAAATGTATGATTTCTTTAGAATTTGTGTCTGTGGATATCCTCGCCAACAAGTGAGAAAGTACAAGGGAGTCAACAGTAGGATTCCAGTTTCATCTGAGTTCCTGGTGCAAATGCTAACAGGGATCTATTATGCCTTGTAAGTTGTGTTTTTTTCTTTTTTCTAATATGCAAACAAAATAGAGAAATATTTGTGGGCTAACTTGTGGGCATTGGAGGCATTTCTTTTTCTTGTGGGCAGATGTTGTGTCTAGCAATAAGGTCCTTTGGAAGAGGCAGTTCTCCAAGTAGTTGGATGAACTTACCTATGTAATACTGGGGAAAGATTGCTGGAGCAGCACTTGACAGTTGTAACAGCTGATGGGAAGAAAAATACTGTAGAAAGCCTTTTCCAGCCACTGTCTGCTGTCCACATTTTTTTGTAGTTAGTTTTGACATCAGTCTAGTTAAGGAAAAGAAGTTATATTTTTTTTTCTGAAATGCTGATATCATCTACCCATTGATAGTGATGGTAATGTGTAAAGCTTACTTAGTTACTGAAATAGTTGGGAGACTAATAATACAGGAATACTCAAAAAGTGGAGTGATATTAAAATATCCTGTTTGTATTTTAGAATATTTCATGACTAGCTGATCAACAGCTAATGATACGATTTTTAAACTGCTTAGGATGGCCAATGAAAACAAAATTTTATCTTCATAGATGCTACTTCAAACTTCTCTTACTGCTAACAAAAACAAGCAGTTCCAATCCTCTAAACTGAACTCTTAAGGAACACCAGACCTGTGAAGGTTATGTGACCAAGAATGTTGATCTGTTGACACAGATGCTTATTATTACATCTAACTTTACCTTTGCAGTTATAATGGAGAATGGGATCTGGCTCGTAAAGCTATGGATGACGTTTTATACAGAGCACAGCTTGAACTATATCCAGAACCTCTACTGGTAGGTATTTTATTTCAACTGTTCGCTGAGTAGAATTTTTAGCCTGGCAGATCCTTGCTGTGAGCATGCATTATACAAGATGATACCAGAAACCTAAATTTGTGTGTGTGCTTATGCAGACAGCTTGATCTGTAAGTGCACACACTACACGGGGCTTGTCACTGTACTTAGTTGCAATGTCATGTTTCCTCACAACCAAACTCCTTTCATTAAAGCACTTGTAAGTCTTCAGAACTAAGGTAATAGTGCAGCAGAACTCAGAAGGAATAGCCACATCCTGAAACTGGAATGTTTGTTCTAAGAAAGTGGCAAGTAGAAGTTTTGAGGGCTAATTGCAGCCAGCATTCTTTACAGACCATGCAAAAGGGTGGTGGGCTTTTTGACCATAAATTGGAGTTGTACACAGTATTCTTCTTGAAATAGTAAGAACCCCAACAGAATTATTCTAAAATTTGGACCTTTGTGGTAAGAACTTAAATGCATCTCTTCTGTTCTAGGTGGCTAATGCAATAAAAGCTTCACTGCCTCAGGGTGCCATGAAATCTAGTAAAGAAGGTACAAGATGCATTCAGGTTGAAATTACACCTACTTCATCCAGAATATCAAGAAATGCTGTGACTAGCATGTCTATAAGAGGGCATAGATGGAAAAGGCATGGTAAGAAACACATTTTGCAGTGATTTTTTGGCTTTTTCAATGTTTTTAAAATAATCAGAATTTTATTATTTCACATATTTATTGCTTATAGGTAAGCAGCAGTTTGGAGGTTTTTATTTTTTTGATTGAATGGGAATCTCCACACAATTGAGATTAAGTATATTCTTTATTTCCTTAACCATGTTTTAAAAAAGACACAGCACACACAAATCCTTTTTGTTAAAGGGACGTGTACACAATTACTGCTTCCTTAGAAAATGTTCCTGCTTTCTTCTGAAACCTAGTTTTTAGTACCTGAAACAAAAGAAATATTTAACAACTTTACCACAGAACCTCATTTATCCTAAAGTGCTTAAATAAAAATTGGATTTAAGGATAGAGGGATAAACTACCATGTTTTGGTGTTGTGGTTTAAGCCCACACAACAAGTATGCCCCATACAGCTGCTTATGCACTCCCCACAGTGGGATGGGGGAGAGAACTGGAAGATTAGAAGTGAGAAATCTTGTTGAAATAAAGTTGGTTAATGAGATAAAGCAAAGCTGTGCCTGCAAAGTAAAGCAAAACGGAATTAATTCACCACTTCCCTTGGGTAGGAAGCCA
Source organism: Regulus satrapa (assembly GCA_013396955.1). Classification (NCBI taxonomy): domain Eukaryota; kingdom Metazoa; phylum Chordata; class Aves; order Passeriformes; family Regulidae; genus Regulus; species Regulus satrapa. The sequence goes on along the minus strand of VWZN01008380.1, from coordinate 80,353 downwards.
TACCCCGGAAAGCAGAGCTCCATCATGCCAAGAAGTTACTTGGGAGGGAAAATACCAAATACCCCCAATACCCCCTCTTCATGGTCTGGGATATCCCTTTGGTCTCTTGGAAGCAGCTGTCCCAGCTGTGTCCCCTCCCAGCTTTTTGTGCATCCCCAGCCTGCTCGCTGTAGGAGTGGAGTGAAGAGCAGAAAATTACTTGGGTCTGTGCAAGAACTGCTCAGCAGTGACAAAAATTCCCTTGTATCAACAAAATATCAACACCATTTCCACCCCAAATCCAATACACAGCCCCATACCAGCTACTGTGAAGAAAATTGTCTCTGTTCCAGCCAAAAGCCTGTATATTTGGGCAAACTAGTATAAGGCCTTCCACAAAGCAGAGCACAAGTCTGGGCTGTAAAGTAGGAAAAAATGGTGCCAAATGTACTGCAGAAGTAGCAGTACCAGCAAGAATTTCTGAGTCTCAATGTTGTATTTCTCCACCTTGGTCATCTTGAGATGAGGGAGGAGCCACTGGACCAGTGATCAGAACTGGCAATTGTTCTATTGGGATTGTAATCCTAGTAACAGGCTAAGAGCAAGAGTGTAGATAAAAGTGCTTCACTAATAGGTTCTCTGAAGATTTTTTAGTACCGTTAAAACTTCTGTATGATGTGTACTAAGTGAGTTTTGCAGTATATGGACAGTTCAGTTTGAAAAATTTTTTTAACTTACTTGTTATAAATCAGCCAAGAGGTAAGTGTTGAGAGACACTTGGTGGTAGAACACATTTGTGGTAGTAGTAACAAAAGTAAGCTGCCAGAGGGGGTGAAAGACAGAAGAAAGGTAAAATAACCCAATTTCATTTAAATTGATTAAAACTACTTAAAACTGTCAGACAAACTTGAGAAGCAAAACATTAGTGTCTTTAATGAGATGGAGTAGCAGGTCATTACTGACATCTCAAGGCTGCTAAGGACCACTTTATTTTTCTTTCTTCAGCCTTTAAGTTATTAAGCATGGATTATTGACCAGATGCAAGAAAACGGTATGATATCTTAGTTTTTAAATGGACACATGCCCTCTGAAGCTTGGCAATTTTGTTAGCTATTACTTTTGAGTGGTCAATGCTTGTTCGAATGAGATGGTGGAGAGTAACACAGATCAAAGATAGTGAGTGCTAGGTCATCTAGAGAAATTGAAAGTGTATTAAAATAAACATTCCCTTTGTGTTTACAGGAGACCAAAATGGTTCAGACTGAGTATTGGATACATCCTTATAAGAATGCAAAATTTTCAGCAAATACAGAAATAGAGACGTTTTTAAAGTTATCACCTCCTTGCAGGGAGTGTGGCTTGGTGAAGTTCAAGGAAGAAAGTGTGGGACAAGTGTGCCCTGCAGCAGATAACAGTAAGGTGAAAGGGAAATGAGAATACCAACTGAACTCAGAAGTGGAGTGGAATGCTGTGTTTTATGAGAATCTTATAAAGTAGGACAAGTTGAGAGAAGCAGCAATAATCTAGTTAGTGTGATCCAAGCAAGGAGTGAATAGTCAGCGTTCAGGGATGAAGATTGAAAGATTAAGGAATTTTACAAAACAGCTCATGTCAACATTTTGTTTGGGTTTCTGTGAAAATGTTGGATTTGTCTCAACAGTACAGGATTTAATGAAGAGGAAGAAAATCACTTGGTGTAAGGTGGGTTGGAGTGGAATATGTGGCAGGTTTTGGGAGTTATTTAAATTTGAAGGCTTTGCAAACATTAGGCTAATTTAGAGTCCAAAGCTGAATCTGTGGTATTTAGCTTAAGTAACTGTCAATTGTATTGTTTTAAATGGTATATATTCCATACATAAATCACTTTGGCTAATCTCCTCAAAATTCTCATTATAAACTTGAAACAAAACTTTTGTTTGTGACTTGGACAGCCTTTTTAAAGTCAGAGAGGATGGTCTTCCATTTTCAAAATTCCTACTAATCTAATTCAGTGCCACATGATTCCCGAGGAAAGAAAGATATGAACTACATCTTCAGGGTTGGCATGCAGAAAGGATAACAAGGCTTGTGCTGACACATGCTTGTTTGAATTAAAATGAATACTAGAATTGGTAGAAATTAGATGACATATCTCATAGCTCTTGACCATTATTCTCTGTGTGTGTGTGTCTCTCTCTCACTCTCACAGTGTAAGAGGGAAAAATGTATTTGGGGGATTATATTCATTTTCATTATAATAAAAAACAGTATAAATGGATTTGGAAGTCAGAGAAGACAGCTGGGAGATATTTGATGTTATATATTATGTGGACTAGGAGAACTGATGAAGCAAATAATCTCTTGGGGAAGCAAGGGCAGCAATTTTCAATCAGTAATTATGTGTGTAAAGTAAAATAGAAGGACCACAGTGAATGACATTTCTATCTGAGAAATATGGGCTTTATTTTCTTTACATTTAAAAAATAATTTTATTATAAATGTTTTCAGACATTTAGATTTTGCTAGCCTTTGCTAGAACTCTAGATTGAAGTCAGTTTTGAATAAAGGTTGACTTAACATTGAATCTTCTTGTGATACTTAACCCTGTAAGTTGTTCATTAAGAGCAGTCCCTTAGAAGGTCTTTCAAAATACAATTAGTAATGTGAATTTCGACTTCACAGATACTTTAGAGGTACTAAAGGTGAGGAGGCTTTGCAAAATGGATCCATCTAATCAAAAATGGGTATCTTTTATGGAGTGAGCTGGAATAGCCACTATTTTGCAACAAATTATTTAGTGCTGTTGGATTGCCTGTAAATTATCGCACCTGAAGGGGAGCATTAACTCTTATGTGTAGAGGTGTGTGCAAGAGAAATACTCTGATCTAACAGACTGAGATGAGCTGACCAGATGTTGGTAAGATACCTAACACAAGAACAAAGACATCAACTAGGGAAAAAGGACAAGAAGTTATTTATTTCTTTGCTTCAGAAATGAACTTTCATGTAGTACATGAGGTTTAGGAATACTAGTCTTTGATTACTCTCTGTAGAGAGGATTTTCTTACTTTTTTTTAACAGTATTAATTCTTGAAATAATTGTAACTTGCTAGAATCTGAAGTGAATGCTAATCTTGGGGTATAAGCCTGGTGCTTTTATGACTAATTAAATATCCTAACATAGTTGTACAGGCCATGCAGCTCGAGCTTGTGGGGGTCAAAATTGAATTACAGTCTGAATGGGCAGTTTGCCTGTGCATTCTGAGGTAAATAATCTGGGCAACCATAATAACGTAGATTATAATTTCGAATTAAGTTTTAGCAGGTAGTAAACATGAAATGCATTTATCAAGGTTGGATATAGTACTCAAAGCATTCAGAAATGTGACACCAAATACATTTTCCTTCAACTGCTGTGAGCGTATCTATGTTAACAATCAAACTGACAGAATAATTCATTTTGTCTCTATGCTGTTTAGCAGTATCTTTGGTTTTCTTGTTACATTACGTTGTGCACTGGGTATTAATAGCTCTGTTTCAAAGGCTAGACCCCCAGAGCTGTCCAGCTTGAAAGCAATATTATCTTCACCACCAAGCACTATGAAGCTGAAGGTTTGGTTGTCCTTAAAAGCTGTAAGATAAGGAGGGTATGCTGCTCTAAAGGGTGTGGATTGTGTAGATTTATCCCTGCTCCAAGACTGTAGATATTGTGATAGACAGTGTTAATGGGAGCTGAGATGCCCAGTACCTCATTTTTTCCATTAGTTTCTTCCTGTAGTCAGTTAAATTCAGAGAAAGATACATTTCCTTCACACATAATTAATAGTGAGTAAAACTCTTAACTTTTTGGGTTTTTTTTCCTCAGTTAATTGTAGTAATGGTTACTCAGCTGTGGGAATGTGGCAATATTGGGTAAAGTGCTGATATCTCAGCTGGATGTTACATTTAGAAATGCACACCACCAATTAACAATAACTGGCTACTGCTTTTGTACAGAATCTTTTGCCAAAAAAACCCCCCATTTTCATATGTTTTTTTATTTCTGCTGTGTACTTTGAGTCTTCTTTCTTTGGGGTTGGATAATTAGTGCTTTTCTGCCAGTTAAGTTTTCTTTTGTCCTTTTCTCTCTCTGGGGCAGCAGGTTTGAGTGTCAGAGATTGCCATTGGAGATGCACAAGTTCCTCACTCCAGTGAAGTTAGAGCACTGAGGCCAATAAGAGCATTGATCTTCTCACTAACCTTTCTGCTCCTGTGTTTATAGAAAAAAAAGGCTATATTTGATATAATGATGATATCATTATCACAATTGGTTATTTACTGTTATTACTATTGCAGTTCATAGTGCTCTTTGTCACCTTTGTTACTGAAAATAGAAGACTTTTGCAGAAAGTGCTGTTACAAGTCAATGGTTCTACTTTGAGTTTCCTCCTAAATATAAAGAATTTAGTGAGGAATAGCATCAGTTATTAATGCCATTTCCTTTAGACAGTGCAGCTTGTTAAATACTTTCATTGGTCAATGATTAGTTAGAAAGACTTACGGTTATTAGAATTTTCAGGTAAAATAAGGGGAAGCTCTAATACCAGGGGACACTGATGTCCATCTCTGCCAGAATAACCTTCTGTCTCAGTTGTGAGTATAGCAGACAGCACAAGTGGCAGTGCAAAGCCCAGCTGGAGCCACCTGACCTAGAAGTACACTGTGCCTGCACAGGAGTCTTCAGTAAGGGGACAGGATGAAGACAGGATCCCCTTGAATTAAAGAGCATTAGAGCTGCCACTGTGAAAAATCATCTCACTGGAGATTCCTCTGGTTTTGGACTTTATAGTGTCTGTTCAATGTGCTGCCAGCTTCTGTCGTGTGCAGTTACAGACTGGCTGTATAGTCTGGGTGGTCCTTACTTAACACAGCTCTTTCAGACCAGAGGATTACAAATAAAACAGGCTCACTTGAGCTTTATTCTGAGCTGTGCTTTTAGTGCATTTTTAGTCTCGTCAAGTTGCTGAGCTGCAGCGTTCTTCTCCACTAGTTTTTCTGGGATATCCAGAAATATCTTTCTGGTTAAAAACAGTTTTTTGAAATGAAAGTGTGCTTGAGTTGGCTTAGTTGTTTTACTTAGTTTTCAAGCTGACCAAGGTGCAGCATTGTACGTGTAGAATTTCTAGTCTTAAATGATAATATATGAAGTTGATATGTCATTTCATTGTAAAAGTAAGTTTCACTCTAGCATGGTGATACAGAGAATATAGTCATAGAAGAGAATTATGAACTATTCTTCGGCTTCTGATAATCTGTTTAATGACCCTCAGAAATTTCAGTCTTGAAAGACCAAGCATGGGCCTTTCCAGTATGTTGTGCAGGCTAATAGCAGGAAGATTGAAGACTGCCATTTTAGAAATAAAGCAGAATTCCATACTTGCTAATGTTGCTAATTAACAGGTTAATATGTGTACATCTGCTTTAATTTGTGTACATCTGCTTTAATTTATAATGCTTAAGTCATCTGTATCTATTGGCTTTTGTTTCATGTTTTGTTTCAGACATCTTTTTTTTTTTTTTTTCTTATCCATCTTTAATTCTAGAACAACCAGAGAATGGTAATGATGCTACTGAATTGGGCAACTTTATCATACCTGAGATTAGTGTCACAAGTGTGGCTGGAGAGAGGACCGGGAATGGGGAAAAGAGCAGAGCTCTAGCAGAGAATGATGTTCAGCATTTACAGGGTGTACAGGAAACAGCTACTGATCCTAGAACTGACAGCAAAGGCATGCCAGAAATCAGGAGGCAAAAATCTGTAAGAAAAATGATGGAGGATGGAATAAACTCATCTGGCAGAGTGCAGTTTTAGCAGAGCACATGTAGCTGCACTCTAAGGTACCGCTGTTGATTGAAAGGGTCACTGCTGCATGTTTCAAGAAGTATGCAGTTAAAATATTTGCATGTGTAATAACACAGCTGCATGTATTGCACACAGCTTTGTCTGTGCCACAGACAATGATGACGTACTTACAAGTAGATGTGTTTAATCTGGAGAAAATACACTGAGACTCATCATACCTTTGAGTTTATTAAGCATATTTATGGAAGTTTACAAAATCCAGTGATCAATGGTATGAAAAATTAATCTAAGTGGATGTTAAAGTACCTTGCTATATAACTCAGATTTCCCAAATTCTACCTTTCATGGTGTACTGGAGATCTCATGTTGGGCTTGAGTTTCTAACTCTTACCAGCAGACCTGTGATGCAGAAAGTGACCTTTCAGTCCTAAAGCATTCTTGGGTTGCTAAACTTGGAGGTGCCATATTGAGTGTCCTGGGGCATTGATCACATACTTCTGTAATTAACAAGCTTTGCCAAATCCTGTAGTGGATCACTTGCTCAAAACAAGATTTACACTTGTTTTTTTGTTTCTGTATGATACTTTATAATCTCTAAGTTTCTAATTTCCTGCATGAATTAACAAGACTGCATTTCTCTTTTTTTTTTTCCTTCAAAATCACAACAAACTGAGATTGGGGGCATGCTTTTTGATGTAGTTTATGCGGCATTACTTCCTGTAGCTCTATATCCTAATGAACCTTAATTCCAAAATGTCATGGAGTAGGTAAGCATTGTCTTCTGTTCTCTATTCTGCTGCTTTATGGCCTCATGCTTCTAAGTATCTAAATTGAACGATATGTAAAACCAATGAAAGTGAGACAGTTGATAGCTAATTTTTTATTTCTGTTTCTACCATGCAGATAATTCTGATTTAGCAATTGAAGAAGAACTGATAGAAGTATCTGAAACCGATGAAGGGTTTTACTCTAGGGCTACTTCTGGTACGAGTCAGTCTGCCCTATCTAACAGCAGCACCACGAGCAGCAAGAACCTCTTAGGGAAGAGCCAACGAAGGTCTGGAGGAGGCAAACCTGGAGGAAAAGAAAAAGAAGGGGAAACCTGCAGAGAGCATTTATCACGGAAACAAACTCAGAGAGCGATGAGTGAGAATCTAGAGCTTGTCTCTCTGAAGAGACTGACACTGACAACCAGCCAGTCCCTGCCTAAGCCTGGCAGCCATAGCCTGGCCAGAACAACCACTACTGTGTTTAGTAAATCCTTTGAACAGGTCAGTGGTGTCCCAGTTCCCAATAATCGTGGTGGTGTCTCTGGTACAGAGGCAAACAGGTTTTCAGCTTGCAGTCTTCAGGAGGAAAAATTGATATATGGAACAGAAAGAGCAGATCTTTCTATTTTAAGTAAACAACCTAATCAGCAGCGACCTCCTAGTATTAGCATAACTTTGTCAACAGATTGATATTAAATTGGCCAGTATAAAAAATTAATTACTGAGACTTTATCCTGGTATTGGTACATTAAGCTCTCAATATGCCATACGTTACTTCCTTAAGTCTCAAACCCATAAATTCTTACTTGTCTTATGTTTGACAGTAATAGTGAATAGACAACACTTATATTTCGAGTCAACTTCTGTTAGCTTAAGAGGTTTATGAAAAGTTTATACCTTCACCAGCCGAAGGAGTGTTAATTGGTTGGTTGTCACTGATCAAGGTGTGTGGCTTCTTGCAGATATACAATGCGGCAACAAATAGAGTCTCCCTCAGATTCTACTTTTTGCCTTCCACTTGGCATAGGCAAAACTGCAAATACTGAGGGGTTTTTAGAAGGAGTCTTGAAGCACTGTCATGGCCATTTTAGAAGAGCATTGTAAGAACAAACATCATCTTACATGTAAGCACAGCTAAGGGTAAATTAGAAGCATCACTTCAGTGTTTGATGTGTTCTGATGTCTTTTGTATTGGTAGTTAGTACATGTAGCAATATTCATACTTTTTTATGCCTGTATAAGTCAAATTTTAGAAGCATTTTGATTTACGTGTATGTCTTCAAAACTGGCCTAAAGTAATACAACAGCAGTGCTTGTGGCTGGGAGTTATTATCAATTGCTGTAGTAGTCACTCTTTAGACTTAATTATGTGACAGACTCTTTCTTTAGGATTCTTAAATATCATTTCCAAAACTAGTCACTGTGAAGTCAGTCATCAGTATTTTTATTGTCTGTGGGGAAGAGATGTGCTTGTGTACCAGTGTTGTGTAGAAATATGAGCCCTTTGCACTGACTCAAGCAAATCAGGAGTGTGAATGTGCTTAACTTGAGTGTTGTGCTTGAGACTAAGAGAATACTACCAAAGGATGTGTACTTTCAGTATTTTGCAAGCACAAAGGGAAACTATAATGTAAATATAACTAGCACTGTAATTCCTAGGGTTTTTTATATCTGTTATTTTTCTAGCTTGAAGTTCTAAACCAGCAACCTGTTCAAGGTTTTACCTAATCTTTAACCTTCAGTGAGTTTGACAACAACTTTTTTACTGTTAAGATTTTAATTAAAAATGGACATTAAAACTTCTTATGCAGAAATCTGAAGAAGCCGTGGCTGACAAAACCACTTCAGTAGCAGTTATTAGCTGATGAACAGACAGTATATTATTATGGGTGTAGAAGTAAGATGAAAATCTAAGGCATAGTTGCTCCCAACTGTCCAGATTTCTGCAGCTGTTAATCCATTATTGTCAAGAACATTGTAAAAAAACAAACACTAAAGTTCTGGTAGACTTTCCCATTTGCTTGGCGGTGAGTTCAGATACTTTTGACTTAAACTGAAGCACAAGCTTAAATTGAAGCACACTAACTTTTAAACAGCTGATGTTATTGAGGTTTATAACAATTAATAAGCTGGTTAATTAATGAAAAGAGTAGGTTGTTAATTGTACTAATTAGACCACAGACTGGATGTGTACGTTCCTGAGGATGCACCAGAGTATGCAGAATAACCCCATCAGCCTATAGGTTTTATATTTATCAAAGAGCCCAATTTCTCTTTCTTCGTTTTGTTACATGTCACTGTTCTATTCTAGTAATGCAGTGCTTCACCTTTTTACAGTGAAGTATTTTCCTAATTTTACATGAAAACTTACATTCCAAATGGATAAACTACAAATTTGCCCTGTTTAGTTTTTAATACTTTGACCAGTGAGAAAATCTGGTTCTTTGGGGTTGTTTTTGTAAATACTTTTTACAGCAGAAAATTCAGCCTTTTTTAATAGGTTTTTTCTGCAATACACATTAGACAGGACATTTGTTTCACATTGACTAATGCATCTGGCTGCTGGACGTGCATAACCATGAGCAACAGCAGTGTTAGGCAGCTGATAGTAAGCATTGTCTGTCTCTACACACACTGAATGTAGAGCTCTTCCTTCCCTTGAAATTTGATCTAGATGTTGCAAAGAAATAACCTGTAGAACGTAGAGCAGTTTCCTAATCCTCTTTTTCCAGTGTAGAAGCTAAAGAGCACATTAGAAAACATTTGCAGTAATTTAAATTGACGGAAAACCAGAATAGATAAATGAAATTGCAGTAGACAAATATTTGTTATTATGGTATTAGTTGCGAGGTAGTGTTGAGGGGCTAGCATTTTTGAGAGTTCTGCTGGTTTTTCTTTGTTCCATTTAATTCATAATTGTTTGTTACCTCCATGGTAGACACTTTCAAGCTAGGCATTGGTATAAAATATATTTATTCTACTGGGAAGATTTAGCTCTAAATAATTAGGGTTTCAAATTAGAATCTAAAATGCCACAGAGTGTAGATATGTAACATAATGTTTCCAGTACTCTTGGCTACAAGCCAAATGGTGTTGAAATGAAGTCAGTTTATCCTTTTATTTTATCCAGCTGGTCTGGCTTGAACCCAAGACATAGGCTCATATTGGTACAACTGAAATAACATACACCTTCATACTTTTTGGAGAAAATGATAAAAGGAAAAGATCTTGGTACTAAAGACTGTTCTGTCCGTACATATAAAACTTCATATAAACATGTTTGTATTGATCTCTGGAGTGACTTACCCACTGATGAGGTGACATCACACCTTCATACTGATTGAGTCTAAAGCATTTCTTTCCTGAGTACCAAAGCTTTGAGTTATGCTTCTTTCTTTCCTTAAAAATTGAAAAGTTAAAAAAAAAGGCACAACAAGGGTGAGGGCAGAATTATTTGTTGTCCACGGTGCGGGATAAGGAGAGGGGTGGGAAGAGCGATGGGGGAAGTAGGGCAGGAAGCAGATATTTCTAAAATTGTTCAACCTCTGGGGGTTTGAGCATTATCCAATCACTTCAGACTGTCAAATGGAAAATCTTTGTTAAAAAAGTCGATGTCTTCTAACAGTGTAAAGGAAACCTATTAAGACACCACATATTGCAGTCTGCCCGGGAGTGGGTAGGTCTGATGAATACCTTCCAAACATACACAGCTGCACCATTCTGCAGGGAAAATGTTATGTAGGAGTGAATCATCTCACATTGTAATAAGAGAAGTTGTTTCAATGCTGATGTTTATAACTGACCTTACTGTTCCAAATCAGAGGGCACTGTTTCCAAGGGTGGCTTTGAACAGCCACACTTGCAAAACTCATTGAAGCTGAGAGGAATGTGGGGTTTTTTTGTGAGAATATGTAACATTTGTGCAAAAGGTGTATTGCCTCTAACCACTTGCTGTAGAGCTGCAGTGACTTTTCTGAATGGATGTAAATGTCTTGAATTGCCTTGATTACCTAACAAATTTGAAAGGTACAGAAATAGAGCTATTTTAGCCACACTTCTTTCTAAGGAGGTTTCCTATGAGAAATTCTAGAAATTTCTAATGTAATTGTCCAATACCTTTTGTTGGTGTTTGAGGCTTACAGTGCTGTATATAGATGTATAATATATTACCTTTTGTATTTGTATAATTCTACTTTTAAGACTAGATGTGCACATTTGATATTCCCTGAAGCCTCTGGAATATCTGCATCAGTCTGTAGATGTCTGTCTTCACATGAGAACCTGAATTTAAGCAACTGCCACACTTTTATTCTTCAGCTCATTCTGTGACTGTTTTAGAAACACAGTTTTTCACCTTTTTTGCAGTGAAGTGTTCTCTTGATTGTACATGAAAACTTACATTCCTAATGTATAGGCTACAAGATTGTCTTTTTAGCATTTAATAATTTTGGCAGTAAAATAAATTTGGTTTTTTTTTTTGAAGTTTTATGCTTTGGTAAATACTTTGTACAGCAGAAATTTTGTGCCTCTTTACAGACTTTGTTGAAATACACATTACATAGCAATGTATTTGTTGAGTTTTCATTCTACTGTGAAAATGAAGTTTTCATTCCACTACTTTCTTTGAGAAGTCATAGTAAGGTTGACTGCATTGCTTAAAATATGCTGAGTACCCATTTTATGCAACATGGGGTCTGCAAATGCAGCCCTGTCAGGAAGGGCACCATGGCTGAGAAACGCTGATGGGTGAAGGGTGAGTTCAAGCAAATGAGTTGTAAATTGGCAGAAGCAGATGGTGATCCTGGTCAGTAAAGCAGCACTACTTGGGAAGCTGTGTGGTTTTGGCAGTGTGAGTATTAGCAGGGGTTTGATACACAGCCATCACCTGCACTGTGTCCAGGGTAGCTCTGTTTTTGCTGGTAACAACAGAAGCAAAGGTGGCAGTGAATAACTTGGCCTTTTCTGTATTTCCTGTCAGCAGCTTCTCTGCCCCACTCAGCTGTGGTGCCTTATTTTTCCCTGGTCTTCCTGTTGCTGGTGATCTTTCTGCTAAATCTTTTTTTTCCCCCTTGCCCTTCACCTTCCTTGCCATGTTCCACTTCATTTGGGCTTTGTCCTTCCCTAACCCCACCTGTGCATGCTTGGATGGTGCATCTCCCCAGGTTGCCTGTTCTTGCTTCCACCTCTTGTATGCTGCTTTTTCACGTCAGGAGCTCCTGGTTCATGTTTCTATGCCTTCTGCCACCTCTGCTTGCCTTTCTGTGTGTAGCCATAGATCATTCTTAAACCTGGAAGAGATGGTTCTTGAACATCTTCCAGCTCTCCTGGGCCTTCCTCTCTAGGATGGTCTCCCCTGGGCATCTGCAGAGAAATTCCTGTGTGAGGCAAGCTCTGCTCTATAGGCCCAGTATCATGATCCTGCATTTAGTTCAGGGTTTTTTTCCTCTACCCTTGCAAATGTAGTCTCTGGTGCAATGCTGAGAAACCTGGATGAATCAAAGAGCTGTAGTAGAGGGCAGCAGTGGGATATCTCACTGTATAGTTTCCTATTTTTCAGATGTCACTCTTTAACCGTGTCTTTTGAATGGACAAAACTCAATTTCCCTTCATTTAAATGGGTGAGAAAGGCAATCTGATTCCAAGCACCGAAGTAGGTGAAAGTTTTCCTTTGCAAATGTACAAATTAGACTTGATGCTGTGATTGTCCTGTAAGTGTGTAAGATTTGCAATTTCAGTTACAGTGAGTGAATGGCAGTGCTTAAAATGGGCTCATAGGTCATTTCAGGGTCAAATAGCTATTGTTTAATGAGAGACAGCATGAATTTCAAAACCTTTTCCCAAAATGTGGTACTCCAAAACACTGCCTGTATTTGAGAGTATGGCTGAGAGCCTGCTGGACAATTCAGTGGGAAAGGGGTGTGTGAAAGTATTACAAACAATTAGCAACGAGTTACAGAAATTACATTTGTTCCTACAGACTTCACATCTGGTAGCCCGCACTGAGCTTGTAATAGTTGTTTTTCCTGTTTTATGTTAATCTGGCTCTGTATGAAAGATGACTTCAGTATGGGGGTTTTCTCCCAGCCCACAGCTGCCAGGTAATAAATACACCTGCTAATTCAGGGTAGTGGGAAGAATGTCACTGTGAAACTCCAAAGGCCTTTGTGAAACAAGCCTTCACATCGCCCGGTGCTCGCTTCATTAACTTGATTCCTAAAATAAGGCTGTGTTCAATCATCTGTTACTCTGCGTGTGCAGGGACAATACAGAAATTTAACGGTGCGGAAGGACTTGTGGAAGTCAGTCTGAGTCACACAGCCCTTCTGACAAGCTGCCTGGTTGTTGTTCTCATCAGTAGTGCTGACTAATACTGGCAGTCCTCCACACAGACTTGCTTGGTCTGGAGTATGGTGATAGGTTTTTTGTGCTGTGAGAGGGCACATTTCAGAGGTGATAAGAAATTTGAACTTCTGCCTCCACAACACACAGCAAAGTAAATGAACGCAGGTCACATATTGGCATAAGAAGTCCTTGGTGTGGATATAATTTCTGCAATACAAATAGTCAACCAGGATAATGAATGTTCAGTGCTTTCTCTGGAAAGATGCTTCCTTCATGTGTGAACTCATGGAATCACAAAATGGTTTGGGTTGAAAAGAACCTTGAAGTTCATCTGGCTTTAGTTCCCTTGCCACAGGCAGGGATGTCACCCACAAGACTAGGTTGCTCAGAGCCCCATCTATCCTGGCCTTGAAATTCCATGGCTGGGGCATCCACAGCTTCTCTGGGGAACCTGTTTCAGTGCCTCACCACTCTCACAGTAAAGAATTTTTTCCTAATATCTAATCTAAACTTATTCTCAGTTTGAATCCATCACTCCTTGTCATGTCACTACATACTCTTGTACATCATCTTTAATTTCACTGAATCACTGAATATCACTCATTTTAAAATTACACCTGAAACATATTTGTTATTTTTGTGTGTATTGTATGCCTGTGGTTTTCCTCTTCAGCTCAAGGTATGGAGGTTTAGAGGTTGTAATTGATGGAGGTTGCAATCAAGGTATGGAGATTGTAGAACTGCCATGGAGACTGCTGGAGCAGCACCAGTGCCAATGACCGAGGATACCATCTAAAGTAGATATAGCTAGGCACAGAAAGGTTATATTGTTACTCATATATTTTCCTTGTGGTTTTATCTGCCAGCAGTAAATTGATTTGAGTATAAATTGTGAAGGCTCTTGAAGTTATTCCTTAAAGATGTTTTCTTTTTTTTTTCAAAATCACAATACTCCTATTTTTTCCCTCATGCTTTTTCAGTTGGTAAAATTCTTTGCATTTTCATTGTTGTTAAAAACCCGCAGCTCAGACTTCATTAATAATTGGGAGGGAATTGGGATAGTATTATATATGATAACATTTTGTGAACCAACTGTCATACCAAATGTCATCTTTCAGCAGACTGTCTTGCCCCTAAAATGTTGGTGTTTAAGAAATCTGCTATAATGAATCAGTAGAACTACTTCCACTAGGTAACAGCATTGATATTTCCTAGGAAATTATTTACTTGTTCACTGAGATTTATATTCCTAATTTTAGCAGTAGAAAATACCAATCCAGCTGTGCTTTATCAAAACTAATAAAGCTGATTTAATCTCTGTATCGACTGGAGAAAGATACAGGCTTTGTCAAGTGAATTCAGGACATCCTGAGCTAAGAAGATCCTTTCTGACACCCACAAGGTGTTTATCCCATGCCTTCCTCCCTTTTCACCCTGAACAACTGGCTTAGCATTGCTGCCTTTCTACTGATTCTAACTGAACTGAATCCCTACATTCCCTTTCTTGCTGAATTAAGCCAAAAAGAAGCTTTAGCACAGCATCAGTGGCTTCAGCAGAGCTCTGAATGTCAGCAGCTATCCCCTTTGCTAAAGGCCTTAAAAGCAGCCAGATGTCTAGGAAGAATAGATCTGTTTTAGAAGTTCTCTGGCCAGGCTGTAAAGATCAGCTTGAAATAATGTGGACAGGTGCTGGGATTTAAGATTCAAACTGCGTCTGTTCAGATTATATGACTAATCATGAAGCAGTTGCATTTTCAGCCATTTTCAAATGGCTGAAGTAGGGAAGGAGGAGAAAAATAGAGCACAAATCTTTCTATGTCATTCTCATTTCTGCTATTCTTGCTTTATGATCCCACTTAAAAGTAGGTAATACTTTCACCAGCTTTTGAATTTTAAGGTAGAATAGCAGCAAGGCTATTAAAGCTTCTTTACAAGTGGATGATAGGTGTTCAGCAGTAGCTGAGTTCTCTGACAAATATTGATTCTTACCTATTTGGGTTGGGAAAGATCTCCTTGACTCCTTTGCATACTGTATCAAATTCATATCTTTAAACTTCCTTGGGTATCCATGAAAACTTGCTTTTTCCTGCTGCCAGCCTAGGAAACCATGCTGCAAAAACATTGAACAATTCCTGCTAGTTCCCTGTTTTGACATCGTTGCACAAAATAAAATGTGCTTATGGACAAGTAAGAAATTACTGAGCAATGGATTTCTCTATGATCCACCTTTTTCATAAAACCTGGCACGTGTGATACATACTCCAGCACAATACCTGTACCCCATTCTCCGTGACCGACAGGGTGTTATTGTACCTTAGGAGCCATACTGGATAAAAAATGGTGATGTTTGGGAGCACAAAGAGTTTTGACGCATTCTGGTAATGGTGAGATGAGTAACTTCTTAAATACACCAACAAAATTAGTTACTAGGTAGATCTACTTATAAGGTACTTGATGGCGTAATTCAATTTCAGGCAGGAAAGCAGCCCCTTGGAAGAATCTTGATTTGCTCTTGAGATACTGAACAGTTTTAATGCGCCTTGACATTCAGTACCACGTTCATAATCCCTGTAATTATTCCTTCCTACTCCAATAAGAGTAGGCAGTGTACAGCACAAGTGCTGAGGGGTAGTTCTGTTTCATGCTTGAAAGGAGGGACGTGTCATACAAAGCACACTTTGTACTGAGCTGTGGGAAAAGAGGTGAATGGGAGGGAAACCAGAACTGCTTTAAGAGCAGTTCAAAATGTCGCTTCCTCTCTGCCTGTCCCTGGAGGCACTTTTCAGTGAATGAAGAAACTGCAGAAAATAAGACACACATAGAACTGAGAGCTTTTGGAAGAAATCTCTTCTTCCCTGGCTCACACCTGACTGCAAGGGCAGGCATCTTCCCATCAGGCAGAGCTTGTGCTATGGCATTCTGCCCCTTCCTTGCCTCTGTTTCCTTCTTGGAGAGGAAGCGAAGTGCTGGAACTACCACAGTAACAAATACATTGAATTTAGTCCTGAAACAACTCACCACGGGACTAGAAGAGCATTTGTGTGCAGCACTGGTGGCTGCACTCTTCTACAGAAGTTTAAGTGCTGATGATTTTCTTGTCGTGCTTCGCTGTCAAGAAATGCATGGCTGGTACCTTTGGAAAGCACAAAATGAGCTGCTCGAAGAAGTCTTAGCCAAAGGATAGAATCTCTGGCATTTTCCACCTTAAGGAGGGGAAACTTGTATGGAAAGTTGGCATTGAACATAAAATTCATTTAAGGAATATGCTTGAGCACCCGAAAGGAACTGAATGAAGAGGGAGCAGAAAAGA
Source organism: Regulus satrapa (assembly GCA_013396955.1). Lineage (NCBI taxonomy): Eukaryota > Metazoa > Chordata > Aves > Passeriformes > Regulidae > Regulus > Regulus satrapa. The sequence goes on along the minus strand of VWZN01008380.1, from coordinate 64,131 downwards.
ACATCCAGTCTAGTGGGGTCAGAAAGTCTTCGTGATGAACATTGCCAGAAGAAAAAGCTGAATTCAACTTTTGTAAAGGAAATTAAAACGTAAGTACAGATTCCTTCACTACAAAAAGAGAACAATGGGGAAAAAAAACCACAAAGGGGGAGGAGCAGGAAGCAAGCCTAAGAAAGCATTTTCCAGAAGAAAAATGGAAAGATTTCCCCCTGGCGGGTCAGTAGAAGGACAGAGCGATGCCGATCCGAAGGCCCGCGGTGTGCCTGTGGCCAGTGTTGCGGGAAGTGCCCGTGGGCATGCTGCGCACAGCCTGAGCACCCTGAGCATCCTTCCCTCCAGGAAGGCTGGGCACACGGCTCCGAACAGCCGGGACTCGTCCTTCCAGCAGCCCGGGGACTCACAAGGTCAGTGCCTGATGTGCTCTCAGTTATCACAGCAGATAACTTTTCCTGGACGTTTAAACGAATGTAATAGAAGTCTTCATGTGGTCTGTGGGACTGCGCTGTACCAAGTACTTGCATTAACCTTTTTCTTGGTGCCTTTCATTGCCTGCACGGATGACATGAAGCTCAGCAGGGTTACAGTCCCGAAGGCACTTTGTGGGTCCTTTTGTCAGAAGTGTGATCTGACTTGACCACTTGTGCTCGAATTTTTCAATATCTGCTCAGCAGGCAGGTTATTAGCTAGCATAAACTCCTCTCTAGTCTTGCCAGTCACCTCTTCTAACCTTTACACTATTCTGACAGGCAAATCAAAATGTCAAGTCAAATAAAAGATCAAGTCCCTGTTAGGGAATATGGACAGGCCACCATATGGAAAAGAGAAGAAAGTAAAAAAGGAGGTTCGGGGTTCCTTTGCAGCTTTTCCTCTGTGGACTAATATACAGTCCAAAGGAAAGGAAACAGCATGGGAGAAGACACTGACTCATTCTACAGCAAATGTGAGACACCTGGATCATTTTTCGCGCAGGTACGTAGATTTAACACTTTGTAAATGTGCTCGTGACTGTCATCAACTGAACTCACCCCAATCATATTTCTTGGGAAAATTTTCAGTGGAGTTATCCAGAAGTTGATGGAATTATCTGAAAAACTACATGGAATTCTATGAGAACTTGTGGTAGAAGATAAATACTGGTTAGTTAATTAATAAAACAGATAAAACCTAACTTTTTCTGAGCTATTGCATTGTACAGATGAAATGAGAGTTTTGCTGTCATAGTTGATCTGTGCTAATTACAGCAATTATAATACTTGCAGAGAAGGAAATTTGCAAAAAGTATATTAAATGTTCAGCACTCAGCTGCTTGTCAGCTGAAAGGAAGGCAAGTTAATTGAATGTAACAGTCAATCCTCTTTCTGTTGTTAATCAGTGGTTAATTATAATGTGCAGCTACATGGCCATATGTCACTTGCTGTGGCATAAGAGTAACGTGTCACTGTTATTGATCACTGCAATAGAGGAGCTGAGAGCTGCTATACCCCCGGTGCTAAATGCCTTACAGAGAGGTGACTGCTTTCAGTGTTGCATAAAATTAATTTCCATTCAAAGTGTAGGAATTAAAATTAGGCCATATATCCTACCAGAATACATACATATAGCATACATATAGTACATTGTGTTAGTCTGATTTTTGTGCAGTGAATAGACGTAAAAATCAAAGAATCATTGAGGCTGGAAAGGATCTTTCAGATCCAACCAATTCAATCTTTCAGATTCAAATCCAACCAGTAAGCTAACACTGCCAAGCCCACTACCAAACCACATTCCCAGGTGCCACATCTACATGTCTTTTAAGTACCTCAGGGATAGTGACTCCACCACTTCCCTGGGCAGCCTGTTCCAAAGCTTGAAAAGCCTTTCAGGGAAGAACTTTTTTTCTAATATCCAATCCAAACCTCCCCTGACACAACTTGGGGCCATTTCCTCTTGTCTTGTCACCTGAGAGAAGAGACTGGCCCCCACCTTTACTCTGGAGAGCAACGAGGTCCCCTCTGAGCTTCCTTTTCTCCAGACTAAGCACCCCCATGTCCCTCAGCTGCTCCTTGTAAGATTTGTGTTCTAAACCTCTTACCAGCTGCACTGTCCTTCTTTGAACTGAAAACCAAAATAAAATACATGAAGTGGCAAAAAGATCTCCTAGGAGCAGGCATAGAATTACTGAGAAGAGAGCTATTGCCAAGTGCAGTTTTTCCATAGACTTCTTGAAACTAAGCAGAGCTGCCCAAAACTGATTTAATGTTCCTGGGTATCTGGAAATTGACTACTTTTAATCTATAACAGCTTTGGTTGTCCATTAAAATATGCAGAGCTGTCTAAAGGACTGCCTTTCTCAAAAGTTTGTTGTCCATTTGATAGTTTACTTGTGCCTGCTCTAAAACACTGCTTAGAACCCGAGCATGGTTTTCAAATGAGTGTCCCATAGAAACAGATCCTCTGTCTCTCCTGTTCTGATGGATTTTCAGGCTTGAGGACTGGCCTGTGTAGGTGCAGATACCACAAATGACCGTGGGAATGAAGACAAAGCCTTAAACCTCAGAGGCTGAGTGATGGGTACAGTAGAGCCCAAACCTGTAACCTGCAGCCCCAGGAACTGGAGATGGTGGATAAATATCACATTTTTAAGAAGGTAATAAGCAGTATGCATTAGAATACATTGCCAGATATCCCTCCAAGTTTCCCCTGAGTAAGCACTTTTCATCTGTGAGGATCGAGCAGATTCTAACAATGAGGTAAGAAGAGTAATTCAGCATGGTAGAGAAGGTGTCTTAATGAAGCTGGTCAGGCTAGCAGTGAAAGGGAAGCACTTTCCAACAGTTTGATTATGTCTTCCACTCTGCTTCAGATAGCTCAGTGTTGGACATGGGATGCAAAAACATAATGTTTGCTGATGGCAGGAAAACAATTATTAGTCCAGTTTATTAGACTGTGCTTACTGTAGCCAGTGTATTTAATAATATTTCTTCCCTACTAACTAAATAAAGAAGTGAGAAACATGTTGGAAAGGGGAGTTGAGTCTTTACAACACTTAGTTTTTTGAAGGTGAGAAAGTATCCAACTACCCTCACCTACAGATAGGATAAATCATGCTGCTTAAACATTTATTTATCCACCTGTGTCTGGAAAATAGGGAGGTGGGTATCTGCCTGAAAATCTGTACTTACTTACATTGAGGACTCCAAAGCATGGATAAAAAAATTAAAGGAAAATAAAAGGGTAATTAATGTTTTGCCCCTTTAAAGTAGAGCCTTTGATGTCACTTCCTCCTCGTGACAGCTGCAGCCAGAAAATCTTTCTCCAAAAGGAGAGAACAGCATTGATCTGATTTCAGTAGACCAGCTACAATATTGCTTTCTTCTGCCACTATTCACAGCACTTCATGGGAGGCTCCAGCATCCTTTCAAGATATTTCCACTTGCCTGGAATCCAGGTGGATGTTCTGTATTCTGTATTTATCAGCAAACATCTTGACTTCTGAATTCAATAAGAGTGGCAGTGTTGATGCCTGTGAGAGAAGAATGTCCTCCTTCATCTTAGACTGTGTTTTTATTGCACTTACCATAAACTTCCTTTTTTTTTTTGGTCCACTGTTTCCTGGAAGAATATCACTTGCATGCCGATTATTACTTGAAAGTCATAGCTTTCAAATTTGTCTTTTCCAGGCCAACACTGAGATGCTTCATGGAACCAGAGCTTTCAACACACAAGCTCTGAACTTCTGCAGTGGCTGGCTCTGTTTGGTCCTACGTATTTAGTGCTGTGGCCCTGGTTTTGGGGCATCTCTGGAGGTCACCTTTTAGTCATACATATGGTGTCTGTTCAAAAGGTGTATCAGTCATGTGTGCCTCTATGGCATAAGAGTCCTCTCTAATTTGACTAAAGCTTGGGTTGCTCTCTCTCATCTTGGCCCTCTTAGGAACACAGGAGCAGAAAAGCAAGTGGGTATCATTCCGGGTCCAGCAATGTACTGGAAAAAAATTTATTTCCCATACTTTAACAGGAAAGAAAAGCACTCATGATAATTGAAGAAGAATATGATAGGGTAAGAAGAACATCATTATATAAATGCAAATAATAGCATCAAGTACTTTGGTCTAACAGAAGCTGAAGAGGACACCAGAGCTCCTAAAGAAAGTACTAATCCTGGGGCAACTCCTTGTCAGGCTGCTGAGCTGTTGGAACACTGACTGAGTGCTATAAACAGTCAGATGAAAGGCCAAGATTAATTACATTTCTGAGAGGCACTTCTGCTTCTCAAAGTGCAGAAATCTATCCAAGAGCTGCTATCTACTCAAACACCAGACTGTTTGGGGCAGCATGCCCAGAAATGTTGGCATTTGAGATGAAAATGTAAGTGTTTATACATCCCACTTCCTGCATTTGTCTGTGTAGTTAAGGTATGGATCTGCTTTTTCAGGCAGAAACAAAAATACCATTCCACCTTTTCCCTTTTACTCAGATGGTATTTTGCAGTGTAAGAAATAAGGGGTCCATCTGCATAAGGAACAGCTACCATTTATGATTCCTGTGAAGGAGGAAAATGGAATATCTCCGTCAAAGAGTCAAAAAAGGCACGACCGATACCACTGGGAGCCTACACACACATCAAAGTGTTACAGCTTGAGGTAAAATGAGGTTTTTTTGTCCTCCTTGTGTGATGGATTGCATGTTTTCAGATAAGATGGTCTTCTAACCATGTTTATCAGACTTTTCACTTTTCCTCTGTGTTAACAGAAACTCAGCTGCCCTGAGGGGAGTGAGAACAAACCAGAGTTTCTGACAGTAATGCAAACCTGCCTCTGGAGGAAGGGAACCTATCCCACTGTTTAAAGGTATTCTCTAGCTTAGGTGTCAAGGCATTTATCCCATAATTTCAGTTTCTTCTTGCTGGGCTGGCCGGGGCAGACAGTGTTGCTTGTTGAACAGCACTGTGATTTTTCACATGTTTTGTATTTCACTTGCAAGACCTAATCAGGACTTTGCAATCAGAGACATACTTGCCATTTATACTGGGCTGGAGGGAGCATGAGATCTTCTTACACAGAAATGCCAGCATTTTAAAATCCTCTGTTCCTAAATGGAACTTTTACAAGGAAAGCATGTCAGAAACACTACTTTGTGTCTTTCTCATTGTTTGCCTATGTGTTGTGTATAAAATATATAGAAGGAAATTATCTCAGTGAGGTTGGATGGGACCTTGAGAAGCCTGGTCTAGTGAAAGGTGTCCCTGCCTGTGGCAAAGGGGCTGGAACTAGGAAATTTAAAAGTTTCCTTCCAACCCAAACCATTCTATGATTCTATGATCCTCTTCCATCTCCTGTCCACCCCCAACAACTTCCAAACACTGTGCATGCAGCTGAATTCTGCCCTCATGGTCAAACATCTGTCCATGACTGTTGTTGTATTACTGTCACATAAATTTCACAAGACAACTGTTAGAGGCCAAAGTCTTTCAGTCAGCTCCCCTCAGATTTCTCTCTTGCCGTTAGTTAACCAAAGCTGTATTTACCATGTACCTGTCAGCAGATGACAGAGCACCCTTTCCCTCTGTAGCCAGAGTAACACACCAAAAATTTTCCTCAGCCTCACCTTCTTGGAGATTTGATAGTCTGAACTTAATTTGCAAGTGATGTCCGGGCCAGATTCTTTGCATTGTGCTTCTATGCAGGCAGGTTCATGAGGCTTTTTTTAGGGTTTTCCAATGAGCTTCTTTGTATTTTAATGAAAATGCTATGTGACAGCTTCAAAACAGCTGTTACAAATCTGAATGAGAGCTCATTACATTTTGGCAGAGGCTCATGCACCTCTTTTTTCGAGCTCCTGGTTATTGCCTTGCTGTCTATTACGGAGCTGCAGCAGAACTGAGACTGAGCGCTTGTGGCGTGGCTGCATTACTGTCAGTACCCAGTGCCTGGCTGCTTTCACAGTTTAATTAAACTTCAGCAGTGTAATTTTGAAGCTCTGTAATTCAGTAATGCCTGAATTAAGACTCTTTATCCTTGGAGATTCTTGGATTATTCATTGCGCTGGGCTCCTGTAACCTGTCTTGCCTGACAAGTCACAAGTTGATGTTGCTCACTATGAGCATGGAAATCCTGAGCACCCCCAGTGGAGCAGCTTTTGTTGTCACCGCAGGCTAGGCTGGACATCTTCCAGTCAGGTCATCTCCTTCCTCTAGCAGGACTTGGTACTCAACTGAGAGTATGCCTGGTCCAGCAGTGTAAGGGAGCAAATTTGGTTTAAACCTATTTTTGCACATCACTTTTCACACCTCTCAAATACATAGTTTATTTATACTGTGTGGCAGACACAGTTCTCAGAAACTGGGTTTTCCCCCTCCCCAGAACTCATTTTTTGATATGAGTGCCAAATATATATGAAGGCAGAAGCTTGGCAAGACTTCTAGGATCAATCATAAGAGAAGAATTAGAGTGTGAAATTCTGCTCTTGAGCTCGTTAAATCTAGAGGCACTCCAGAGAGGACAATCATGAGACTCTGCTGGATTTAAGACATTTTACTTGGCTAGAAAATCCAGTTTTCTAGAACATCAGTTTGTGATGTCAATAATGATAAAACATTTGAATGTTTGGACACCAACTTAGTGTCTCAAAAATTTCACACTTATCAGGTTAGCATTGCCAGGCACTGATCTCTAAGCAGCATCAATTCCTTGTAGCACCTACCCTCTTTCCCTTCAGCTGCTGTGAGGAAGCACAGAGTATGCAGCACTGAGTATGTCACCAATCCTTGCTAATTTAGCAGATGTAAAATTCTCAATACATTTAGAAAGACCAGCTCAAGGTTACAGCAGAGGCCAACTGGTTGGTGAACTACCAGTAGACTTTCTACTTTCTGCAAAGGTCCGACCTAAATTTGAAAGAATAAATATATAATTACGTCAGAACTAACGTGATATGTGTCTAAGATCAACTACAGCCAGCTCCCAGGTAACATCTGATTAGTCCTCTGGGAAAAGGCTTTTGCAGTACTTAACACAAGGACTTAGAGCCTCACTGACATCTGGTTGACAAGGTAAATGGACATAACATATTGTAGCTTATTTTAGTGTTACTATGGTGAGGGAGAAGGACAGAGATATTTATTTCTCCATGAGGTTTTTACTGGGAGATGCAAAGGGCTGCACAGTCTGCTTCCCTAATCTCATCATTTACAGGAGTAAATACGTGAACCCTATCAAAGCTTGTGAAAGGAAACACATCCAAATCTTCCTTTCTGCATGCTACAGCCCAGTCTTGTAACTGAGCCCTTCTAGCAGTCTCCTTCTCTGGCACTACAGATCCAGAATAGTGTGGGGTGTTGGAAGGCATTATTCACATGTCCTACCAACTTTGAGTAATACTGGGACTCTGGCTAAGTCCATATTGTCCTTGTATCAGACCAACTCATTATTTCCTCATTTTTATCGTTACAAGATGTGCAGCACACTTTTTCAGCCTTCCTCTTTCACTTTCTTTCCAACCTTTTGTTTTTCATGTGGCTTTCCATGGAGTAATTTTTTTTTAATCAATAACTACTCAACAATGATTTGATGATTATTTTACTCCAGTAGTGCATGACTTTCCTCAAAGAAGCTTAAATTCCATGTCATGAAATGCTGTACAAAATCCATCTGTGCTGGGCAAACCAGCCTTCTGGAAAAGCTGTAGGAAGAAATGATCATCTATGTACTTGTAGATAGATTGCCACAGTTTGTTCCTATGCCACATCTAGGAAGGAATGCAAGAGTTAGAACAAGTCATGAGCATCTCTGTCCCTCTGTCTGTTGGGGAATTACGATATGGTCCTCAACAAGCATGACTGTTCATTTGTGTAACAGTGGGAAATTGCTGTAACACAGGAATCAGTGTGAGAAAGTTCAGTGTGAGGTCTTATGAAAGGGGAGAAGGTATTTATTTGGAAAAATCTTTAAGCAAGTTGGTTTTATGCACTCATTCTGCCGTAGAGTTAATTCTCTGACATTCTGACACATTTATATTCTTGATCACCAAAGCACAGAGTCCCAGTGGGCAGGTCAAGATCCCTGGAGCTTAACACAAAGGAATGGGGATGCTGCTGCATGCCCTCACCAAAGGCCCTTGACTGGGCCAAACAAAGTTCCTTGACAGGGACAACAAAATGGTTTCTGGACAGATCTGTCATTTCCCTTAGGAGGCGTCAGCTGGTATCTTTTACCTCAGAATCCTGCTTACTTTGCTGTGCACAAATGATAGGCCAGGATGCTGCCCATTGCCTGTTTCCCCCCTGTTTTCAACACGTGCCTTTTCCAGACAGGATAACAGGAAAGGCAAGGCATGTACGATGCTGCAGCCATGGTACCATCCTCCTGAGATCAGGATCTTGGGTCTGTTGCTGTGTTGTGGCTGTTTTCAAAGACCAGGTCTTTGGCTGTGACATAAACAGAGCAATTCCATAAGTTTTCTGGGAAGGGTTTTTTTTTTGTGTTAGCAAGTGTCCTTCCTTTTAACCCTCTGTTCTGCTGCTCCTGCTGGTGCTGTCACACATTTTCATTAATTCTTAAGTCACTTCATCTTTTGCTTTGCTCCTACAAATCACTACAACTGCTGTAGACACTCCTGATGCCCTTTTATTTGAATTAATAATCTCTCTAAAATATCTAATGTAATGCCACTCCCCCTCCGAGTTTTTGACAGCACACAGATAAAAATACTCTGTTGAAAAGTAAATGAAGCTTGTAAGTGTAATGTATTATACTTGGTGAAAGAAACTAAAATCTGGGGACACACACACTATACCTCCTATATCTGCTGAAGCACACACTTCTTGAAATGCTGAAATATGTGTGAAATAATGAAAACACTGAGGTGGCCAATATACACAGCTTTAAAAATAACAAAATTATGTCTGCCAAAATAGTAATGGAAAACTGATAGTCTGTATTTCCCATGACGTGCTGGAAGATTTGAACATACTGCTCCCACTGATATCATTAAGTCACTGCTCTAAATTTGCTGTTAGTAGGTGAAAACAACACCATTCCTGGTTTAATATATTTTTGCTTGCTCCAGAAATGGAAGTTATAGATTATTGCTGACAGGAGGCAAAATGCTGACTCTACCTTAAACCTTGAAGCTGAGGTTTGCTAGTTCTGACCAGTGCTGGGTATGAAGTTGAGTTAGCAGTCAGTGTTAGGTGTGCAGCTAATGACAGCAGTAGACACTTTGAAGAGTGGGATAGCACAGTGGAGTCACTAATTGGTTTTTTGCAAGTGGTTATTAAAAGCCAGTGCTAATCTCCTGAAAACTGGCCAGTAGGAGCTTGCATGCTCCTGGCTTTTAGCAGTTTTTTATCTACTCACTATTACTTGAAAGTAGAACCTTAAAACCTGGGTTTTTTTAGTAACCCTACTCTTCTTTCTGTAACTCAATTAGTTCTTGACACCGAGCCTAAAATGTGCTTCTTATGGCAAAGGGTTGAGACACAGATGAAGTGGGATAAATAAGTGGGATAGCCTGAAAATTCCAGCTGCATTAAGGGGAGAACCAAATTGCAAATGCATGGCACAATGCCTTTGACAGAACAGAACTTCGCTGATCCAGCCGTTTACTCTGTGAGTTCTAATGCAGAGGAATGCTTTCTAGGGACAGGTATTTGGACACCCAAGAGGACAGGAAGTTGCAAGGCTGGATTTTTTAGAGATGGAAATCAACAAAATTTTGCACAAGCTAGAACTTGCATTTTTTTTCCCCCCTAACCTTGAGATCTAATTAAAATGGAAGTTAAATGTGGTTAAGATGCCACAGAAAAATGCAGTAAGGGATGCCACACACTGTCCTATGCACAATCTTAATGCAGAATCCTTTTTCACCATCTAGCATACAAACATTGAGCCATGGTCTCTGAATATTTTTGTAACCACACACTTCCTGGTTTTTTCAGAACTTGGACTGGACTCTGATACAGCACTCACCACAACTGTACAGAAGTGCATGAAAACATGTTTTTAAAAAATTGTTGTGGAAATTTGAGTCAGAAAAATCAGGACTGTCTGTTCCTGCCTCTACTACGGAACTCCTATATATCAACTGCATTACTCCAATCAAAGTCCTCCTAATTTTCTAATGTCAAATCTTTGCATAGGTAGCTGAAACACTGGGGAGGACTTCCAAGCTGCAGTTGAAGCTTGCTATATGTGACTATACATACATCCCCAGAAATGGTGCTGGTATTGATATCCAACCTGGCTCATTCTCAGTTAATTCTGATAAACCTGCAGTCATGTGTACATTTATACACATATAATGCATGAGTGTCTATACACATATACACAGAATCATAGATTTGCCTGGGTAGGAAGGGACCTTAAAGACAATCTTGTTCCAATCCCCCTGCCATTGGCAGAGACACCTTTCACTAGACCAGGTTACTCAGACCCCCCATCCAACCTGGCCTTAAACACTTCCAGGAATGGGGTACCCACAACTTCTGTTCCAGTACCTCACCATCCTCACAGCAAAGAATTTCTTCCTAATACCTAATGTAAGCCTACTCTGTCAGTTTGGATCAATTCCCTCTTGTCCTGTCATTACCTGCTCTTGTAATAAGTCCCTCTCCATCTTTCCTGAAGGCTCCTTCAGGGGCTGAAAGGCCACAATTAGGTCTCCCTGAAGCCTTCTCTTCTCCAGGCTGAACAATCCCAATCCTTTCAATCTTTCCTTGTAGGAGATATGTTCTATCCCTCTAATTATCTTAGTGGCCTATTCAGGACTCACTCCAACAGATTCATGTCCTTCCTGCACTGAGGACCCCAGAGCTGGATGCTGTACACATTTGTGTGGGAGCTGCAGGTTTTTCAGAATGAACACAAGCTAGTTTGGGTACCAGTAGCATTCCTGTGGTAAACACAATCTTCCTGTCTGTTATAAACCACTTTCTTCCTGACAGGGACATTGGAACTTGCCAGGTAGCTGGTGAGAAATGTTTGTTGCCTTAGTGTTTTCTTTGGCCTTCAGAAGTGCTGGTCACTCTGCAAGTGTTGAAGTCTTTCTCTGTTAACTGAGAATACCCTACTGAGAAGTAAGAATACAACCTTATCAGAAAACTGATTACATGTATTTCCTTAGGACTCCCATATTACAGTAAGATTCCCATTAAATGATCATGAAGAAACAGTTTCATTCAGTGCACTTAAAATGAAACAAACAGTAGTTTAGAAAAGGCATTGTAACCACTGGTTCATTACATAGCAAACATGGCGAGTACTGAATTTACTAGTAAAGTATCCACTGACCAGAGAAGCAGAAAGAAAAATAAACCCAAAAACCACCCCCCTCAGGGTGAACAAGGTTAAGAAACATTTGTGCAAATTGATGCATTTCTGGCTTGGAGCCAACTGGGGAGAGAAAGAAGTTGCTATAGATAGAATCCCAGAAGGTGTAACAGAAGTTGCAGCAGGCTGTTGGAGGGTGAAGTATGTCAAGAATGAGGTTAGCAATTAGTAATTCCAGAGACTTTTTATTTAAATGAAGTCTGCTCACAGGTAGCAGACTCCACAGAATTCTAAACATGGAAGAAGTTGCTGGTATTCTTATGCTACTTGGGACAGTAAATATAAACATTTCTGATTTCCTAAGAGGACACTTCAACACACATTTAAGGGTCCTGGCCACTTGACAGCAGCAGGCTTGAAATTCCATAGATGTAGAAGAATCTTTTCCCTGTCATTGGAACTCTCACCTCTGAAGGAAGAGGAATTGATCTTGATCAAATATGTATTTTATACATGGCATATTCAAATTTTTAAAATCCAAAGCTAAGTTTACTTTTCCAATAAAATATACTAATTGTATTTATTTTGGCACAGGCACACAATGTCATCGTGTTCTCTATTCAGACAGTACATCCATCCATCCCTTATTTTCCATGTAAAGAAATACAGGGAGAGGCTTTTGGCCAATCTGCCTATAGCAACAGCTACTGTTCTCATACAGTCATTTTGCATTTTCTATAACTCACCTGGGCCTGCTCAGCACAAGAAACACAAATTGCATGTACCAATGATGTGTTTCTAAGGCGGTGATATCTTAACTGCTCTTAAATCACTAATGTGTAGAACATTTCACACATATTTCACAAATAAAAGGGAAAGCTGGGTACAAACAAAATGTACACCATCTGGAATTGGTTAAAGAAAATATCATTATGGAGGTAGCGGTGTAAACCTATGAAGCTTACAGCAGGCAAAACCAGCCACATCCCCAAACCTCAGGCTTATTTGCCCCTAATAATGGTTAGCAGTTTTCAGCAATGTATAATTAGGGATGAATAAAACAACTTTGACACTGGAAACCACATTTCTCAAAGCAGCAGCTTTTGTTAATTGAATTGTTATCTTTCTTGCTGCTTCTTGAGCTGAGGCATCCAGTAGTTTACTTTAAAATGAGCCTGTATACAAATGCCTTCAATTAGTGGTTTTTTCGAGGAGAGATTATGTTCTGCAGAAGAGCAAATGAATTTTTTCCCTTTTGAGTTAATTGGATATTCAGGCCTCTGTGAATTATGGGAAGTGATGACAGTTTTGAGGGGACAACTCTTTGTGAGGTACACAATTACATGAGGTACATGGAGAAATGAGCAAGAAGGTTAAAGTGGCCTTTTTTTATTATATGTTCTTACAAACCTTCACAAAGCACTTAAAACTGTGTGAAACCATAACACATTATACACAACAAGAGACAGACACAGGCTATTATAAAGGTTTTTGGAAAGACTACAGCCTAACTTAATGAATGACAAATAAGCCTAAAAATGTGAAGCACTTGTTTTTATAATAAAATACGGCTTTAAAGTGGATCTTTAGGTCTTTGATCTGACTGCCACCCATCTTCTTGGGAAGAATATTCTTCTTCAGATCTACAACCTGACTGTCATGTTGCCTGCTATTTCATTAGTGTAAGCTCCTCAGTCTCCACAATTTGGGCTGCAAATTTGCAAACATCATCATGATGTTTGCAAGAGCTGAAATAGTTTATATGTGCAAAGTGCTGGATTAGATCTCAAGAATCTGGATTTTGTTCTTGGTTCTGTAGGGTCATCCAGATGGGTAATCTGCAAGGTTACCACTCTATTCCTCAGTTTTTTCATCTGCAAAATGGAGATGATTATATTCACTAGCTTTTAAAAAAACATTTCAAGATATACATGGTTAAGGATAAAGCAGTGTGGATTATCCCTGATGAGTAACACACAGCTGCTAATACATTGACATTCACTTTCATATTAGCATCTCCATTTAAACATTGGCAAAACACTCATTTTGTCAAACAGCAACTGCAAAGAAGCTTTTATTCAGCATAAGTGTAATTAGAATAGTAGAGAAGTGATGAGACTTTGAGCTCAAAGCACTATCTGGTATTTTAACTTCAAGTAACTGCAGTAGCAAAAATAGTTTCCAATTCAAGTCTGCCCTCCGCTGGCTTTAGCAGAACACTGCTAATAAATTTTTAATCAATAGTGTCTTTCTGCAATAAAGTGAAGGAACTAAATTAATAGAGGCTGATACATTTATTAATTGACAACTTTATTCAGCATTTATAAAAGTTCTGAAATAGTAGTTAAATGATTTTTAATATTTTTTAAAGTCCCATCTAGACTCTCTGTCAGATTCATGCGTTTCAGCTCTTCAAAAGCCCATCAGCATATAATCCATATTTATGTTGCTGGAAATAAATACAACATGGGAAGTAACAGTCTGCATGCAGCTTAAAAGAAATTGAATAGAAAACCACAGAAAAATATTTTGCTTGATACATATAATGACTCTAATACTATATGTATTAGTCAAGTACTAATGCCCTAAAAGAGACCGGGATCAGTCTAGTCTAGTACTCTGCCACTAGAAGCAGCCTGTCCCCTTAAAATATGAGAGGAAAAAAGAAGACCATTTATTACTGTGTTTATTATAGAAAGAATTTTCCATCACAAATGCCACACATAAATACCTCATCTCTAAATTCAGGATGACTCATTTTCCTTTCTATTTTTAAAGTAGGAAGGTAATTGGGGTGTGGGGAACTATCTTATTTATACTTACACAGATTCATCTAGAATGATTTCAACCCCAAGGTGACATTGGTGTCTGAAATACAAAATCTGTATAATTATGAGCTGGATGATGTGATTGAGCTGAAAAGCCTCTGGTTCATATGTCTTGTCATCTTCATGCTTCGTTACACATAACAGCATTTAATCTCTTGTGACTGCTACCTACTTCTAAAATAAAGCATACATTATTGTTTCTTCAGATGTGTACTTAATATACACTTGAATAAGAGGGAAAATATATAAGTATTACAGAAAAGGCATTTTCTTTGGACTGCTTAAATACTTGGAAATCAGGGTCAGATTCACAGCTTGTGCCAAATGTGCCTAACAGACTTTATAAAGTACAACAAAAGGAATGTTCACAAGTTCCTTGAATGTCCTCTGCATCTGCTAAAATTCTTGCTGAAATGGTTCTTATTCAAAAATGAAACCTTTAGGAGTCCATTAACATTTTACAAGAAGCTGCAAAGGGCACACAATTAATCTGCTATTATGGGCTGATGGTGGGGGTTTTTCTTTGTTTGTTGATTTTAAATCTTTTTTTTCTCTAGGCCAGAAGCTATAGAAAAGCAACTGAAATCTCATGAATCACTGTAGTACCTACTACTACAAATCACCCTCTTAAACTGGACACCAGCATCTAAAATGACTAAAATGCAGTTCTTCTGCACTTCTAGAAGAATAAAGTCAGAGATTTTTAATAATCCTAACTGAAAAGCAGCAGCAGTGATTGAAACACTGATAGGTATTTCCCTGGAAGGTGATGTGTTTTCTGTGCAACAGTGGAAAGAGTCTTAGATGAACTTACAGGTATATGAATTGGGCTGACAATATATAGAGAAGACATACTAGTGTGTCTACTTGACAACGTTTTGAAATTAGTAAAATCTAAAAATGTTTGTCTGGGCTAAATAAGGCATATGACTCCACCAAAATAGCCAAAAGTATCAACAGAAATTGTGTATGAAAGGCAAAAGGGAAGCATTTTAAGAAACTAAATTTGATTTTAGTAGAATAGTAAAAACTTCATTAGCTATGTGTGCTTCATTTAATCTTGATAGCACCAGATGAGACTTGGAAAGACAGAAAAGAGCTTTCCTTGATTGCCTTCTGGTATCTAGGAAAGGCCTTAATTACTCTTCATTATGATACTATAAATTACTGATTCTAATCTTCCATGTGCTGAAGATCTCAAAGAATTTTCAGTGAAATCTGAACTACTGAAATGCAAAAACTAAAGAACTGAAAAACTAAAGAACGTTGATACTTTTGTATCAACCATAGTGGTTGAATTTCCAAACTGTGAATGGCAGCTCTTGCTGGACCTGACGGGGCTTGGCCAGAGGAGGTGTGAACTGCTCCTCACATTGCTGCTGGTCCGGTTAGGCCCTGCTGCATCAGCAATATAACAACAGGTTTGTATTAAAGTCTCTGAAGTAAATTCACCCAAAGGGAACAGTGAAGATAAATTATTACCTATGTTCAGTTTTGCTAAATAATTTGCTCAACTTTTAGATATAATATGAATTATTAAGTTTGTACATCTACATGACACATTTCCTTTGTTGACTGGACAGTCTTATTCAAGATCTGAAAATACACAAATTTTTACCTTTCCTGGACTCTCTAATTTGTATTACAAGTTGTTAAAAACTATTATAATTACAACACTAAAACCTGGACTGTGCTATGCTTTGAATTATATTGAAATTAAAGCTATACTGAATTAAACTTCAATTTACACTTTGAAAAAAAAAAATCTTTGTTTCAACAAACACCCTTCTTGTTTTGGAAGTTACAACAAAAAAGGACTCTTAAGGATATATACAGTAACTGAAATTACATAAATTTGTTTTATTGGGACTTGAGACAAAACCCGGAACATATTGGCAAAAAGCACACATAGACCTGCTTCAGATCTACCTGGCATATTTCAATTCAGAGGTTCTTCTTTCTGCTTTACTACGTTTTCTCTTAGCTTATAACCAGAGATAATAGTAGCTTTTTGAATACCTTTATCTTGCAAAATCTGAGAGTGCATCCAAAAGCTCTGTTATAAATCAGTGAAGCGAGTGTTGTGCATCAATCAGTTACATTTTCAATCAGAAACAATCAATCAGTTACATTTCATTGTCAGAAAAAGTTGTTTCAGCAATACATTTTTTGTAGTTGGATGCTAAGAAAGACTATTACAACACTCATCAAAGAAAGAAAGCAGAATATGACTTATACTCAGAATTATTCTTTTTCAAATGCTTTAATTCTATGTCCTGTATCAGAGAAAAATATTTCATTTTTCTCTGCAAAGACTTAGATTATCAGTTTCATAGTTGTTTCACTACAGTATAATGTACTAAGGTTGGAATTGGTACAAAGGCAAGTATACAAGCAAAGACTTTGGAAAATCAGAATATATTATTTGTTTTCCTCACCTTGTTTAAATCATAGTAAAAATTTGCCTGAAATAAGCATCATTTAAGAATTTAAAAATCTTTATAGGTACGTGGTATTAAAATAACATATTCTTCAGCAAAATAAAAACACTATTTGACAAAGAAAATGTTCACATTAGTAAAATACCTTTAGAGGAAAATCCTCCTAGAGTTACCAAACCCTTTGCTGCTCAGCTGCTAAAACCAGAGTTTAATTTTAAAGCAATGAATGAGTAAGTATGGGTATTAGTTTTGGCTTTAGAAAATCCATATATACATCAGATTTTTGCATATCACAGAAAGTATGTAAGGAATCAGGTTATTGTTTTCATCCTTGGCCAATCCTAAAAACATGCATTCAGAAACTGTTGTATTTTTAGAAAAACTATCTACAGTAGAAGGTAGCAGTATCTTAAAGGGTAACTTTTAATTTTCATTATTAAGTAAAGATGGGCAGAATGGGAAAGTCGCACTTCAAACAACACTAGTTGTGAAGCAGGTAATATTCAAATTTTAAGCACATAAACAGTTCCTCTCAGAGGTTGCTAAATGCATTTGATGAGGTTCTCTCAATGCTGTTTCACCTCAGACTGCTATTTCACCTTCCCTGGCCTCAGAAGCTGTGATGAAAAACAGTAAGGTTATAATTCCATGTCACAACTCAGTTTTGGTTTAAGTAAATAAATTGCACAGTTACTGCATTAAATATACAAAATTACTACACTTTGCTGTTTGTTCCTGTCACTCTGATCATTCTACTAATTTTCAGTAATTTTCAGCCATCAGCCGAGCCCCACAGAGCCACCCATTCACTACAAACACTGGGATCAGGGAGAGAATCAGAAAGGTGAAAGACAGAAAACCCATGGGTTGAGATAAAGACAGTTTAACAGGGAAAGCAAAAGGTGTGCATACAAGCAAAGAAAAATAAGGAATTAATTGCTGTCCATGGGCAGGCAGGTGTTTAACCACCCTCAGGATTCCAGGGCCTCATCACACCTAACAGTTACTTGGGAAGACAAACACCATTGGCCCAAATGTCCCCTCTGGCTCCTTCTCCCCTCCACTTCATACTCAGAGCATGCTGTCACATGGGCTGGAATATCCCTTTGGTCAGTTGTGTCACCTGTCCTGGCTGTGCCTCCAGCCAGCCTCTCAGTCACGCCCAGCCTCACCAGCACGGCAGGACAAAAAGCAGAAAAGGCCTTGGCTCTGTGTAAGCCCTGCTCAGGAGTAACAAAAACATCTCTGTATTATTAACCCTGTATTATTAACCTAGCCCCATACCAGCCACTGTGAAGAAAATTAACTCTACCCCAGCTGAAACCAGCACAGCATCTGGGAATATCACTTTTCTTGGAAATATCCCCTATCAGACAGTGACCAGAGTACATCCAATAAAAAGTATTATATAGAAATTTATAGGAAGAAGATTCTAATTTGGACAGAATTTTTTTATATGCATTAGCTCTGCATTCCAAGCATGTTTTGAAACTATGCTAAATGCAAGAACTCAAATATACTCACCACAAAGTAATCTAGGTCTCAGTAACATTCAGGAAACATTTTAGAATTCTGGTTATTTCGCATATGATCTAATTGGACAGCCTAAGTCTTTGCTACATTGGCTTAGTACTTTCCATTTCTCTTTGTCTTTTCTTGTCTTTGTGAAATGAAAAGGGACATTTCCCAGATCAGTGGTACTGCAGAGAAGCAGGGATTTATTAGACTGCATGAATAAGAATACTAAAATGGGATAGAAGGAACATCATTACTGCAGCGCAATAAAAACAGGAAGTTTAGTCATGACAATGAAGTGAAATAGAATGTCTAGTCATAATATACTACGGTTTTTACTGACATGGTGAAGATTCAGCCTGCAGTGGAAATCTGTTGAAGAGCTCTTCCTTATGTTTTTGTGCTATTTGTACTGATTTATGGTATAATCCCAAAGTATGAAACATCCACCATAGCATCTTTGAAATCTAAGTTCCTCCTAAATAGGGTGAAACTCAAACTTAATTCCTAAGAAGATCAATTTAATGCTTCTCAGTAAACCAGGGAAATCTCAAAAGTGAGGTTGCCAAGTGCAATAATGGAGGCTTGCAAGGATTTCCTATGAAGTTTACAGTGATTTTTCACAGTCTTCAATGTGTCATTGCACTTTTGTCTCCTTCATCAGCCTCTGAGTTGCATGTACTGCTGCATGGCTTTACTTTGTGGTTTGCTGAGATAAAGCTTTAGATGTCTGGAATTCTTTAACCTGAAATGTACCCTATGCACTCAAAAAACAAGTTAAACCCATCTGACCAAGTGATATTATTTCCCTGAACCTGACACTTCAGTGATTCAGTTGTGTCTGTAAGAATCACAATTCCCTCATTTATCAATAAAAATGGAAATATTTGGCCATTTTACTGTAAGTATTAGTGAACGAGCTGTAACAGTAACCACAGTGTGAAAACTGATCTTACTTGGCCTCATCTACAAAAAACCAGTTTAATACAAACTGCTGAAAAATATGTTCCTGCAAGTCAAAAAAACAGGTTCAATGGTCTGAGTTCTCTTTTGAGTATGACGAGCCATTACTGATTAATGAATGTGCCCCTTGCACTGCACTGGTTCAGAAGAAGAGTAAATTCATAACTTTGAAAGTTTGTACAATTCTACTTCTGCGTACTAATTTGAAAAGATCAAAAACAGTCATATACCAAAAAACTGAAGTCCAACAGAAACCTATGGATACAAAGACTTGTTTTCTCAATTTTCCATTAGAATACCCAGAATTTCCCCTTCTAAGACATATTCTCTTGGGAAAGGTGCAGGTTCATAGTCCTATGAACTTCATATTGATGTTCATGATGAATACATACAGCACTGGTGCCTAACCTTTCCATAGGGATAAGTCATTCAGTTGATGAAGGAGACACAAACTCTATGCCTCAACTTGCCAGATATCAGTAAATGTGTGCCAGTCCTAGAAATACTGGTGTATCCAACGTTTAATGTGTATGGAAACACAGGGCACTGGGCCTGGTGTACAACAGGAAAGGCTGTGCATTCTGTAACATGACTGCACGCTTGCGCCATCACCTCACCAAAATATTCTTTCATCCCCCACGCTTTGATTATTCACAGACCATGGCAAAAGCAAGCCATGGGCTGCCAGAACCCCTCGTGTTTTCTACAGTTTGTTACCTGCAAAAGTTTGTACCTGAAGAGCAAGTAGTGAGCTAAAAGCTCCTATTTTTATCATCTTGAAATGACAGAGGAGACATCCATACACTGGAAGATGAAATGGGATACCTGCATGATATTTATTATATTCCTGTATTCTTTCTTGCCTCTAAAAAGCACTGACCTGCAGTTATTCTTAACGTGACAAAATGACTACAGAACTTCAAGTAAATGCAGTAGGCAAACCAACATGTAACATGCAGAACTTTGCTACAGGTAGCCAGCATGATACAGTCTGATGGTGTAAAACTGCAGCAGCTGCATTAGTAAAAGCAGGAATGTGAAAACTTGCATCTGGCTTGGATTTGGCATCACAGCAAAAGGCAGAAGGCTACCTGAGAAAGAATGAAAACATGGTAAAGATGTGATATAACCGGTTGAGTCAATACCATAGACACTGTGCAGCAATATGTCATCTACGTTGTGTCAAACTGGCTTGGTGGTTAGGACACTGCAAGGACAGAGACCACTCATTTATTATTAAAAAAGAAAATGCCTCAGTGCTTATCTGGGCTCTGATAAACCTCTCTGAGGTTTTTAAGGACAACAAGCTTCAAGTGCTGTATTGGCAGTTTTTAGGTATCATGTCTTGTCCCATATTTCTAGTCAAGTTTTCACTCCCTGAACTCCTTGTTTCCATGGACTGGATGCACACACTGGATCGCACAGCCTGGTATCAAAGATCACGGAATACCCTCAGTTAGATCATTGAAGTCCAACTCCTAGCCCTGCACAGGACATGCCAAGAGTCACACCGTGTGCCTGAGAGCGCTGTCCACACACTTCTTGAACTCTGTCAGATTGGTGCTGTGACCACTTCCCTGGAGAAGTTCCATTGTCCAACCACCTCCTGGGTGAAGAACCTTTCTGTAATACCAAGCCTAAACCTTCCTTGACACAACCTCACGGAGAGCTTCACGAGGAGGCATTTCCAGTCTCCTGCAGGAACACCTTTTTCTTATCGCTCCATCTCTACCCTTGCCTTTCCAAAGGCACTTCCTACCCTCCCGAGGCGGCGAGTGCACAACACCTCGAGGGCTCCGGGGAAGAGCGCGCACAGGAGTGCGGCAAGACCCAAGGCGGGCAGGAAGCGCCACGGCGCTGGCAGCCCCCGCGCCCCCTCACAGCCGCGCGGCCCCGCTGGACCGGTCCCGGTCCCGGTCCCGATCCCGATCCCGATCCCGATCCCGATCCCGATCCCGATCCCGATCCCG